>JAQFVV010000130.1:2503591-3103591 GCA_028023455.1 Epiperipatus broadwayi
GCTTATCAAATGTGTACTACATTTAAATATTTTGTTTTAAATAAATTTCATTCTATTAAGAAAAAGTGCTTAACCTATTAGTCAAACATATATATACATCTAGCATATATATATGAGTTAATGCAAGATTCTGCTGAAATAAAATGCTTACTCTACTATAAAAAATAATATATTGTTGTTAAAATTTTGTTAAAATATTTAGTATGATTTGATTTTGAGAGAAGCCTGCCAACATTTTCTAAAAGAATGTATAGTTTTAATTAGTGAGCCATTCAAGTGTAATTAAAGATGGCCTTCTCTTCTTTCTTTTTAATTAAGAGAATTCAAACTTTGAAGTAAGGAAGTTAGAGTAAAAAGTTAAAGTTATTTTAGAAAGTGTTGCTTTGAAACAAAGGAGCATGGGGAGGCTTATCAAGATCTCAGATCATACAAACAATAGAAGGTAGCTGACAGAGAGGGTATAAATAGAAGGGAGAACAAAAGATTGATTATTCAGATTTTTCTTTTTGAAGAATTCACATGATTCAGATTTTTCTTTTTGAAGAATTCACATATTCAGATTTTCCTTTTGAAGGGGATTCATTCAAAGTTTTCTTGCTGGCATTCAGATTTCTCTTTGGAGAACTTTTTCAGATTTTGCTTGTGGAGATTTTATTTAAAAAAGTGAGACAACTGCCATCTTCAAAATCATGGAGAGGTTTGAACATGCCCAGGTTAAAAGCAACAGTATTTTGAGGGAAATGAATATGCTTGGCTAGGCAAATAAATAGCTTTGCCTATCGCCGAGGTTCCGGAATACCATTCAAAATGCCTTAACATCCACACAATAGTCATCTGAACTCTGTGCCGTGTCTGGAGAACTTTTCGTGAAACCATACTACCTATATTTTCATTGTCCGGACAATTACATCTCGACGGTCGGATCAAGCCACGAACGCCGTGGGGAACATGACCAAGGAAAAAGGACGGTAATCGTATCTCCTCTATTGAACTATTTCTTATGCTACCTTTTGTTCATATATTTGTTTAATTGCTTCATTGAATTGATATGTATTTGCTATGTAACCATTTTTATTAGACGAGTCTTAATTATATATATATTGTGTGATCATCTATCTATATTTAACCTTTTTCCCTTCGCTATTTTTCCTCACTAACCTGTGTAAATATTTAATATTCCATTGCGGTTGAGTTAATAGTTAATTTTTGTTCATTTAAAATCTCTTTCCAGTTTTATTCATGTTTGTTAATTAAATACGACTCAGTTTCTTTTGTGTGCCAACTTGATCTTTTTGATAACACCTTTTTTTTTTCCGTAATTCTGGACGCCCATCGTGTGGCTATTCGAAATTTTCCATACCCTGCAATGCCCTGTATAACATTTGTATGTGTGTATAATGTTTTTTCTTTTTCTGTTTTAAATTAATGAATAATATATATGTAGATTTTTTTTCCGTAATTCTGACGCCAACAACGTGGGCCGAATGTCATTTTTTTATTGGAAGAATAGGAATAGGGGATTTGAAGTAATAGATATATGTAGAATTTTTTTTCTCCTCGGATTACACATATATATAATGTTTTTTTTAAATAACATGAAATAATTGTTAGTTATACGTAATATTTTTTGCTTCGAGTTTGTCGCCACGGGACGAATGTCATTTTTTTAAAATTAAAAATAAGTACCCTGAGAAGTTTGTTTTAGTTTAATACATTTATATAAAAATATATGTATAATTTTTCCGAGTCTTGTTTCCTAATGTGAGCCAAATGTCATTTTTTTAAATTAATTAAAAAGTTAAATGTGTCATAAGGTAAAAAAAATTTTTCCGAGTTTAGTATATATATCAAATGAATATTTTATATTTAAAAAGTTAACACTTCGTTCGTTGTTTTTTTTTGTGATTATAAAATTAGATTTCAGAATTAAACCAATTTTTTTTTCCGAATGAGTAGTTTTGTCGATGGCCAGTTGCCATATTGTTGTTTATCGTATAAAGTATATACCTTCGATGAGGCGGAAGTGTCAAATATATACCCACCCGCCCTCCCTTAAATTAACTTTCGTACTTTAGATTATTTTTAGTATTGCTCAAATATGAAAAGTTTTGATGTAATAATGTTTTTTTTTCGAAATATAGTGTATATTCGGTTGTGTTAATATTGTAGTAAAAAAAAAAAGTACAATTAGATAATAGAATTTTTTCTCCATTTGTATAAATTTTTGTAAAGATCTTAGATAACATTTTTTTTCCGTTAATTGAAATTTTTTTTGAAGATCAAAAAGTTTTGATAAGTTCAAATTAACACGTGTCAACGTATGGTGTTAGCAAATATTTTTTTCACTTTCTCTGCGTTTCGTTTCTTTATATTGAATAATTGTAATCATGTAAATTTTTTTTTTCCTTTTTAAAGATTTTGAAATTACGTTTCCTCGCAAACATATATAAATTAAGTTTTGTTTCAATACTAGCAAACTTAATTTTATCTTTATGAAAAGTAAATGCGTATGTTCGTTAATAAATATATAGATTAAAGTATTTTTGCATAACATATATGTCAGCCACCTTTAGTTAAGATTTTTTTTTCTTATCTCAATTCGGATTATGCTATTGAATCATTTATTGAGTAACCGTTAGGTGAAGACCCTTTGAGTAACCGTTAGGTGAAGCCCTTGTTTTTTTAGTGATCGTTTTTGGTGAAGATTCCCTTAGTAACCGTTTAGGTGAAGACCCCTTACACTGTAGAGTTCTAAATTGCTGAGTAGCCTGAAATAATAGGTCTACATCTGCAATCATTGTTTCCCTGTCATTGTTGTGACCAGCGTTACTTGCCTGAAATAATAGGAGTATGCGGTTTGCAATATGACATTTTTCTAATAAAGTCAGGTACATAATAATAAAAGAAATATTTGTATAGGTATATCTGTTTGTATATTTATATGTAGTCATATATATGCTTATTTAGTGTGTACATATTCATATATATGGATGCATATGGTATACACTTCGTTATAGTTCGGTAAAACCCGTTTTTATATAAATGTTTTTGAAACAGTTTTTGATCTCAATGCGTGATTCTGTAAAATTGCTTGATAATTGTTAATCTATTTCGGGTTGTGACCAAAATGGTAGTTGGTTTCGATCCCAGGTTCATAATTCGGAGTGGCAGTTATCATGGGATTTTACTTTTATTTTTAATTTTTTGTGTATATTTTGTTTTGTTAATCATACTTTGGCTGTTTGAATTTTTTTTGTGTGTCTTGACCAAAATGGTAGCGTGGTTTCGAACCCAGGTCAGACAAATTACCGTACTTAGTTGTTATACGTCTTAGATTTAAATAATATTGTGTCATTTAAAAGAGCATTTACTTATTCATGCAGAGATTATTTTTTTCGTTCAGCAGAATCAAATTAAATTTTTTTTTAAAGTGAACTGAAACGCAAAGTAAAATTTTAATTGCATTGAAACTTTATAAACCCTTATAAATGTGTGCTTAGATCATTATCCATTAATATGTATATTTGATATGGCCATTGTCTTGTCGACTGGCGCCCTTCTCAAATAAATTTGTCGGCAAGTGCAATCTCTCATATCGGATATCAAATAAACCAAACTATAGTAGATGATCAAAATAAAAATGTATGTGTAGTGAGCCAAAATAATTTTGAAACATGACTTATGTATATTTTGCTCACATATTCCTTTTGAAATATAAACTTGTGTATTAATGTAAATGCATTTTTTTTTAGTTGTTTCAGGTGTCGGAGAAAGTCAGGTCAAGCTGTAAGTTTATTATTTTTAATGATATAGTAACAAAGTAGCAGTGATATTTAAGTGAAATATATAAAAATAAATAAATAAAGTGAGGAGAATATATGTAGTATAAATATTAAAACAGTCACGGCAGGATTTGATATTTTTTTTCATGAACAAACAGACACATAGGCATAGGTTTAAGATGGGACCTCGTGAGGTAGGCAAAGTTAATTTCTGAAAACATAAATAAAGAATTTAAAATACTGACTTATTTTTTTAAAGAACTAAAATTTTTCTTCACATACAGGATATAGCTCCTAGATACACGTAATACAATATACTTATATAGATTGTTATTAAAATACGTTTTAGAAATAAATTGTTTTATAACAAAATAGCCAATATTAGGCAAAAATGGAGGAACAGAAGAGAGGCGAAGTTTATAGGTCAATATGTACTCATAATGAACAAGAAAACAATGTGAAAGATCTCATCACAGAAATGAGACAAAAATACAAAATGATGATGAACATGTTCCAAGAATTCATGAATATGACATCACAAAGACTGAACCGTTTGGAGGAAAACATGGGTCTCCAGCAACAACATACTACCAGAACAAAAGTATTACCAGATGATGATAATCAGGGAAAGGGACAAGACCAACAAGAGCAAGGTGATATTCAGGTTGAATCACTGATTGATGAAGAAGTATGTAAAGATAGTCACCACTTGGACTTGTCAGTCAAACACAAAAGGCAAAGTGGAGAACAAAATTGTCGAATCATAGAGGATAGCAAGAGCACAATGACGCTTCAGACTGTGGATTTGGTAAACGAAACTGAAAAGATGGGACAAGACATTAATAATAAAATGAGTGACTTGACTAAAGCTACTCCGATACATTTGCAGTATGCCACAGCATGTCTTCAGGTATTCAAAACCAAAATCTTAGTGGAAGAGGAGAAAATAGACCAACTAGGAAACCAAAAGATCACAAGCGAACGATTAAGACGGGCAGTGCTGCATCGGAAGACAAAACGAAACCGCCAATATCAATTCAGGCAAAGGAAGCAAGTGTGGCTGAGAGATCTGAGGCCAACTAGTATAGTGCAGAGAGAAGTAAAAAAGTTTTTTCCAATATATAAAGGCCCTCATTTGTTAAAAAAGAAGTGTGGAGTAAGTGTTTTGTTTTGGGAAAAAAATCTCAGCATAAAAAGAGAATATAATATTAGAAACAGAAACTTAAAACCTTATATACCACCAGACCCCGGAAAATTTAGAAATTAAAAACATAAATATAACTTGTCAGATTAAAAACAACACGGACTTGATTTAAAATATAGGAGAGTGAATTATGGATAAACTGTTAGTTATTTAATAAAGTAAAGAAACACCGTAGGTAGCAACAAATTAAATATTACAGCAAATAAAGAGTAGGCTTGAACTCACCTGGCACAAATTCTTACCTCTGACCTGAAGCAACAGCATTTTTTTTTAACATTTTTTTTTTTGCTCACTAACTATTGGGAAATGAAGCAATGGATCTGAAGCCCGATCCATGCTTCACATCTTCCTATAAACTTAATTAGTATTGTAGACCTGAATTAAGTTTATAGTTCAATATCAGCAGGGTTTTGCATTAGAGTTAAAAATAATTATGCTTATCAAATGTGTACTACATTTAAATATTTTGTTTTAAATAAATTTCATTCTATTAAGAAAAAGTGCTTAACCTATTAGTCAAACATATATATACATCTAGCGTATATATATGAGTTAATGCAAGATTCTGCTGAAATAAAATGCTTATTCTACTATAAAAAAATAATATATTGTTGTTAAAATTTTGTTAAAATATTTAGTATGATTTGATTTTGAGATAAGTCTGCCAACATTTTCTAAAAGAATGTATAGTTTTAATTAGTGAGCCATTCAAGTGTAATTAAAGATGGCCTTCTCTTTCTTTCTTTTTAATTAAGAGAATTCAAACTTTGAAGTAAGGAAGTTAGAGTAAAAAAGTTAAAGTTATTTTTAGAAAGTGTTGCTTTGAAACAAAGGAGCATGGGGAGGCTTATCAAGATCTCAGATCATACAAACAATAGAAGGTAGCTGACAGAGAGGGTATAAATAGAAGGGAGAACAAAAGTTTGATTATTCAGATTTTTCTTTTTGAAGAATTCACATGATTCAGATTTTTCTTTGTGAAGAATTCACATATTCAGATTTTCCTTTTGAAGGGGATTCATTCAAAGTTTTCTTGCTGGCATTCAGATTTCTCTTTGGAGAACTTTTTCAGATTTTGCTTGTGGAGATTTTATTTAAAAAAAGTAGACAACTGCCATCTTCAAAATCATGGAGAGGTTTGAACATGCTCAAGTTAAAAGCAACAGTATTTTGAGGGAAATGAATATGCTTGGCTAGGCAAATAAATAGCTTTGCCTATCGCCGAGGTTCCGGAATACCATTCAAAATGCCTTAATATCCACACAATAGTCATCTGAACTCTGTGCCGTGTCTGGAGAACTTTTCGTGAAACCATACTACATATTTTCATTGTCCGGACAATTACATCTCGACGGTCGGATCAAGCCACGAACGCCGTAGGGAACATGACCAAGGAAAAAGGACGGTAATCGTATCTCCTCTATTGAACTATTTCTTATGCTACCTTTTGTTCATATATTTGTTTAATTGCTTCATTGAATTGATATGTATTTGCTATGTAACCATTTTTATTAGACGAGTCTTAATTATATATATATTGTGTGATCATCTATCTATATTTAACCTTTTTCCCTTCGCTATTCTTCCTTACTAACCTGTGTAAATATTTAATATTCCATTGCGGTTGAGTTTAATAGTTAATTTTTGTTCAGTAAAATCTCTTTCCAATTTTATTTATGTTTGTTAATTAGATACGAGCCAGTTTCTTTTGTGTGCCAACTTGATCTCTTTGATAACGCCTCTTTTGTCCGCCATTAGCTTTACGTATACCTGATTTAACTATATACGTTTTAAATAATTTTTTTTAAACACTGTTTTTAGCGCAAAGCAATTAGAAATGCTTTGCGAAAGATTCTTTTTTTATTGTACTTTATCGAGAAGATCGAGTTGACAATTTTATTAAAATTGGGAAAAGATTTAGACCGCAAACCTATTAATCCGTTTTTATTGTCTAATTATTTTGTTTCATTAATTTAGAGGAATAGCGGAGGCCATTATATCATTAGTCATATTAGTAAAGTCATTAATTAAACATGATTTAACTATAAAAAGCTTGAGTTTCTTAATTATATTAAATGCTTTATTTTTACTTTTCAATGATCCAGGCACGCATAACGCAAAACACACATTTCTTAGTACTTTTACACACATTTAACTATTTAGCTCCTTAGGATTTCCCGTCCATGTCTCTACCGCTGTTGCTAAGCTTTGTGGCCGGTTGAAAAATAATTTATGCATGGCTCAGATAGTGTTGTTTGTTTGTGATCAGGCCTCGAGAACAGGCGAATGGGCAGAGGTCATATGTATTCTTGATTTATATCTCGCGTATGGTTGGCTTTGAGGTACTTTCGCCTAGTATTCGAACTGGGTTAAATCAACATACATCATCTGACTGTCACAATATTTATGGGAGATGATAATCTGGACCAACTGATGAGTGCTGGTTTAGCATGAAATATGTATATTGGTTATTATTTATCTTTTCTATGTGTATGTGGTCATGTGTATCAGTGGTATGAGATAGTATGGATAGTTGAAGGGTGATTGAAAGTCTGAGTTCAAATCCCCGATTAGATTCGTAAACAGTAAAAGTTTAAAATAATTTAAGATGGCCTCTAAAAATATATATTATTTTTATTGCTAATATTTAAACCATATATTTATTATAAATTATTTAATTCATTGATATGAGATGAAGCATATAATTTTTTTCCTATTTTAAACGGAGTTCAAAAAATGTAACAAAATGGCCATTTAATTTAAATAAGTTTATTATTGTTTTGTAGTTGTGTTTAAAGAATGTGAAAAACAAAATTCATTTCATCTTTATGTTTTTTATTGTAGAATTAATTAATTTAAAGTTTTGTTTGTTTAAAATATTTACTTAAAAGTAAAGTGTACGAAAACTAAGTCTTATTTAGAGAACAAAAACAAAGTTTCTTTTAATAGTCACATTTTAAATCTAACTCATGAGTAAGATAGTCATTTTTAAATACATGGATGTGCGCAATATGAAAATGGTTTTGAGATGCGAAATGCCTAACTATTAAAATAAATTTTCTTAATGCAGTTTTGTATAAATATTTGCTCAGTTGGCATTAATGTGAAGTTGATATTTTTTACAGATAGTGTTTCAGATAAACACATATTGAATCCAAGGTAGACTTCAGGTAAACAGTGGTTTTTCTTTTCAATTGTTCAATGAAGAATTAAGAATGAAACATTCAGAACGAAAATTAAGAAAGTTCCTCAAGAAAAACATGCCTATTGATCTTGCTATACATTTAATGTAAAATTTTCTTTTTAGTGACTGTCTTTAAAATTTTTTATAATGTTACTGTTAACCAACTCTTTCTTCCATGTAAGATCTCATGGCTGACCACGAATTGGATAAAACATGATCTATTTTAATATATATATCTTGTATTTTGACAATTTTATGGATTTTTAAGAGTTAGTTTCAATCATTTCTACAAAGTAATAAAATTTACTAAATTAAATGTAATACATTGCACAGGCTTAAACCTGTATTTATATATGCTATATAGGCGGGATTCGAACTCAGACTTTCACACGACCCACTACTCTCAGTGCTATCTCATATTGCTGACCCATCTGATCACACACATGTTGAAAAGATAAATAATCACCAATAGACGTATTTCATGCTAAACCAGCAATCATCAGTTGGTGTAGATTACTATCCTCACACACATATATAATCAGTGCTCAGCTTTATATTAAGATAGCCAATCTTCATACTATCTTATGAAATATAATAAATCTTGCAAACGATCATAGAATATGATTGAAACATAGAAGAAATTATAGCACGATATACATGTGTGTGTAGAGAAATTTGGTTCACAGAATAAGATTTACAAACAAAATATATATATAAAGAGTATGTGAAAATACTTTTCTATACATTAGAATTAATGCACTAATTTTAAAAAAATAAAAAAAGGAATCATTTATTTATTCAATCCATTATACTTTGCAAATACTGCATATTTTTAAAAATTAAAATGGAGCAATATTTTTTAATTAATTAGCTTTACTACGATTTTTATATGAGTTTAATTTTATTATTTATTAAAGCTATATTAAAGCTATCTTTTCCAAAGACTTTATCACGTGGTTGAGTGTTAGTATCCATTCATTTATAGTTAAAATCTTCAAAGCGCATGTGCAACAGCGTAATGCTGTTTTAAATATTAAAGCTATATTGTAATTTCTCAGCAGTATTTAATAAAATACTAATTAATTTTTTATCTTGAAATTCACGAGTGAATTTTATTTTTAAAAAAATCTCATGATATTAAAAACAATTTTGTTATAAATATTATCACAAAAGTAATATGAGAAAATTTAGTAAAAAATAAGGTTTATTTTTGGTGAAAAATAAAAATATCTAAAACAGAAACACATAAAGACAGTTTGCAATAATCACTAATAAGTGACATAATTCAGTCATCATCAATGGTAGATTGCCAATATTTTGGAGATCTCTGAATAATCTCTTTAAAGTTACACCATAAATTTTTATGAACATAATTAATTTTAATTAATATATTAGATTAGTATTATCCCATCTAAGCTTGACAGCTATTTTTTTTAATTATACATTTTCGGGGGCATACAAATATTTTTTTTCTCTCAATATTCTTTTACCAAATATATATTACTTAAATTCAAGTTTAAAAATATTAATAAATCTGTTATAAATTCCATTTATAATATTTAATATATATATATTATTGTTAAAATGAGGTTGCCTTGACAACAGTTTGAAATTGTTGATTGTTGTTGATATTAGGATTGTCTAAGTATTGACTGGTTTTAATGATATATATATACTCAAACAGTTCCAAGCCTTGTCTTGACTTTTTTTAAGTTCAACATAAAATTGTCATTATACTTTTACTTTTTAGTGTTTTTTTTTTTCAGAAACATTTTCACAAAGTAATTAAAATTTAGGAGCTTCCATGGACAGAAGACCATAAAATGGATTATTTCTAAAGATATGGGATCCTGCTGTATTTCTATATTGGACTATTTCCATCATCTAATATGTGTGTTGAATGTCTTTAGAAAAGTTTAATTTTATTTAAATATTCCAAATGCATTCAACTGTTAGTAATATCACAGCAAACAGGTTAGAATATTAAACAATTGTTAGTAATATCACAGCAAACAGGTTAGTATATACACAACATTTTGAGAGAGAAATTTTCTCCCCTCTTCTTCAGGTGTTGGTGGCCTGACCAGTGACAATACTAGCATGGGATTGGAACCTGGGTCCTTAGATTCTTGATTATTGAATTTTAAGGTAATGCCCTAACCAACTGAGCCATCCTGCCAAAGGGATCCTGATCTTCCAAAAAAGTCTATGTTTATGCACAAAGAAGATATATTTGTGGCAATTTTGTAGGTCATTAGAGATTCCAGGCTGTCAACATGAATAACCACATTTGTTATTTTGTTTACTGCAGTTTAAATTATTAAATTTATTTTAATTACAACTGATTGCTATATTTTTGTGTAATGTCTTTTATTTTTATAATAATAATAAAAGATTAATATTAAATAAATATGACAGCTTTTAGTTATTCATTTTACTGTCAATATTTATTGGAGCCCCTAAAAATGTATAATTAAAAAACCAGCTTCCAAGCTTGGGTGATTGCATAACGTAAGGACTCTGGTAATTTATAGAATATATTTGTTAGATGTAAGATTTTGTTTCAATGGATTTTTAAAAGATTAGTTATTTTTAATTTAAACATAAAAACAACACTGAAAACTTGTTAATATTAAGATAATAAACATTATCAATGCATCTTAAAATTGCAACACTTTTTATAATTATAAAACTTAATGTGGCAATCAGTACTATTTACATTTTGTGCTTATGTAATAGTAATATTAACGATTAAGCCAATGCACATGCGCTTTAAAGATAAATTATAAATGAATACTCTCAATTTTTTCCAGATACTGAGATATAGTATTTTAGAAAGAATGAAATGAATCCACCCATTCTTTCGACCCAAACGTTTATGTATGGGCAAATCTTAAGTGTGTGGAATTAAGAGCGTGAAGGTGTTACACGATCACTTTAAATTACATTTGTTATGTTTGAACGAGTTACATTTGCGAAATCTTTACAATTTACGAACCGTCATTCTTTAGTTGAAATTAAACATATATAATGAGATATTATTTTATATAGCGCTATGTTTTTATTTTTACGTAATAGTAATATTAGCGATTAAGCCAATGCACATGCGCTTTGTGCTTATATAAATAGTAAATGCTAAATATTCCAAAATTTCATAATAAACAAACATATTTATTAATTTAAATTTATAAATAATTAGTTTAATATGTAATAATAAATAGTTACAAACAATTTTTCTATAAAATATGAAATATTATATTTATTAAAAAAATTTTTTTCTGCTTCTCTACCAGAAGTAAGTATATACATAACAGTAAGAAGAAAAATCAAAAGGAAAATCATTATACAGGACGTTCATTATCTATAGAACTTTCAGATTGAAAAAAAAATTTTTTTATATTTATATAAAAAAATAATGTCTAAATATATAAAAAAACTAAGCTTGCAAATAGTTTTAAAATATGTTGTCAACATATTTCACGTCGTTTCTTATACAAAAGTATATTTTTATATAATTATTTTAATATATTAATTGCATATAAGTATACCAATACAAATCGGCAGGTGTGAGCCCATATAGAAATCATCATGTTTGGCAAACAATTAGATATAGGCTTTAAAAGATATAATGATAAACTAGATATTTTTACTGTTTTTTTTGTATGTAATCCATGTCTGCAAGGTGACCTTCATATTGTTGGTAAATAAGCAATATATTCCATTTGTTTTTATTATACCATTTATTCTCATTTATTTTTTTAAACAATAATCGTTTTTATTATTTTCCTTTTTAAAAAAAAAACATATCCTGACCTAATAAGCCGTATTTCATGTTATTGGAGTTTATTATTCCATTCTCTAAAACCTATGCCTAGAAAACATCAATACCACATTATGAGCAGTAGAATATGTTTTAATAAATCTGCATACAACTGATAATTCAATGTAACAAAAGATGTCCGATACACAACAGATGCCAAAACAAATTTCACAACAGTTGCAATAGTAAGATGTACCAATCATAGGAAGTTATCACACTGTTATAGCAACAGTTGTCATAGAAATGTATGCAGTCCATAGTAATGATTATCACAGGAAGAAATATAATTCATTCTTGAGTCCTTGACGTAGCTAAGCAGATATCAATATAAATAACACATCGAGATTAATGCTCTAAAACTGGTTTATTAAGTAAATAAAATACTCTCAATTCAAACAATTTAAAATATAGCTTTAAAAAGTAATATGACTCATTAAAAAATATTCGTTCTTTTATTTTCAAAGTGCTTCAGATTAGTCTTAATAAAATAAATTGAAGTAAAAAGTGACGTCAATTTTTTTTCTAAAATGTGTTATCTTCTACTTTGGTTTGAGAGTATTTCATTTACTTAATAAACCAATTTTAGAGTATTAATCTCGATGTATTACATAATATTAAATGCTAGAAATACTTATATTTATATATTGAAAAATTCATGCTTCCAAGGATGGAGCTATAATTTTTTACATTTTTCAGTAATAACAATGGGCTTTTTTTCTGGTAGACAAGTGTCGAAATCACAATTGAGCCTCCATCATCTTTTGTAATGACTTTTATTGATTAAAAATTTCTGAGTTTGTTATAAGATCTAGCAACAGTGCTACATAGCTGTATCACATGTTATGCGCAACAACAAGTTCCAATCTTATCATATACTGTTAATCAACTGAGTATGCATTTGCCAATATACTAAAGATGGGACTAACTCACATAATATAAAAGATATACTAATATTTTTCCATGTCTTTGGAATATATCATCATAGTTTTGACGTTTTGAGAATATACCTTACAGCTCAATGAAAAATTGATTAGTGATTAATCCTCTTTCCAAGCTATTAGTATCATGTACCCCAGTGAAAAGGTGACTGGTTCTCTAAATTACCTGCTGTGCATATCGTCTCTGAATTTGCACATATCTTACATAGTGAAATAGCTATTTATCACAAAAAGTTTAAATGCTAGAAATGTTTGGATCAGGAGTTAAGGCATTAAATGTGGTATTGCGTTTTGTACTTTAACCCACTAGGGAGCAATATGATAATATTAGCTTTTATTTTAAATGTGGGCAAAAATGCACAAGATAATTCAAATTGTTTATGACAGCAAATCTATGAATGACAAAGGTTTTGAATGGTTTGCAAGATTCCATGATCGCAGATAGAATATTGAAGATAACCTTTGAAGGT
Source organism: Epiperipatus broadwayi (assembly GCA_028023455.1). Classification (NCBI taxonomy): domain Eukaryota; kingdom Metazoa; phylum Onychophora; class Udeonychophora; order Euonychophora; family Peripatidae; genus Epiperipatus; species Epiperipatus broadwayi. The sequence goes on from JAQFVV010000130.1 coordinate 2,516,990, forward strand.
ATGAGGCACACTGCCACATAACGTGCCATAAGTGTGATTCGGATACACTAGCACCTTATTTGTGATGAAGAGTTAAGCTTTATAGCTACATAACATATGTTGATTTAAATATGGCATTGTAGACAGCTTGGAAATAGAACCAATAACGTTTATATTGAAATACAGTGTGTGTACTTACTTTTAAGATTACTAACTGCTGCCATTTTTCACAATAAAAATGCACAGCTGCAAATTATAAATATCTCCAAACAGTAACTAATAGAAATGAAGATGTTATCATTATCTGAAAAACTCTCAACTATCTATCTGCAACATTATTAGATAACATGTTAAAACGTCTCTTTAATCACTCGAAGTCCTTGGAATTAAATGTGAGATCCAGTAAAAAATTAATGTTGACATACGTCATATCATAATTCTGGTATGATCTGCGGTCTATTCTTTTATCAATTACCTAAGTTTCAGAATCGTGAATAAACATTGGAATGACACTTTTTTCAAATACATCAGCATACTTTTAGTAATTTAAATTTTTTTGCTAAAAGTATTCTTTCCCAAGTTTAATTCTATAATGAATTCAATCTATTTGTTTTCATATGCAATGAAAAAGACAGAAAAATGATTAAAATCAACGGCCTGGGAATCTTCATATTTTATAGCGGCGTCTTTGTCCATAATACTACAACCCATTTTTGGAAAATGAAATACTATATTATTCGGCTACTGTTTGTTTTTGTTATATTATATCTCGTATTTGTATGCTAATTAAAATATATGCAATGAAATACACATGACGAATACATTTTCTAAAAACCTAAAGTTTAGATTCTGGTGAACCTTTGAATTTTTGGGGAATTTCAGCAGTCTTAAATTTTTTTGTAGACCACATATATAGCCATAAAATTAATGGTTAGGAAATAGATATATAGTTATTATTATATAGAAAATTATATATATATATTGCAGAAAGAAATTTGCAGTCAGTTGAAAGTAGTCTCTTTAATTCCACTACAAGATAAATTCCTGATGTCCACATCATACGTTTTTGTTATTGCGCCAGTGTGATGAATTTAATAGCTTTTTACCTTCTTCTGAGGTTAAAATTAAAAAATATCATGATCTTTTTCTCAATTTCCTGATAGCTCTTACCAGATATATTAGATAAGTTTTCTTGAAAGCTGAATAAATAATGTTCTGAAATGAACTTTTTAAAATAGATATTTACAATCATGACAGACAAAAAAAAATTATGCTTCTTATATCCAGAAGTTTAAAAAGTCATGAGCCAAGGCAGTGGTTGGCAGCCAAAAGTAAAGAATATTAAGAATCCCTTGATTGTGGACTGAATCTGCCATTTGATTATTTTATTTAGGTACTGACAACTGCAGATCACTTAAAATGAAAGAAGATAACAGGAATTGGAAGAACTGTGATATTGTTGTATTTTGTGAAGTTAGAAGAAAAAGTGAAGAGATGATTGATTCAAAATGTGGACATATACTGTACTACAAAAGTACAAATATTGGAAGTGCAAGTGGTGTAGGATTCAACCACCAAACATCACAGGATCACCATTTCATTACATTTCATTATAAATAAGTGCAATAACACCATTATGGAGATTGATCGTGCATCAGACAGAGTGACAAGATTAATTATTCAATTTAATAGCAGATATCAAATGCAGACAATTCAGGTTTATGCCTCAACAAGCTCTCATTGTGATGATGAAGTAGAGAATTTTTATATGGATGTACAAAAGGCTTTTGATCAGACAAAACATTTTAAAATTAACATGGAAGATTTTAATGCTAGAACTGATAAACGATTGAAAGATGAAAGCGCTGTGGGTAAATTTCGTTATATTGATAGTTATAAGAGAGGTTATGGATTTGTGGACTTCTCTGAATATATATATATTATGAATTCTCTATTTGATGAAAATGCTAAACGGAAATGAAATGGAAATTCCAAATAAACTTAAAGCAGAATTGGATTATATTTTGACCAACAAAAATATGTATCTCAAGACTATAATATTCTTAATAAATTCAACTCAGTAAGTGATCATCTCTTAGTAGGATGTAAGATACATGTTAAATAAATTAGAAAAACCAAAAATTATTAAGAAAAACAGTATTCACAGTTGATAATCCTAATTTTCAGAAACAGTCCATAGAATTTTGAATTAGAACTTGAAAATTATTTTTAAATTAACATATTTTGAAGATTGTTCAGACGTGAATGAAATTAATAGCTAAATAGGTATTATACTATTAAGAATTGCAACAAAGATAACTGGTACAAAAAAGCAACAATCGATAGTGAAATTTCTATTAGAACAAGACAGTTTTTGAAGAAAATAAGATACTGGGAGAAAAGATGAGAGATGATTACATGAAATGTGTGAACGAGTTCTATAAAGAATGAAATAATAATAAAATATAAGAAGCAAATACTCTACAATTACTACATCTTCTAAATTGCCAAGTATTTTAAATGAAAAAGTGAGACATTAAATGAAATCTATGAAGAAAGGGAAAAATCAGGTAATGGAATTATAATTGATATCTTAAAAGAAACAAGTGAACAAATAAAAAAATTGTTGTCTACGTTATATACCAAATGTCTTTATAATAAAGATGTATTAGATGAGAGAAAGACATTTAAATAAGATGATAAAGGAACTTATCAGAAATTGCAGACCTATTAGACTTTTATCAACTCTATACCAAATTTTTACCAAGATAATTACAACTGGTATACAGATAACTTTGGATTTAAATCAACAAAAATAATAAGCTTCTAAAAGTGATTTTAGCACAGTAGACCATTCCAAATATTAAGAGAAGTTATACAAAGAGCTAAGAAATATGATCTGTCATTATGCTTTGGGTTTGCAGATTATAAAAAGGCATTTGATTGTATAAGTATTTCTTGGTTGATTAAAGCATGGAATCATCAATATATAGATCTAAAACAATGTCCATTTCAGAAAAATATTTATAGATATATTAATCTTTATCCGAGGTTTAAAGTTTATATCTGTGCTAGAGATAATCTCTAGTTTTAATAATCATTAGTATATTTATCTGAAATGGATGGCGTTAAAGTTGTGACTGGAGGGAGTTTGACAATGGTAAATGAAAATGTAACAAAAAATATTTATCAAAATGTAAAAACAATTATTAGATTACTTGGTAATACCCAGAAGATTAATATTGAGAAGAGCGTATAATAGACTGCCAAAAGTTTTTAGTCAGTTTTATAAAATATATTTCATGGATTAAAATGGAAAGCTGAGGAAGTAAAAGTAAATGGAGAATATTTAAATCATTTATATTTTGCAGAGGTTGTGTTTTTTTTTTTTTTTTTACCAATAATATTTCAAAGCTTCTGGAAGTGTTGCCATAGTTATCAGATGAAAGTAAGATAGAAGGATTGAGAATAAATGATAAAAAGACTAAAATAATGTTCAATGGATTTAAAAAAAAAAATTAAATACTGATTATGATGATTTAAAAGTTAATAACTATAAATATCTTGGTTATATTATTAACGGAGATGGAAATATAATAGATGAAGTTAATCATATGGAGTCTTTTTGGTAGAAATAACTTAATATTAAAAGGAAAATCCCTATGTATGTAAAAAGAAAGGATTTTTAATAAAAGTGTCTTAGTAGTTCTTACTTATGGATATGAGACTTGGTCACTTAATAGAAGAGCAAAGACTTCAGACCACTCAAGGAAGTGTGAAGAAAAGCACGTTAGAAATAACAAGGAGTGAAAATAAAATACAAGGATAAGAGAACAAACAGATGTTACTTATATCATTGAAATAATTAAGACTGAAATGGGGCTGGACTGGACATATTACAAGAAGAGATAATAGTAGGTGCACAGTTGAAATCTTGAATTGTATTCCAAGTGAATGTAAAAGATCTAGAAAGAGACCGCATGTGAGATAGATGAATAAAATAAGGAAGTGTTTTAGTTTGCCTTGGAGAAGAGAGGCTACAGATCAAAGAAACTGGTTTAATCTTGAAGAAACCATCATCCTGAAATGGACTGATAATGTTTGAAAATGATGGTTCTTAGCCATCCTTCAATTAAATAGTTATTTTAATAGTGATTTTTACCATCGTTTGTATTTGTAATTCAAATTTGCGAACGTTTGTTCGTCTGCTTAAATAGTTATTTTAAGAGATATTAAAGCAAACAGAAAAATAATTCTGAAATGTTCTGTCTCAATTAAATCACTTAAAGGGTAATGTTAAATTCGATTACATTATAAAGTAACTCACAATGTACAATGCTTAAATAAATTATATTAAAAGGGATGGTGATATAATTAGTAGTAACTACCAAAGATGTTAATCTAATATTTTTATTTTCTCTATACTATAGCTAAGTTCTTTAGGCAGAAAACTTTCTTGTAATTTAATTTTATATCAATATTCCATACTCTTTTTTTTATGTATCACATATTTATCAAAACGATGATATTAATGATGTTTTCCGGTGCATCTCTGTAAATTTTAATAGAAAAGTTATAGTGATATCATAGTATGGTGCTTAAAGTATTTATATATTTTTCTAAAATAAATGAATATTTATTTTAAATTAATTGTTGAGCTAGGTATGATGTTAGTTTTCCGACGTCGCATGGGTATGTAGGCAATAAGATACATGACCAAATGAAAATACGTGATTATCACCGCTGGTAACCACTTCATTACTATTATTTATTCTAGTATCTTAATATTTAAAGCTATCTTTAATAAACTGCGTATTTGTGACTTTACGTTTATATATATGCTCTACTTATTTAGATCTCTTCGTTCATTAATTTTTAAATCTACTAAACTTCTTTCTGTATCTACTGATTTTAATTATCTGTTCATTTCACTTCCTAATTATTTCTTTGCATTATCTATATTTAATTACAGCAACTATATTTTAATTACATAATTAATATTTTATTTTTTGTAATTCAATCGATACTAATTTTCTTCTTTTCGGAGCCAACGTAATATCTGGTAAAATGAAAATACACACAGAAAAGGTAGATTTTTAAAATAATATTTAGCTTTACTATTGTCTAGCTGCTTTCAATATATTTTTACTATATCATATTCATGGCATGTAGTGATGTGATATAAAGAACCATTTAATCACACCACTATATGCCATGAATATGATGTAGTAAAAATATATTGACAGCATGCTAGGCAATAAATGTAAAGCTAAATATTATTAAAAAACTATCTTTTCTGTGGGTATTTTCATTTTACTAGATGTTGTGTTTTATTACATATATATAGATTTAAAAATAGTATACCTACCTTTACATATATTATTAATTCACCGACTACCAATTTTTTTTTTTTTTTGTGGAAAAAAAATAAAATGAAAAGATGAATAATAAAAGAAGTGGGCTTTAATTTTAAACTTTTAAAGCAGAATATAAAATCTTGCCTATATATTTAAGGAAATGATATATTTTTATTGTCTAATAAGAAATATTACAAGGTCTTAGTCAGGAAGGATAGAACAGAATTAAGGAAACATGTTCTGACAACGGACATGATTCAAACAGTTAAAGCAAAGAATATGACTGGTTGGAGACGTCAACAAACATCTACATAGCAGGATGTAATTTTTTACTTTGATTTTCAGTGTACATATATTTTAATGTACTTTATTACGTTTATATTTTTATGATTTTAATAAAACGTTCTTATAATAGTGATTATTGGGAGCTCTGACCACGGACCAAACGGACTTCTGTAAGATCTTAAATTAGAGGGCCGCATGAAATAAAAAAATGTTTTATTTTTTGACACACTATGGAAATAATCCAGCATATAATTAAAACGCCATCATCGCAGACCTTCAGACAAATATGAAATACTCACAGTAGGGAAAGTGTTGGGTTTACGCCGAACCCTGCTTGCCTTTTTTCAATAAATTTTTCATCATCGTATATATGTATATGTTCATATGCGACCAAATTTTAATTTTCACAATAGATCAAGAATGAAACAAAATTTTGTAATGAAACTTAGGTGCCACAATCTTTGTAGGCTAATTTAAACCCCTATTGTTTAGCAATAACATTCATTGGAACTTCCGGTATGACGCAACTCAACTCCGATTTACCGCTAATTCGAACAACTAATGAAATATGCTAAAAATTTATTCGACAAAAAAGTTCAGTATCAACATTTTTATATGAAACACTTTTCTATAAAAATCACTGTTTACTAAATATAGAATAGTGGGCAGAATTTACAACTCGTGAAAATTCTTTAGGCATGTATTTTAAAATTACTTAGAATTACAAACCTAATAAGTTTGTTTTACGCATTTTTCAATAGAATTTAGTTTTTCAAATGTAACACGGGTATGATTACTTGCTTATATAATTTGACATATTTATAGTAAAATTAAAAAAAATATCTTAAACATAAGTCCGACCGCAAAAATCATTAACAAGGATTACATGTGGCCCTCGACCGTAGTTTGCTAATCCTTGCTTTATAACAGGTCTAGCCAATCTCAAGTAATCCAAAGGCTTTAAAAATATATTTATTCAAAGGCTGCATTCAGAAGCATTCTGAGAAAAACAAGGCCGGGTGACTTTTTTTTATGGGTAGGGGGAGATTTTTATTCTAGAATAAAAAACAACCTTTTTTAAAAAAATATCTTATTTGCAGATACAATAATATTGTTTCACACTTAATGAGAAATATTTCTGTAGTGTAGTTTCACTCACCATTAACACGCAAGGTATGGACTGGTTTCTACCCACTTTTAACACCTTGTAAAGAGATATAATCATAAACGTGTAACCAAAGACTTAAAAATTCCCCAGAATTCATATTTTGTGCTGAATCAGCACTCATCAGTTGGCTCAGATCACAATCTCTTACACATATCTTTATCACTGTTTAGTATATATAGATGGCAAAGCTGTGAAGATGGTAAATTTGACATCAATTAATCTATAGTGATTGGCTATCTACATATACTGAACAATAATAAAGATATGAGTAAGAGATTGTGATCTGGGCCACATAATGAGTATGATTTAGCATAAAATGTGCATTTTGGGACTCATACATGTTTCTTACAAGCCTTTGGTAATATGTTTATGATTACATCCCTTCACAAGGTGTTAAAAGCAGATAGATACCAATCCTTATCTCCGCGTGAGAGTGGTGCAGTTTAGTGAAAATTACACTACAGGGATATTATTCATTAAGTGGATAATCTCTAGTCTAATAATGACTAATATATTGTTTTACAATTTGTATAATATAAATCAAAATTTTTCATTTTTTTTTTATCCAGAATTGTTAAAAAAAGAAATGCATTCTAGAAAATAAATATATATTTTTTGGAATTGTGTATTTTACTTTTTTTACTCAAATATTGACTCAATAAAATTGCTGAAATTGATAGTTATAGTGTATAAATTATTTATTATTCTCATTTTACATGAATATGATTAAAATATATATATATATATATGCTGATGTGATGTGGTGCACTGTGACTTCTCCTTATATGGAGTCAGGAAACTCTCAGCAACTATATGCAGAGAAACCTGTTAGCCAGTTTACCATCTCTTTCCATTCTCTGTTCTATCTTTTTGCATATCCTGCTCCATCTCATTTCCATGTCATAATCTTTGTCAACACCATGGCCTTTATATCTAAATCCCCTTATCTTTTCCCAAACCCAGCATAAAAATCAATAACCCACATTCTGTATAATCACTTTGCTTATATTTATTCTTCCACAACTTTATTATTTGAACCCTTTCAACTTTCAAGCACTTACATTCAATTAACAGATGCTTAATATTTTGTGTGTCTTCCTTACACAACTTACAGACTAAATCACCCACATTTTTCCATTTACATGTATAATCCCTTGTTGCTAAAGATCCTGTTTGAGCCTTAAGCAGTAAACTACTTTCCTTGCTATTATTGTAAATTAACTCGCACCCAATATTCTGTTTACTTCTATATAAATTTAAACTCTTTTTACTCTCCATACTAGTTCTCCATCTCTTCAATTCCCTATTCTTTATTAATGCATCTATTCTATCCCATTCCTTACCACTGTAACACTCAACAATTGTTCTAACTCAATCATTCCACCTTTTTCTAATATATACAGGTGATACATATGCACCACTACACAAACAGTGTGTCTACAATTATACTACTTCACAGGTGATAACCATTGTAGCATCTACAAATTACAGAATTTTGGCAAAAAAGAAAAGTAGCTAATCAAATTTAGCAATTATAAAATGTTTTGATTTATTTTTTGAAAAGATGTAGATTATGCAGATTTGGGGCCTTATGTTATTACAAGCTCTATTGGCTGGCTCCAGCCACATTCAAAATGATAAATCATTGATGTTCCTACTGTTAATATTACAGAAAAAATATAGCTCAACAGGATCAACCATGAAATGCTCAAAGCATGCGCTGTTCGATCAAAATGGTGCAAGGTCGCTTCATTAACATATATTAAAAATTTGCTTGGCATACAATGATGTAAAAAAAAATTAATAATATCAACAGCAAGATTATAGATTAGGGATAGAATTAAAATATTTAACCAGAGCATTGGATGCAATTATTTTATTTTTTTACATGAAGAGATCAAAGCATTTTATGTAGTCTATACAAAAACACAAGTCATTCTTTAGACATCTCTGCTTGAGGGTTCAAAAGTAAAAGCAAATTTGAATCAACAAAATCACATTATTCAATTAAATAAAACTATTATCCTCAACCCATTATATGGGTGGTTAAATCGGATTGTATTTGATCAAGGATGAGGGATCTCATTTTAAAAATATTTTATGAGGTAATTATTAATTAATATTTTGTGAAAAAGTAATAGGAGTAGTTTGTCTATTGAATAGTATTAATAGATTTCTGTCAAAGTGCAGGAATTCCGATAATAATTTTTATTATTTAGATATTAGACTATATATATATGAATTTATAGTATTATTTCTGGGAGATACCTTGCAATAAAAATATAAAAGCTAAATAAATATCTGACATTTCAATATAATAACAAGAACTTTCCTCAAAGTTTCTTCTTTCTCAAATCATAAGAATGTGTGTGGTGATATTTAAAATGGTTATTTTTTACTTTTATTATTTTCTTATCATTCTCAAATTCTATTGGTTGAGAAGATTTAAAAAATATTTTATCCTCTAATAGTTTTTTCTAAATATTGTTAATTTTCTTTAATTCGCTCTTTTCATATGTAGAATTTGACATTAAGGAGAAAATAACAAAAGAAAAAAATCACAATTTTAAATCTCACCACACACATTCTTATGATTTGAGAAAGAAGAAGCTCTGAGGAAAGGACTTGTTATTGTACTGAAATATCAGCTATTTATCTACTATATTTTTATTACACGGAAGCTCCTGGAAATAATATTATGAATTCATTATTTATGTGAGAATATTAGAATTAATATATATATATTAAACAGGAAAAACTCTCCATACAGTAGCGCCACCCTGTGCCAACCAGAGTAATCAATGGACATATATATATATGTCAAAGAATAAAGCAGTAAAATATGAAGCTGATAAGTAAATTCCTATAATAATTTTAAATTAGTTTAAAAAAAGTGAAAAGAAAGCTGATCTTTATAGATTTTCTGAAAAGCAAAGATTTATGAAAGAATTTGGATTGATGTATAATTAAAAAAGTGGATGGTAGTGTTAAAAAAAATTCAAATATATTCTCTCAAGTAAAGAAAATGTAATAATGATATGGAGGAAAAAAAACGTTGATAAAATTGTTTGGAATGAGAATATAGAAAGGATAGAAAAATTGAAGAAATTGAATTAAATATGGATGAGTATATGAAAAATGAAAATAGTTTAATTGAAAAAAGATTATCCAAATTGTTTTTAAAAATAGTATTCTGTTACATAAAAAAGTACTAATGCATACGTTAAAAAAAGAAAAAATTAACTTAATCAGTAATTGGTGTTAAGCCAATAAACATCACATGACCACCTCTTATGCTTATTGGTGTTGTGGTATCCAGTGTAGAAAAAATAGAAAAATGCATATGCCATATTTTTGTATATAGTAAGCTTACACTTTTACGTATCTGAATAGCAAGAGGTCATGGAGACTAAGGTAATTATTGTAATTTTATTTAAATACATATATAATAGAACAAGTAAATGTTTACTTATTTTAACGTTAATAATTTTCTTAACGATAGCCATTAACCATTAAAGATATTAAATGTGTAATTTCATGCGAGTCGAGAATATTTTATTTCATTTTATCTCATCAATTGCATTTTATTACCTTATTAATATATATGTGTGATTATACGAAAAAAATATATTCTAATTCAAGACATTTTCAATGGTTATTACCCCCCCCCCCGGGGGGGAGGGGATTGAGCTAACTAGGGTCGAGCACCTAATTAACCATAATGTAAAAATTTCCCATTGAGGTCTCTCAGTATAATTCCTACTTTGACAGTATGACTGGCGCTTGTGGTCGCCTAAATCCAATGACTAAATATATATACTGCTAGGATATATATGAGCAGGGAAGATAAGTAGATAGCATTGTCGGTCAAATGGAGTGAATTGATTGAGCTATTGGATTAAAAACTATCGATTTATACAAATATTTCTACATTTACTAGATCAAATAGGTGCTGGGATATCTCCAAAATTGACTCCGTAGTCAGATATTACTGCGAGAACAAAATAATCCCATTATTTTATGTTAGGTATTAAAAATAAATTACTTCCAGGTCAATGGCGACTAGAGAGCCATCCTGACAAATTAGTTGAAATGTAATATAAGTTAAGTGACTTTAAAAATAACCAAGAAGAATATGGCTTGTTACAATACATAACATTCAATAACAATGATTCTTTGGTAAAAATAAAATAATAATAGTTCATTTAAATTGATATGCTATTTATTCTTGGGTGAGAGTAATATTTTTTTACATTAGACGTAATCCAAATTTCATTTTTGGGCTTTCAAATTAATTGTCTTTTGAAAGACAAAGATCATATATTATTTCCATATATAATAATAATGTGAAAGACTGAAATCTTTGACAGATGCGCCTTAAAAATGCTTATATGACAGCCAATTAGATGTAATAATGACTGCACAGGGAACTCTCTATTCAAAACACAAGGCAGAGCTTTTACAGAAAAAGATGGACCCATCTTCTTCTCAACTTAAATTTATATATAAATAAGTCAGACTCAAGCATTTTGAACTAAGAAAGTGAAGCTTTAAACACCTTTACATTCAATTCACTAAATATTATATATAAATAAACAACTTGAAATCTTTCAATTTACTACATAGTAATTTTCAAATCTAATGAAATGATCGTAACAAATGTAAATATATTAATTTCCTAAGTGCAAGCAGATGATATAAAAATAACATGAAAGGCTGAAAACCGTTGACAGGTATGCCTTAAAAATACTTATATGACAGCCAATCAGATATTAATATAATTACATTTGTTACGATCGTTTCATTAGATTTGAAAATTACTACGTACTAAATCGAAAGATTTCAAGTTGTTTATTTATATATAATATTTACTGAATTAAATGTGAAGGTGTTTAAAGCTTCAAGCTCTTAGTTCAAAATGCTTGAGTCTGGCTTATTTATATATAAATTTAAGTTGAGAAGGTGGGTCCATAATCTTTGCCTTGCGTTTTGAATTGAGAGTTTCCTGTGTAGTCATTATTACATCAGATTGGTGATCATATAAGCATTTTTAAGGCGCATTTGTCAAAGGTTTCAGCCTTTCACGTTATTATATCATCCGTATGCGCTTAAGAAATTAATATATTTATATTTCCATATATGTACAATAAAAATATTAAAGTTCATAATATTCGTGTTCATTTTAGCATTCATATTTTACATGTTATATGTTGCCATCTCCTTTCTCAACTAGTCTTTTGAGCTTCAGTTAATTATCTTCACTGGTAAAAACCTTTTCTATACACAACACATAAACTTGTTTTTCATTTGCCACTGTATTACTTTATATTTTATATATATATATAAATCACTTGTTTAAAAAATAAGTCCCACCCTTCTTTTGTTGATCTTATGAGAGCAGACCAACCTTAATCTTTTTCTTTACATCAATTTATTGAAAAGTATAGCTTTAAATTGAATATAGGTTCTGTGAAATTTCTCCTTTCATCTCTTATGTATATTTTGATTATGAAAAACTTTTTACAAGTCTGTCAGAGTAAATTGTGCTTCTTCAAAAATATTTTATTTGCATTTTCTTTCATTCCTGCTGCCACTTGTCATTTAAGTTGTTTTTATATCTTTCTCTTTTTATTTCTTCCACTCCAATATTTTTTTATTTGCCTCTTTATGCTTAACTAACATTTCTTTTATTTTTCTTGCCTACTTCTTCTCCAGCTTTACTCTTTCAATTTCTCTCAATGATTCCTTTTATTTAATTTTTCACCTTATTGATCACATCTTTTCCTTTGACAGTTTTATTGATTTTTTAAAATATTTTTTTGTGTTTGAAAAATATTCATTTTCTGGTCTTTTATACCTCGACTTTCGCTGATAGTTTTTATGGTCTTCCTTTTCATACTTGTCTCTGCCTCTCCCCCATTTGATTCCTGATCTCATGATTATCTGTAGTGGTATCTTGTATCTCATTTGTTTTTTTATTCATTCTCTTGAGTATTGTTTTATATTTCTTTACATTACCTTTTTTATTTTGGTTTGCTTTTTGTTCTCATCCATTACTTTTGAAATTACATCTACTTTCCTATCATTATCAAGTGACTTGTAATAGTTGAACCAGGATCATTTTTCTTCTGATTTTTTTAGGGGATTGTTTTACATTCTCCCTTTTTACTTTTACATTACTATTGTTTAGACTATTTGTTTTGTGTATATATTATTCATCAATGTTATTGGATTGCTAACTTTCCTTTTCCATGCAACTTTTCAGCATTTCTGACATTTGTGTTTACATGTTTATTTTACATTGCTGCTTTCAGACTGCAGTCTCATTTCTATGCTCTCTCTCTCTCTCTCTAATTATTTTGTGTAAAATTGTGATCATGTAATTTTTAATGGAACATTATCATTACCCTCAGTTCTATACACACTGATCTATTCAATTTTCTTAAATTTTCACACAAATTAGGTAGTATAGGGTATATCTTCAGTATAACATTTATTAACAACTCCATTTAGGACTGTGAAATTTATATAATATATGGAAACCAGAAAGTTATTTGAAGAGAGATGAACTAGTAGAATGATATTTTATCATAGACGTTTAAATTTTGGAGTGTAAAATTACTTTGATAGGATAATCATTAGGTATTTACATTTTGGTTCCAATTCATGTAAGAAATTGAAAGAGGTTTTTAAAGTAATGTTCAGGGTAAAACCAAATTTATTCTAATTTGAGAATAATGTTTAGCTGCCCTTGATTGCCTTTCAATGTGGTCTCTCCTATTGGCTGGTTTTACACTAAGATTAAGTCTCATATAGAATTCTTTCTATTCATATTTTCTTATGTTCCCAATCCAGTTCCCAAGCATAGAACAGAACAGTTGATCATAATTCTATATACCATATGTAAAGAATAAAAAATTCAAATTATGCAAAAATAGTTTGCTAATAATAATTTAAGTAATTAAATAAACACTATTATTAAATATGAAGTTTACAACAAATGTATTAAATATATAAAGTAATAAATGTTTAAACATTTAAACAGAAAAGACTTACATTGGTTTAAATCTCTTTATCCTATCTTAGCACTTTTCCTACTTTGAGTAGCACAATCATAACTTTATGAATCAATTTAGTTAAAATTTGATGTTATCTATTTATTTAATGTTTGTCTGATTTTCATAAAACTAAATTTATTATTATTACTCAAATCTATGTAAATTTTGCTAGAAAGGTTATTTTTAGACAGAAGGGGTGCGAACTGTTTTTATTTAATGCGTACTTATCTTTAACTATTATCCTCGCCTCTAAACTTTTTTTGTTATCTCTTTTGGTAGCTACAATATATGCCTTATAAAGATTAAACTCATGGCTTCTCTGAAGCTCATGCTCTAAGAATATTAAAGAGAATTTATTGCTTTTTGCCCTGTTATATAAGTAGTAGTTTTATGCCAGTCTTGTGGACATATTCACCCTTGTTTCCCCATAATATACATTTGAGCAATTAATATTTTTGCACTTTATTTTATAGATTACTTAATGTAAAGTCTCCACAATTATCTTTAGAATTGTTCAATGACTTGTTTACTGAACATGATCAGAAACATTTATATTTATTTGCACTTAAGTGCCTTAATTTCTGTGCGATCTTTGAAACATAAGAGATGATAATTTATTTTTTTCTCATAAGAGCGGGGTTGTGCTGGATTCTGGATTTTGTTTTAGAATTTTTTTTATTCTGGCATTAATTGTTTTTAAATTATATCCCATATTTTTTAGATCATTGGTATTTGCATCTATATTATTTCTCCAATCTGATTCATATTTGCATAGTTTTAAATATCTGTGGAGAAAACCCTTTAGACATGGTTATTTAAGGGATATGGAGGTTAGCAATTAAAGATGGATGATTTCTATAATGTTGATTGGCTTTAGAGCCATTTTGTAATTCAAAATATTATTCTGCCTTTGAATATTTAAATCGACAAATTTTATATTTTGATTTTTATCTTTTTCCATGATCATTGCGCTAGTTCTTGATGAATTTCAGTTAAAATTTGTTTATGTCCACAGAGTAGAGTGTCATCCACGTCTTGAATACAATATTTTTTTGATAGTAATTCGAATTTTAGTATAATTAATTTTTCGATTTTAAATAAAGATAGGCACTAAATTTGCCTCACTAAATGGCAGCGCCACTGGTCATCTATGATTTATAAAGTTTATTATTATATGTTACTGTAATCTGTTTGCTAATTCATTTAAGTGTTTCCTTTATAATGACTTTTTAATGAACATTGTAATTAGGTCTGTTGCAGTATTTCATCTATCATATCTACGGACTCTGCATGAGAAAGCGCCCCATATAACTTTCATATCTAAAGAAGCAGTTTTATTGTTGTTGTCTATTTTCTTATTTTATTGACAAATTTGTAAGACAATTTTATTGCATACAGTCCAAAACACAGGTCTTTAAAAAGCCAGGATGCAATAATTTTTGCAGCATTGTACATGTAAGCACATCTCAAATCAATTATTAGATTAAGTGGCTAATCTCTTTGTGAAACTTTATGTTTGCAAAGATTCTATGCACTATAACAGCTGACAAATAAACTTTCCTATATTTTGAGTTTGTAAAAAAAGATTGCCATGATGTTTCCTCAGTACTGATGAAATAAATTTGTCTTTTTTATGTTACAAATTGTAAACATTCGTTTTCATATATTTATAAGTTACAAAATAGTTGGCTTAGTTTTGTGTTAAGTACATCTGTCTTTAATATCATTAGCTAATTGCTTTTGCCTGGTTTCAAGCAAACCAGGTTTTTCTCAATATAATTCTGAATGTTATTTATGTTTTAGACCAACAAGGCATTTGATTTCAGGGATAACTCAATGCATTGGTAAGTTTTATGATCCTTTCTTTCCCAGGGTCACTCTCATATTTTAACTTGATACCAGGTGTAATATCAATCTCTGGCATTCTCCATTCACCTCATACAAGCCTAGAGCCACAAATAAACGTTTTACTCCTAACTTTCAGAATTACTCAATTGAATGTTGCCCCAATTTTTACCTTTCTGTTAAACTTATGTTTCTGTTTTTTTGGCCAAGTATTTAAATTTTTTATGTATTTGCTTTTTAATTTGCATGCAATCTGATTGCATTTTATGTCTATACTTTCCAGTGCTGTGTAGTCCAAACCCATGTACTTTTTTGTTTCTTTATTGGATTTAATATTCCTGTTAAGACTCTTAATTATTGACATCATTAATACTTCTTCAAGATTTTTAAGTTAAAAAGCAAATACATAAAGGAATTGAAATTCTTGGCTAAAAATAGAACCGTTAGTTTAACAGAATGGAGGATGATAAAAAATTGACTCAACGTATTTAATTGTGAGATTCTGGAAGATATGAGTAAAACAAAATTGCTGTTTTAGCTTTGTGGAAGGAGAATGGATAATGCTGGAAATGGAAATTATAGCTGATATCAAGACAAAATACAAGAATGACCCTGGGAAATAAAGTGTCATAGAACAAATTTCCAATGCTTTGAGATATGTCCAAATCAAACAATAACTTCTCGGCCTGAAACATAATTAACATTTAGAATTATATTAATGAGAAAAATTCTGGTGTTCTTTAAAGAGGACAACAGCAATTGTCTAGAGATATTAAAGCAGGAAGTGTTTAAGCAAGAAAATATGTAGCTTAAAATTCATAGCAATGAACAATTACAATTTGTAATATAATAAGGACAAATTTATTTCATCAATACTGAGGAAACGCTGACACAAAGCTTTTACAAACTTGGAATATAGCAAAATTTATCTGGCAGCTGCTGTAAAGTCTAGAATCTTTGCAAACATAAGGCTTCACAAAGAAAGCTTGCCACTCACTTAATTCTCCAATGGCGTAAACATTAGGGTGGCCTGGCTTACTGTAGACCTGGGTTTTGGACCATATAAGACAAAATTGTTTTACAAATTTGTCAATAAAATTAGAAATCTGCAAATACACAAAAAAATAAAATCACTTCTTTAGAACAGAACGAGTTATATGGATTGGTTTTTTATGAAGAGCCAATAAATGTGATCGGGGAAATGTTGCAAAAGGCTAACTACAATAGTCATAAAAAGACTTTGTAATGGAAAAACATGGATTTGCAAAGAGATTATAGATACAACTAATAATAATTAGAAAATGAATCGCAGATAGAGCTGCCATTTAGTGACGTTATTTGCAGCCAATATTTTATCTAAAAGATAAAAATTAATTACACCAAAATTCGAACTACTGCCAAAAAATATTATATTTAAGATATGTGGATGACTTTTTACTGTATGCAGATGGAGAAATTATAACTCAAATTCAGCAGTAACTAGTATGGAAGTCTTTCTTAATTTGGATGATCGAGAAAGAAGATGAACATCAAAATATAAAACTTCTTGATTTAAATATTTAAAGACATGATAATATTCCAAACTATGAAATGGCTTTAAAGCCCGTGAACATTAAAATCATCCATTCAGATCTTAACTACCATGGTTCATAAATATACCAGTCTTAAATGTTATGTCCATAGTAATTTAAAACTGCAAATTTGAAGCAGATAATAAAAATAATATAGATGCATATACCAAATTTCTAAACAATATGTGGTATAACTTATAGACAATTAATGCTACCATGGAAAAATTGTAAAACCATGTCAAGAATTCAGCACAACCCTGCTATGATGAGTAAAAAATGGAGTAGCCTCCATTATGTTTCAAAGATCACACATAAATTAAAAAATAAGTTTTCAGTCACCATCATTAAAATCTGTTGAACAATTCTAAAGATAAGCTATTATGGAGGTTGCACACCATGTATTTATAAAATAAAGGCAAAAATAATAATTGTTCAAATGCATATTATGGGGAAACAAGGATGAACCTGTCCACAAGACTGGTACAATAAATGATTTATATAATAAGGCAAAAAGAAGCAATGAATACTCTTCAATATTGTTGGAGCACAAGTGGCAACCACACTATGATTTTGATCTTTCTAAGGAAGATATTGTAGGTACCAAGAGAGATAATAGAAAAATTTAAGTTTAAAAAGGCATGGATTATAGCTAAAGATAAGTATACATTAAAGAAAAACCTAGCATCCTTCTATCTAAAAAAATGGCTTCACTTACAACATTTACATAGACTTGGATAAAAACCATCAATTTAATTTTATGCAAATCTGACTAACAATCAACAGATACAGACAATGTCAAAGTTTAGCTAAATTTATTCATAAAGTTATGATTATATGACACTCAAAAATATCAAAAGTGCTAAGCTAGGATAATAAGATTTAAGCCAATGTAAGTTTGTTCTGTTTAAATATTTAAACATTTATTAATTTATTACAATTAATACAGAAAAAGATGAAAAATCAATATCTATAGAATTAAATGCATTAAAGAAAATGTAATCATTCTATGTTTCTCTGTTTACTCTTTTACTATTAAAAGAATGAGCTGCTAATGATATAACTTAACATAGTATTTTGATATTATTACTGCTAGGACATATTACTCCAGTGATGAATTATTCTAAGTATGTGATATTTTAAAAAAAATGTCTGGACAAAATCCATAAAATTTGTCTTCAGATCCTGTGGAGGGATTAATTTAATTATATCACAAACTTAGAATAATACAACATTGGGAGTAATACATCATACCATGTATAATATGAAGTTTTAACTCTCAAAAAAGTAAATGGTGACCTATATTCATTATGGAAAAAGGAAAAAAGAACATTATGATATGAAAGAAAACAAATACTCCTGGCATTCTACAGCAATTTATGTCTTCACAAAGACCCACCATGTGTAATACCAAATTTCAAATCAAAGAAAAAACAAAATATATTATTTTCAAGGATGGAGAGATATATTCTTTATCAAAAAAGGAGAATATTGAAAAAGAAGCCTGAAACGTTGTTTAAATGGCAAGTTGTAACAATATAAGTTAAATGTTATATTTTAAATATATATATATTTTAAAAAACCTAAACTTTTAACAAAAACAAAACACAGATATTCAATTATTTCTAATTTTTTTCTGTTTTGAACCAACATAATATCTGGTAAAATGAAAATTATCACCTGAAACGTAGTTTTTTTAATAATATTTAGAAATTAATTAAACATTGATATAAAAAACCATTTAATAACACCACTATACGCTATGGAAATGATATAGTAAAAATATACTGAAAGCATGCTAGGCAGACGTAAAGCTAAATATTATTAAAAAATGGTTTTCTGTGTTTATTTTCATTTTACCAGATAAAACACAAATATATATATATAAAGTTTTAGCTGTAAATGTATTTTTAAATATAAAACTGTATTACTTTCCAATGATGTGAGAAATGTATTATGTTATTGGGGAGAAAAAAGTCACCGTGCTTTAAACAATAAGTTTAACGTTACGTTAAGAATATATATATATTTAAAAAAAAAAAAACATTTTTAAATGTAAAACTGCATTACTTATAAATGATGTGAAAGATATTTTATATTGTGGTGATGGTCGTGGTGGGGGTGAATATCTTCTAAAATAGAAAGAGTCAGTTCATTTGACAGATTAGTCATCCCAGAGTTCTTGGTCGGCATGACTTCATGAATGGAAAATTTGATTAAATATTACCAAACACAAATGACACAGGATTTATACATCTTAGCAGGAATAATACCAAAGTACTATTAACATTGACTGATTTGGCCAATTACGTTATACACATTAATTAAAAATATTAATAAAGATAAATTCATAAAGGCCTTGTGTTATATACGTTAAATTAAAAAAAGGTAAAAATAAAATGACATTGATTTAAATGTTTAATCTTTTTTATGACATAAATTATTTAAAGGCAGTTAATATCATTAAATATTTATATAAAAAACGTTTTCTAAGCTTATGTAAATTATTTCTTTAGTAAGTCAATGCATTTATCCATGCTTTAAAAGATATTGCATATGTAAAGTTCTTCACTGACATCACATTTTGTTGATTACTCCAAAATAACTTTCCAGAATCCATTTTTCAATTATGAAATCTTTATTACCACAACATTTGCTTGGATTCCTGGATTATGATTTGTCAAAGAATTAAATTTATCATTTGGTAAAGATTGTCCTGTATGTGAAATTGTAGCTCATATTGTTGTTTTTTTTTATTTTAGAACAGTTTTTTTTTTGAGATTTCCTAAGATGTAATGTAATGTCACACGATGATTCAATGGTTACATTAGAGTGGAAATTATATTAAAAAATATTTACATAAAATATGATTAGAAAAAGTAAGTGTAAATTATTGATTGTAGATAATGTGAATGAATTTGGAGTAGAAAATATGACTGGGACATTATTGATATAGATGTGCAAGTAAGTGAAATGAATATTGAAAATCTGAATAAAGTAAATGATGGAAAATTTGCTTAATGAACACAGAATTTTAATATACTTTAATTGTGTATTTCATAGATAATAAGCAATGATTTGATAGAGAATGTTATAGAAAAGTTAATAAAATGGATGAAAAATAAGATATGCATCTTAATAGAGCAAGTTTTTTAAAGTATGGAGAAATTGTTAATTTAAAACATAGTGTGAAAAAGATGACAAATGAAAGCTTATTTGATATTATAGGACTAATAATGAAATGTAGAATAAAATCGTTTATAAAGTGTAAAAGCAAAGGGAAGAAATGAAATTGCTAAGAAAAAAGGAGAGAAAAATTTCAGTTCAATGCAAGAATATAGTAATTAGATTGTACTGTAAAAAAAAATAACACTATATAGAATATCAGTAAATATGGAAATAATATGAATTTAATAAGTAATTGGGGAAATTAATAATATAAAAAAAAATTACTAAAAAATTGTTGAGATATATTAGGAGTGAAAAAAGTAAGAAAAAAATTAGTTATAGAGTTAAATTCAGAGTAAAGAAAATAGAAATGTTTTTTTTTTAAAAATGACTTAATGAATAGATAACCCAAGTTGTTTAATTGTATCTTTAGTAGTAAAATTGATTCAGGAATATATAAATAGAATGACAGTCTATAATTGAGTAGAGCAACAAGTAGATTAAAGAACAAAAGAAAGGGCAAAATTAAGATATGGTCCGATTTCTGAAATGTTAGTAAATATTGGAAAGTAAGCAACACCCAATTTGAAAGAAAGCTTTAATGTAATTATAAATAATAATATGGTTCAGATATGTGAAATAATGTGTAAATTAGATTACAATAGCAAAGGAAAGAAAAAAGATTTTAGGTTGTGGCTAGAAGTCAATAGCAATGAGTTTTCAAAGTATATAAAATATTTATATTTTTAATAATAAATGGTATTTAGGATTCCTATGTTGGATGAGATTCAGAAATGATTTTATCTAAAAATTAGATAGGCAGTAATCTATTTATTATTCATTGAAATATAGGGAAAGTAAATAATCTCGGTAAATGTATAGAAAAGGGTTTGATTAGATAATCAGGAGTCAACCGTCAACATTTTGAAAATATGGGAATAATTTTTGAGGTTGTTAATGATTAATGGCCATTGCAAAAATAATTTTTATAGACTTAGTGAAAATTAAACATATAATTGGATTGAAAAAGGATATCTAATTTCTTCATTATTATATATTTTGGTTCTTAGACTATTGGAGATTTTGATGGGAAAGATTATGAGAATTTCCATAACAGGAACTTTATAATCA
Organism: Epiperipatus broadwayi; assembly: GCA_028023455.1. Lineage (NCBI taxonomy): Eukaryota > Metazoa > Onychophora > Udeonychophora > Euonychophora > Peripatidae > Epiperipatus > Epiperipatus broadwayi. The sequence goes on from JAQFVV010000130.1 coordinate 2,538,549, forward strand.
CACAAAAACGAGTGTTTTTTTTTTTAAAGGTTTATATAATATTTTTGAAAAAGGTGTAAAAATATGGAACTTTTGCCATAAAAAAATCAAAAATATTAATAATTAATAGAAAATAGAAAATTGAAAGGTAAAAGTGGGGGATATTTGTTTTGAAACAGAGGAGTATGGAGCAAATAAGAACATAAATTAAATAAATACTTGAGAATAAAGTTGAACAAAAAAAAATAGAATGGGATTGGTTAAAAATCTGACATTTGTTCATATGCTAGATATGAGATATTTAAGTAATTCTAAAGGCATGATTTTGCTTTAATATTTGACAACGAGGCACTTTTTCATGGTCACTTCAATAAGAACACAATAGATATCCATTAGATAATGAATTAGTAATAGTAGGTGAAGTTTTGCAAAAAGAAATGGATGGGTTATTTTAATGAAAGAAATTAAAAAAACAAATCAGAAATGTTGGTAAGACTGATTAAATATGGATGAAAATAAAACATATTCTGGCAAAAATTGAACCATATGACTAGAGTCTGCTAAGGGAAGCTATAAAAATTTTGAAAAGGTCTAAAAGCATAAATGAAAAATGTGAATTAAAGGTAATTAACAATATTTGGAAAAAGCTATTGGAGGAAATAACAAAGGAAAAAATAATTTTAAATATGACCACACACAGATTCTTATGATTTGAGAGAGAAGAAGCTATGAGGAAAGTACTTGTTATTGTACTGAAAGGTCAGCTATATAGCTATTATATTTTTACTAAACAGAAGTTCCAGAAATATTATGAATTCACGCGCGCGCGCACACACACACATATATATAAATAATGAATATAATGATGATAATATATTTATAAAATAAACAAACTATAGTTTGAAATTGAAAATGTTAAGATTCTTCATGAGGAGAGAAACCATAATAAAAGGAAGTTGAAATAGAATGCCCATAATTAGTCCACGTCTGCTAATGTTAATATTCAGGAATCTTGGAATATGACTTGATGACGTTTAATGACAATTGAAGAAGGTTAAGTGATTAACCAAAAGTGCAACTGTGGTTTTATTTTTTTTTTTATAAATATATCATCACCCGTTGTATTCATTTTTTTATTATATTTATTTATTTTACAAGGAACATTTTATTTAATTTATATACATATTGCCATTTAAACAAATATGATTTCATAATAAAAACACAACAAATATCTAGGCTGCCATTAAAAAAATTAAAGATCAATGGAAGAAGTTAAAGATTATAATATCATCACCAGATGAGTTGAAAGTTGACAATAATAGTATAGAAATGATTGATAGCTTTTTACCATTTGTCCATAAGAAAATTTTCACTAATACATTTGGAAGATTCAAGAAAAAATTTGGATAAGATTTTTAGAAGTAAGGATATATCTTTAAAATGAAGGTCAGAATTCAAATTTAAGTTATATTTCCTTTAATTCCATATAGAGGTGAAATTTGGATTCTAAAAAAAATTGTAAAAAAACATATTGATGTTGTTGAACTGTGGTCATGGCAACAATTTCTGGAAATATGATGGACAATAAAAATAAACTGATTAATTGGATAACTAATAAGATTAAATTTGAACTCTAAATTGAAACATAATGGCTAAGTTAAACTTTTGATCATGTCATGAAATAATTTAAATCATTAAATAAGTATAGATAGCTGAAAAAGTCTGGTGTTGGGAAAAAATGACAATTGGATGCCGTCATCACTATAATGAAAGCGTCTCTATAATGAAAGTGCTTTTAAATAGCAGGAAAAAAGACAGATAATAAGTAAAACAAACTGTTTAAAATGGCATATGGTAAAGCTACAGATGTGATTGATTGAACCTTCATTCTTAAGCTCACTACTCTATTACAAGAAATATAAATAAAAATAAGTCCCAAGAATCGATTACATAAAAAAATATGAAATCTTATATTCATGCTAATCTCATTTGTTTATACCTGTGTCTATAGTTTATGTACAGTATAAATATATTTTGTTTTGATTTTTACTTATCTATGTGTCTATTTGCTTTATACATCACTATATTATTTAAAACATATCAATACTATATTTAATGCAGTCAAAATTATATTTGCATTATTACAAACAGGAAAAAAATTCACAGATAAATAAATACACCAATAAAAATATGCATAGATAAACAAATAAAGAGAATAAAAATTTCAGTATTGCTTTAATTGAGAAATCAAAATATACAATAACAGTTTAATAAATAATTCTTTTTAAATTTAAGCAAATCTGTTAATACTGTACAGGAGTTAGTTAAATTTATGGCATTTGAAATCATATTTACATCTTACACATGTTGAAAAGTTATTTCATTTGTCTATATATATATATAAAATAACCTCGGGTTTATTTATAGTCACTTCATTTTTTTTTAAAATTAAAGTTGTCATAATTGTTATAATTTAGGACGAATGAACATATACTTTTGTCTTCTTCACAAAATATTTACTTGTGTTTAGTTGATTTCGAAATAGGTTGAATAATAGTTATTTATTATCACTGAAGTTTAACGGGTTTACTTGTGTCAAGTACGAAAGAACGTAGTAGTTAGAAAAATGTTTCTCTGTCGACCCATCCTCCAGGAGATTTGCGAATTAGAAACCTACGTATTTCATCATAGAATATAATCACTACTCCAAAAGGTATAGGGGGAAACCACCAAGTCCATCTACAAATAAAATAATTAAAAATAACATATACATACTATTTGTCCATTTTAAAGCTTTATAATCAATATTATACACTCTTACAGTTCTAAGATATGGATGTAAATAGTGAAAAACTTAGCTAAAGTCTTATCATTATAGTCTACCAAATATCAGTAACTAGGCATAATCTAATTGTATTAATTATTATATTTAATATACTTTACATTAAGAATTATATAATAATTTTTAACATAATAAAATTAATTAAAAATCAAAATATAGATATTTATTAAAAAATAATTATTGCAAATTTCAAGTGCATACTAAAAAACAACCATCCATAATATATAAATTTGTATCTAATATAAATGCATATCAAACTACATGGTGAGGGCCATTAGAGATAACTAGCAATAAACAACTATAATAAAAAAAACAATCACAAATCATAGATACATTGCAATTACTTGCAATCTGCCTTAATCTATTTTATTTCAAAATTTACAGATGCAAAATGTATAGAATTCCACTGTTTAAATCATTATGGCAGAAATATATTATTATCACCATCAATCCTTATCAATCTACAGAATAAAAATTCTCCATGTTTAGCCCAGTTTTGCTGATTTCTAACCTCTCTTCTCCACACACACCAGCAAACTTCCTTACTTCATCTATTTATTTCACATATAATCTTTTTAAACAAGGCAAAACTCTCTATACAATAGTGCCACCCTGTGCCAACCAGAGTAATCAATGGATGCCAGAAGGCTTGTGCATAAAATCCCTATCTAATGCCTACTCATCCAATATACCCAGACTAGTTTCTGGTTTGTGGCCTTCTTCAGTGAGGAGCTTTGTATCTGCGAACACTGCATCTAGATCTTAGGATCTAATGCAACCCTCTAGCAACCACCTTTTATCTTTAGTTAACTTATGAGAATGAAATTGAAAACACAAAAATATTTTTAATCTAAGCTCAATAGCTTATATAGTCATATGGGTCTGAACTCAGTTCAGCACCTATACATTTTAGTGTCTTTGGCTCTTTAACAACCATAGCCACCACTATCCTATTAGGCAGGATTTTATGTTCAAGCCTTCTGGCATCCATTGATTACTCTGGTTTGCACAGGGTGGCACTACTATATAGAGAGTTTTGCCTTGTTAATAAACAATTATGTGCTAGTATAAGAAATGGTCATGTGATGCTTAATGTAATCTTTTCTAAGATTTTTACAATTTCCAGGGATCCACTTTAAGACATAACTAACTATATATTATCATTTCTTTTAGCAATATGTCCAATTCAGCTTCATTTCATAATTCTTTCAATAATGACAGTGATATCTGTTTGTTCTCTGACACACATATTTTGTTTTTGATTTGTTATTCCTAACATACTTCTTTCCATAGTATAATGCATGGTCTGAAGTCTCTGTTTTGGTCTTCTTTTAAGCATCTGAGTCTCAAATCCATAAATAAGAATAAGAAACATATGAATGTATAAAAATCGTTGTTTTCAAACACATAGGAATATTTCCATTCATATTAATTCTATCAAAAGCATACTATCCCATTTAGTACTATGATTAATTTCATTCATCATCTCTCCATTGGATTAAGAATCTGACCAAGATATTGGCAGTTGGTAACTTCTAATCTGATTGTCAGCTTTTATTTTATTTTTAAAATATACAATGAACATTAGTTTTTTTTTAGTATTTATCTTTAGTTTTACTTTCTTAACTATATCAAACTTATTAAGCGCAAACAGATAACATTGTATTAACGTGAAAGCTAAAACCTATAACAGATACGCCTTAAACATGCTTATGTGACAGCCAATCAGATGCGACAATGACATCACATGGACCTCTCAATTCTCAAACACAAGTCAGAACTATAAGAAAAAGATGGGACCCACCTTCTTCTTATAAGTCTGGCTTATTTATATATAAATTTAGGCATAGAAGGAGGTGGGTCCCATCTTTTTCTTATAGTTCTGACTTGTATTTGAGAATTGAGAGGTCCATGTGATGTCATTATTGCATCTCATTGGCTGTCACATAAGTATGTTTAAGGCGTATCGGTTGAAGGTTTTAGCTTTCACGTTATTACTTTCTTACAATAACTTCTGCAACATTTCCTGAAGCTCTGAAATATTGTTTACACGAATAATCATATCATCTACAAAATATAGATTACTTAAATATTTCTTCTAATCTTTTAAATTCTCATTTTAATTGACTAAAAAAAATCTTCTTGTAAAATTGCTGTAAAAAATTTTGGAGATATGGAATCATCCTATTATATACTCATCTCAATGTTAATCTTAATATTTTCATGTAATCTAATTGCTGTTGCATTTTGATAAATATTCTTTAGAATATGGAAATAACTCGTTTCTATATCTGGACAATCCATTGCTTTATTCACCATGAAAATGCTTTTACAAAATATCCAGAACATAATGACAATTCATTTTCATTGGTTCTTATTATAAATTCTCTCAATACTTGAATATGATTCACTTTGATAAAGCTACTTTTAAATCCAACTTGTTTTTTAGTTAGTTAAAGACCATGTTTGGTGCTAACAAGTTGCAAATATCTTGGTAAAAATTTTATATAGAACTGATCTATGACTTCTAGTATCTTATTTTTCAACTTTTTAAATCTTAAAGTTATTATTGCATTTTTTAAACCATCTGGTAGATATTTATGTTTGGATGTTTAGTATATAACCATAATCTATTTCTTCACCCGCTTCTTTGAAGATATTTATAATTCTAAGTTTTTATTTCTTCCTAGATGTTGTTGCATATCTGACTTCATTAAAAATGTTAAGGTGTTCAGAAGATGTAAAAACTGTAGTGAATACTTTCTTTTCTTGGTCGTTATTTTGATAAACTTCTTTTAAGAAACACTTTCACACATTTCATAATGTCTTCTTGCTTTTTAGCAATAATTCTACCTTCTTATTTCAGAAATAATTTTTTTCCAATTTTGTTTTTATCTTCTGAGATTTTCATTTTCTTCTACAACTTTTCTTGACAATAAGAAGTTATATTTTTTACATCGTTATAATTTTGTTGCACCATTTTACAAATCTCTAGAGATTTAATTCTTCTAAAAGGTTCAATTCTAAAAATTTTCATATTCTTTCAAAATCTATCAATATTTTAAAACGATTTACAAGTTCTAGTTTAAATTCATTGAAGGTTTTCTGAAAATTTAAAATATCAACTGTTGTCATTATTGCTTTTCTTAATGATTTTTCACGTTTTGCGTTAATATGCATTATACATTCACTAATGGATTACATCATGTGTTGAATCTATTTAGAACATAACCATATTGAAAGACATATTTTTCTACTAGTCAAAACACTATTCAATTCAGCTATAGCTTTATTTAAATGCTTCCAAGTTCATTTTTGTTTGCATTTTTTTTCAAAGAAATAGTTTATAATATATATATATATATATATATATATATATATATATATATATATATATATATATATATATATATATATATATATATATATATATATATATATATATATATATATATATATATATAATATATATATATATATTCTGCAAACTCCACAAATCTCATTTTTATCTCTATAACCAAATTTACCCATATTTCTTTCATTTGTTTACCAATCTTCTATGACAATTTTGAAATGTTGTTTGCTCAAATCAAAAGCATTTTGTATATCCTATAGAAATCTTCTTCAAAATTTGAATTTGTTGGGGCATAAACTTGAATTATCTATAGTTGATGTTTTTCTTTTATTTATTTATTTATAATGAATACAATTCGATTTGTGATTTGAATATTTGTACCTTTACATAGTAAATTACATGCCCACTTTTTAACTCGATTGTTTGTTCATTTTTTCTTTTAACTTCACAAATGTACAATGTCTCATTTAATATTAGAAAATTTATTTTCCAATTTATGCAACGTTCCTTTACTTGAAAGTGATATTCAAAGTCCACAATCAAGGGAATTATAGCATTCTCTACTTTTAACTACCAACCACAATCTCGGATGACAAGTTTATAGCATCATGGATATAAGGGCCACAATCTAGTTCTGTCTTTCATCTTTCTAAATATCTTTAAAAGTAAAAAAAAAATTAGGCACATTCATTCTAAGACAACTAAAAAGAAAGACCATGGTATTTTTTTATCTGAAACTTAGAGGCAATAAATCACTATTCTGGCGGATGTATGTTGGTGAACAACTCATCCAAGTTCATTTACAATATAAAATCATAAAGTAATGACAATAAAATATGAAATGAGCATTAGAAATTTGCTTTGCTTGATTCCTTTAAGACCTTAAAAAAAAATCAAAAGGTTTACTTTTAGTTAACAGCAAACCTCTTTCTGTAGACATAACAATAATAGAAGCTAAAAAAGAATATTATGTGTATGTTATGAATGTTATAATACATAATATAGTTGAGTCAACAATCATAGATACCTAATTGTCCCTAATAATTTATATTAATATTGATTTGCAAATTATATTTACATACGAATAAATACATGAATAGTTTGGTACTATAAAAATGAATGTGACGTACCACATGTTATAAAGTGTAATAGTTGTGTATATGGATACATTATTATTTATAGATTGATTAATGATTTGTTACATTGCTAATAAGATTAAAAAATTCAAGATAAAGGAATAATATTAAATTTTCTAATTAATCCTATTCAGACGATTAAACTCAAAATTAATTAAAACATTAAAGAAAGAAACTTAACACCAAAACAACAGCAAAATAAAAAATCCGAATCAAAATATAAATCTACCTTCCCTCCTTTTGTTACCAAAAGGAAGCATCTTATATATTTTCTGTTTACTTTCAACATCTATTTAAAAAGTTCTTTAATGAGAAATATTAAATTTGCACCTATATTTTCAGTAGTCATCTTTATTTCTTTTATACAATCTGAGCTAATATCCCAAGACCCAAAAAATCTATAATTTGAATCTCAGCTATCATATTTGCATTGCCATAAATCCATGACTATATAATATAGCATTCTCTGCTTTAAGTTAATTGTAAGCCCTCTTTGAGTCATAACTTACTTTTTTTATTGATCAACTTGAAATTTAGTAAAATGTAATAGAAATATAGAGAGATTTTCGAATATTTTTTTGTTATAGAAGCTAATTACTGGTGCTTTGAATAAAATCACAATGTCTTTATTTACACACAATCTAGAAATCTTGGATATGATCTTGAATATTAGATGCCACCTTTTATTGTAATGAAATAAAACAGAATAATCAAATGACATTTAATGGATAATATTTCTGTAATCTAATTTTGGCTACACCAGTCTCATGCAAGGTAGGGAATGATTTCTATACTTGTGGAGGAGTGTAACCATAAACATATGAAATATGACCCATAACATACAAATTTCATGCTGAACTACTCAACAGTTGGCCCAGATCATAATCTCTTACACATATCTATAGATGACCAATTAAAAAGATTCAAATTTACTGACCTCACAACTTTGACCGTAACCAATTAATGGAAGTAAATTAATAATTTTTATTAGTCATTCATTAGCCTAGAGATTATTCACTTAATGAAAAATATTTCTGGAGTGAAATTTTTACTCATTTCTCAGGAATTCATAAAAAGTTCGTGTCATAATTTGGAATTGATCTGAAGAAAATGTTACAGTCTAAAGGTTCACATTCTCTCATTGCATTAAACCATGAAGGAAAAGTAAATAAAGAGCTGATAGAGGACACTTAAATGCTTTCATTCATAATATTATGGATACTTTTATAAATTACTATCAAAAATGAATCTATTTTCATATCCTTTGTTAAACAGAATCCACAAAGTTGTTGATTAAAGTTTTTTTGGTGATGTGACCTAATTTATGATGAGTAATGTTATCAAAATTCTACCGCTACTTAGCCTAAGTTATCATATGACTTCTATTATAATCTTGACTAATTATCAGACATTAAATGATAGTGCTACAATCCATAGATCCAATATACCAGATGGCTAATGGGTATTTGACAATGAGAAGTTTAGGAAAATTCATTTAGCTCTTTTATGGTATCACACTAATGACATGCAATTCAATAAATCCATGCCAATTTATTTACATAGGCATATTAATCTCATATTACATCACATGATTACGATTTCCTATGATTGCTTATAACTGTTATTAAAACAGGCAAAACTCTATACGCATTGCCACTCTGTGGAAGCCAGAGTAATCAATGGACATAGAAGGCTTGTGCATAAAATCCCCATCTAATGCCTACTCATAGTTTTGTAGTTTAGTAGAGATAAAAGGTGGCTGCTGGAGGGTTGCATTAGATCCTAAGATGTAGATGCAGTGCTCTCAGATCCAAGGTTTGTCACTGATGAAAGCCACAAGCCAGAAACTAGTCTGCGGATATTGGATGAGTAGATACTAGATGTGGATTTTATGCACAAGCTTTCTAGCATCTATTGATTACTCTGGCTTACACTGAGTGGCAATATGTATAGAGAGTTTGGCATGTTTTAACTCATATTAGTCACTAATTATATATTTTAATAATCTTAAATTTGTTAATTGGAAATCCTTTCATCTTTCTGCCTAAAATGCCATACACCATCAAAGTATTAGACGCCTGTATTCAACATATGTTTTTGGTACAGATTATTTGTTTCTGCATTCCATGGCCATTTATTATAAGTTTGACTAAACAATAGACATTAGATGGTAGTGGTGCTATAATCTATATCTCTAGACTAATTTCTAGCCAATGACCTTCATCAGTGAAGTTTTTGACTTCTTATGCAAAAACATCCAATACTTTCATTTAACTCATTTATAATATCATGATAGTAGTCTGAAATTCAAAAACACTATTTTTAACCAGAAACTAGTTAATCTGTATTTGTATTATATCACTTTATCTGGTGTCCCGAAGAACAGAGTGAATATTTTCAATTAAAAACATATAGAATATATATATATAGTAAAACTAAGAAATCATCAAAATATATTTAAGGTTTTTAATTAAAATTATTAAAGCTTTATATATTCGCTATTGTATTCATGTAAACCAAAGTTTGCAAACGAGTTGTATGATGAGAAAGATCTTTTCAAGGTAGCCTATAAATGACAAAAAAATATTTTCTAGCATGACTTACTAATGCTGGGACGCTATAAAAAAGCTTAGTATTTATATAATTTTAATCGCTTTCGATACCCTCTGGACATCATATTCTTAGCACTGAATGGTAGGTAGGGTGGTGTATGTAAATGTAGTCTAAGTTTATTTAAATTTAATCAAATGAGTTCAGTGGATTGAACAACTCACTTTTTCGAGAGGGGAAAACAGGATTCCTTTTTGTTAATCCCTCCGACCTATTTACTGCTATAATATGATACCAAAAAGATATCGAACGCCTAAGCTCAATGAAAATTACGTAAATACTACGCTTTTCTTAGCATAGCGTCCCAGCGTTAGAAAGCCAATTTACGTTATTTAATAAAAGTTATAACTCAGGAAATTATATTACTAGATGTAGCATGTATATTTATTTATTATTTTAATGATATATAAGTAAAACATTTAAAATATTTACAATGAATAAGTACTTACAAAAATGAATCCAAAGATAATCCATTGTTTAAAACAGGTGTATAACAAAAGAAAATTGCTAATGCAGTTTCAAAAACTAAGCCAAAGTTTAAATACCAGTTTCTATTTATGAAAAAAAAAAAGGATATGTAGGTGTGTATATATTCATGATCAAACATATTTATGAAATAAAACGAAACTTGAGTTAACTTTATAAAATTTATTATATTAAAATTAATTACATATAATGAAATATTAAACAATAGTCCGATAGATGTATCTGCTACTTTTAATAGCATATACATTTTAATTTTACAAATAGCATTAATATTTTTAGCTATTTTAGATATTGGCACAATATAAATGCATGCACATACTATATTGTATGCCATGACGCTATTCCATCTCAAGTATACATTGTAACTATAAGTGAAATAAATGTGTCTAAAATTTTGTTTAGTTTACTGAGATGTTAATATGTTGATAAATCTTTATCTTTAAATATATATATATATAGAGCCTGTTAATAACTATATAGGTCATGTGACATGTGACTGATTTTTATTAATATATATATAGTTTACTGTAGAAACTTCATTACAAGTATAAATATTGGATATATCCATTGTGAATGATTTTATTTCAAAAGCTATATTGCACCTCGAACCATAATATTGTAAATAGCACTTATTATCTATATGGGTTTTCTCTACATCGTCACCATAGTGATTAGGAATTACTTATTTATAAAATAATACAGAAATATTTTTCAATTGCAAGTTCAGCAAAAACACATTACAGCTTTCCACACAACTAAAATTGTACGTGGAAAGCAATAAAAGTGATCGAAAAATAGCCACATGAATTTATATGGATAATAGTCACTAACAGTATCATCAGAGTTAAAAATGATAATGAAAATTAAACTAATAATAATATATCAACAGTTTCCATTAAAATTATATTCTTTCAAGTGTCTTTTAAAACTAGAAATAGGGAACAGTGCTGTGGTCAAACCCAAAACATGTGCTGCTTTCTTGAATAAATAACAGCTAAGATATAATATGCATTAGTTATGAAATTTGCACCAATTCAGTAAATTTAATTATGCAGAGTAAAATACATGTTATTATATTAGAGATAACGACTGCATATAATCAAAATATATTTCTAATATAATTCTCTATTGATAACGTCGATTTATTGAATAGATATCATATTTGAGAAACACATATTTCACTATAGCCTGATCTAATATGTAAAGTATGATTCTGCATAAAGTAATTGCATAGGATATTTTAGATAGAAAGATTTGTAAATCAATAACAGCTATTAATAGGAAATCTACACGAAGGCAAAACTCTCCATACAGTAACACCATTCAGTACAAGCCAGAGTAGCAATGGACGCACAAAGTTTTTGTGCATAAAATTTCTATCCAATGCTTCTCACACCTAAAAACTAGTCTGGAGATGTTGATGAGAAGGCACTAAATAGGCATTTTATGTACAAAACCTTCAATGCATCAATTTCTTACTCTTGCATCGAGTGGTTCTACTGTATGGTGATTTTTGCCTCTGTGTAAACAGCTTATGTAAGCATAAACAATGGTAATCATGTGATTATAATTGAATCTACTTAATAAACTGCAAAAACATTGATATGACTTTTCTATGACAATCATAAATCCATTGGCACACAAAGATGTTTCTTAACAAATTCAATATTGTTGCAGTATCAATTGTTATCATAACATTGACATATTTGGATTACCGATGGCTGCCTGCCAATATCTCCCGCAAATTCGCTTTAGTTTTATTTGCATTAATGTTAAAATTATTTTATCTTAATCAACTTCCCATAATAGACAAATCATGCATAACACACATTTCTAGACGGGCAGCGTACATGTAATAGTACATAGTGTATTGGTATTTATAGTTATCAGTTTAAAATATTCACTTACTAAGCATTTGTTCACCAATTTCACAAAGGCAGGGTTGATTATTGGTATGTAATTTTAACAATACAACGATAATCTTGTAGTATATATAATTTGTTTTCCTGAACTTGTTGACATCTTAAAGTCTATTATGATGCTCCCAAAGAGAAGGTTTAATTGCTACCAGCGCTTGAAAGTTATTGGTTATTTTTTTTATTTCACTTCCTCTATAACAGATATCCATTTTCTAAGCAGTGACTGAATGACAACTTGATTGTCTAGAGTTGAATACCTAGGAGGGGGGGGGGAGAGAAAAAAATTGAGTTTGTGTTGGAAGTCCTTAACTATCTAAAAAAATTGTGAAGTTTTACTTAGAATCAAACCACAGGTCAGGTCGAGAAGTTGGATACTGGTCGAGCAGTGGATACTCTAGCCATGTATATATTTATTCTATACGCTTCATTTGCTTTTACTTGACTCTTTTATGTGTTTCTATATGTAATATATTATTAGAAGACAATAGTTTTTCATTTTTATTCTCATAACTGATTATAACAGGCAAAACTCACTATACGTATTGCCACACACTGCAAGCTAGATTAATCAATGGATGCAATACGTATAGCGAGTTTTGCCTGTTTTAACAACAGTTATACACAAGCATAAGCGGTGGTGGTCATGTGATATTTATTGGCTTGTAACTGATTATAGTTTATAGATGAATTTCAGTTTTAGCACTAAAGAGATAGTGTATAAACGTTACTACATTAGAGTGAAATTTTTTTTCTTATTTAAAAAATAATCTACAAATTTTTTGTCTGAAGTCAATCACTTATACTATTGGGATAACTAATCAGAGGAAAATGTCGTAATTTTATATGTTATTTTTAACTTTATTCATTTAAAAAAATTTCTATCCAAATAAGTTTACTTACGTCATTCCTTGCTGTACAAGACTATTTCTCCGTGTTTTTCTAATAATTAAATCTGCCCATTGAACTATTACTACAGATGAAAAATAAGCTGATTGGCACTTCAGCTCTAAGCTTTTCCTCTGGGCATATGTCTAAAACAAACAAAAAATAAAACAATAAAAATGTGTTGACTTACCAAAAAAACTACTACTCAAATTAATCTTAAAATATACTCAAAATTCAGTCTCCCATCATTTTTTTCCACAAGATCAAAAAGACTTAAAAACAAGATTCTCATAACGTAAAGGTTATAATATAAAGGTTTTGGGATCTCGTTACTGGATATACTTATATATAAATAAATTTCAAACTTTACTTAAGACGAGTAGTTAAAAGGTAAGCACACACATGCACATTTATATTTTATTATTCCTGCAACCTTAGGAAAGATAGGACGACTTTTTACATATGCGATAAAGGCATAATGTTGCGAACATTAAATAAACCCTTGGGATTTGAGTTTTTTCCTCGTCAAAAAACGTGTTTTTAAACGTGCACAAAACGTGCTTTAAAACGTGTCAACCGAAACTATTATATAGGTGCTTTTTTGGACATTTTGGTATTTTTTTTCTGATTCAAAAGTTTGTTGTTTGTACATTTTAAACTTACCATTTGTTATTATTTTGAATTTGGTTTGACATTTTTAATTTCAACTGCATTATTTACTTATGTGTTGTTTTTTTTTTTTTTTTTTCCAATTTCAACTTGGTTATTGACTGACTTCTATTCGAAAAATTAGATTGCCTGGCAGAATTCCATTTAGAGCATGTACTGGTCAATCACTTGTTCGACAACTTTTTCGGAGGAGGAAGGACGTTGGGGTGTGTGTGTGCTACTGACCATCACCATTTTGTATGCAAGAATCATCTGCGTAAGTATATATTTCATAGAATATATTTACTTTTATAAAAATATATATTTGTTGGCTTTTTTTTACCTCCTGCAACACGGACCACATATTTTTTTGGTTGAAATTGATCAAATTAAGTAACTGTCAAAAGTTAGTTTGCGTTCGTGTAGCATTCATAAATACGTGTTTATCTCATGCAATATTTTTTACTTTTTTTTGGTCTTTGTAAAACTATATTGAGTATTATTTCTGCAACCAAGGAAAAATAGGATGACTTTTCACATTCGTATCAAAGCATTGCTAACTTTCTAATGTTTTTCTAATCTTTGATGTTGCCAAAATAACAACATTAAAAAGTTAGCAGTGTATTGATACGAATGTGAAAAGTCCTCCTATCTTTCCTTGGTTGCAGGAAAAATACCCAAGTACCTATAAAACAATAATTATATGTCTTAATTACCGAGACAAAGAACAAATAAGCGCAAATCTTGGATTTAATGCTGAGAAAATACTGTTAGAAAAAACCCAAATATTTCCAAAAGAAAACGATAAAAATATACAATATTAATTCATTTTAATAGGAAACAAACAGATGAAAGAATTGGAAAGAAACAAATAATAAACTTAGCAAATTTAGCAGCAATAGTAATATTTACTAGTTTTATTATTAAAATTATAAATTTGCTTTAATTTTGTACTTTTTTCGGAATGACACATTCTTTTATAAAACAAAACGAGCTTTCGTCAATGAGATTCAAACTATAAAAAATTTATTTAATATAATGATTAAAATATAATAAAGTCTAAGATCAATATATTCAGCTCAGAATTTCCAAATAGATGATAAAGAAACCAGAATATACATCTTCTCGTAATCTTTTTCCGATCTCTTGTCGGAATTAAATTCATCATTATCGCTCATTTAGTTTTAATTACTTGAATTTCTAAAAGCCTTATATTGCCTTTAAGAATTTTCTTAAATTACCCTTAGTTGGAAAGATCTACCTGCATATTTAGTGACTGAATTAATCTTGCCACCCCTGTAAATAAGTCTTTATAAAAAATCTTAATTCAATAACTTCTTAAATAATATAAAAGATTTAGGATTTATTAAGAATGCACATTTGTAAATAAAGGAATAACACTATCATTATAACCAGAAACTCTTAAAGATATAAAGCCATAATAACTTCATAAACCAATATAAAAAGATGTTCTGCAATAATTATACGAATTTATTTGTGAAAGACAAATATGTTCACTTATGTGATGCATTCCATTGGAAAGATGACTGGATCTCTCTCCAAGCTGCATCTCTAAATCAATATATGTATTAATGTATTATATATCTACATTGTTTAGTTATTCACAAAAATTTTAAGGCACTAGCATAAGTTATGATATAAAATGTGATAGAGTGTTTTGTATCTTAACATATGTGGAATAAAACGTTAATATTACATTTAGTTTAATTTAAAATTGAATAAAACTTCTACTGAAACATTTGAAATAATCCAAATTTTTAATGGTCAAGATATCATGAGTCATAAGAAGGTTTTCAAATGGTTTTCAAGATTATTTGATGCAGGAAAAGCAGTGAATATGATTTATGAAAGTACAAAATACACTATGACATTTCATTTTACAACTTGTGGTTGAGAAATGCTGGCTCTTTAAAATATTGTGGTGAATAGCTAAGTTATATTACTACCTAATACATGTTGACAAAACATAGTACTTAGAGTACATGGAGAAACAATCAGTCATCTCGTCACTGGAACATATTGTGTATATCATAAACATATCACAAATTAGTCCTTCAGTCCATTTATTTATCTTGCGATGCTATTTTTCAATTCATTTCGCAGAGTACTTATTTATTGAAAGATTCAGCACTCTTTTAATTTATAGCCATCCTTAGCAGCATCTTTTCTGAAAAAGAACTCAACATTGTCCATTTCTATGCTGTCTTTAGATAATCGTTATAATGCAAGAAAAACCCCCCTTTCCCAAATAATAATGATCAAGTTCATCAGAAAATATACTTTAGAAAGTCTATTACCATTTAGCTCTTCCTTTTCCAAATAATGATGATCAAGTTCACCATAAAATATACTTTGAAAAGTCTACTACCATTCATTTATTATTTATTGAAAAAAAAAAAACCAGGACCATTAACATGTTGAAAAACAATAAGATTTATTGTAACCTGCAATTAAAACAAATATATTTATAAGCAATTTAGCAGTGTTACAAGGGGTTCTGAATTTGACTGCTTACAGTTCTTACTAGTATTTATAACAAGAAGATGAAAATGTTAAAGAGAATCATGAAGGAAAGTATTACTAAAGGGATTATGGAAATATAAATACCAAAGACAAATTCTACTATCAAGCCAATTTGAACATAAATGTAATTGTGTTCCAGTGAAAGGGTAACCTGATAGATTCTCTCTCTGAGATGTCTACCCTTAGTGCCATTTTGAATCACTGCATCTGTTATATAATGATAGTTTAGCTATTAACCACATTTTTTTTAAAGACGCAATGTGAAAATATACTTTATATCTTTGTCAATCATTTTCAATGTTCTTTCTGTCATAATGAAATTTTGAAATAAAAACTCGAAAACATTTACATTTACAGCTTCACTGCCATACATTACCACGGCCATCTTGGCAATTCAAAGCAAAATTTAATGTTAGAACATTGTTCCATCGTGAATTAAGGTATAAAACACACTGCCATGCTTCACATCATAATTCATGATCCAATTATACAAGCAGCTTAAAATCTACAGCAAATAACTTAATTATGTTGCTACATAACATACCTATTGATTCAGAGATGGCGCTGCAGGCAGATTGGAAAGAGAACTCATTACGTTTTCACCAGGACACACAATTTGTCAATGTTAAGGTAAATTGGTTTTCTTATATAAAGAAGGAGAGTATTTATTAATATTAGTTTGCATTATGACATGCTCTACACTTTTTGATTCTAATTCATAATGACTTGCATGGCATTTTCTTGAAATATCTAAAAGAAAGCTCAGAGTTTACGTGCTACAATTTTGGTGACGTTTATGTGAATCTGGAGCTGACATTATTGAAATATTTAATAGTAGTGTTTCTCACTAAGGGTTATAATAGATATTAAAAGAGCAATTATTCTGCCTAATTTATTAGGAATTGAATAAAGAATTGCATTAACAAAAAGAAAATACCATTTTGATTAAATATAAATTGGAGTAATTTAGGGATTTGTCTGGGATATAATTTTTTGTAACTCCTAGGAGACTTGGAAAAAATAAAACTAAAAAATGATAGTTCACAGAGAAAATATTGTGAAAATATAGAATTTATGCCTTTATTCATAAATATGTGTAAGAATTTGAACTTACCAACAACACAAAAAGCATGATAACTCTAGAAGGATAGTTCTTCCTCTTGTTAGAGAAAAAACTAAATTCTGTGTGATTAAAAAAAAACAAAAACAACATTCCTCCAAAGTTAAAGACAAAGAACAAACATTAGAAAAAGCTGAAATTAAAAATGAAAAAAAAAAAAAGAAAATTGGAAATAATAAAAAATAATTGCATCCTAAGACATGACAAACAACATTATTAATGCATAAGAAATATTTTTAAAAATGAACTATAGTATATTAATAAATTATAATTGCAAAAAGACTTTTTAAAATTGAAAGTGAATTCTATAATCTAATCATCACTGTTGCATTTTAATAAATATTCTTCAGAATATTGTAATATCCTGGATCTTTATCTTGATGATGCAATCCTTTAATGACAAAAGAAATTCTTGTAGAATAAAATGCTTTTTTTATAATCTACAAATCCAAAGCATAATGGCAATTCATATTCATTGGTTCTTTCTATAAATTCTTTAAATACTTGAAGGTAATTTACTGTGCTAAAAAAAAATAAAATAAAAGCATTTTTAAATCCAGCTTGTTTTTTTTGGTTAGTTAAAACCTAGAGTTTGCTGTAAATGAGTTGTAATATCTTAGTATAATTAAAGCAGAGAAGAAGATTGGAGCTCTGATGAAGACTGCTGGACAGCCGAAACTGTAAGGAAAATAAAAAAGTTTATAAGAAAATTTGTTTGCATTGAAGTGTATATGAAAGAAGTGTTATAAGCAATATATATGGTATAAATGATGTATAGAACTGACATAAATCTGGTAAGTTTATAATTTTTTAATAACTTTTAAAAAAATATTACTGATTTTTTCAATCATCAGGTACATACATCTTTACCAATTAGATATTTGGTATATAATTTTGTCAGCAATTTTTTATTTCTTAATCTGCTTTTTTTAAGACAAAAGTGGGGAACCTCCGGCCCTAGAAAGCTTCCCCTACGCTATCCCTGGGTATTTTAAAAAACGAATATAAAATAGTTTTGAAATAAAAAAACTTCTATTTAAACATAAGCATAATTGAAATATCAAATTGAGAAGTAATTAAAAGAAAATATTAATTTTTCAATTACATCCAATTTTTATAATAAATCTAGTTCATTCTATCAGAGGTGCAATATTCCAACAAATTATCTGTATTGAATAGTCTAACTGATTACAGATTTACTCTACGACCCTGGGGACATTTTGTTTGCTTTTATAATGATTTTCGCATGCTAAATTTATAATCACAAAAATAAAATTAAAATTTTACTTTATTTTATTATTATTATTTTGCATTTACTTACTATGGCTATAGAAGACAGATAACAAAAAATTGTCACAGAAAATTGGTATTAGGCTTTTTTTTTTAATGGAAAGAGTAAATCGATATGCCTGATATTTTTGGAAAGTATTTCACTTAATAAAGAACATTGTTTATTAAATATTCTCATTACAACAAAATTGTTGGTATAAGTAAGAAAGATTAAATTAGAAAATTGTTAAATTTCTATTTTCATTTTTAAAATTTACTCCCCCCCCAACTTTAAAACTACCCCCCCTATATAAATAAATAAAAAATGTTAATAATCATTTACTAAACTTAAGTTTTTATTTTTAATAATGAAAAAAAACAAAAAAATGAGGGGTTGAAAATGCGAAGGTGGGGACCTCTACAGGTCTTAACCACAAGCTTACGCAATGGAAGAAAAGAGGGGAATGATTAGTAATAATCATTTTTTATTTATAACTATAGATAAATACTCTTCATGGAATATATATGTATGAGCGATGGTTACCTGGGCCAACTGATGAGTGCTGGTTCAGCATGAAATGCATCTTGTGGGTCATTTGTCTTATATCTTTATATGAATTTAAAAAGAATGGGGGAAGTATGGAGGTTGTTTAATATATCTATAAAATAGAAAACTTGAAAAGGAGCTTCATCATGTCTGGCTGACATGTCTCATAAAAACTCTGAAAAAATTAGAAAATTATGTGAAGACAAGTTACTTTTTTTTTTAAAAAAAAGCAGAAACTTTGAAACCATTTTCTGAAGGGAAGTCATTATGAGTCTCTTTTAAAAAGAACAAGGTGAAATTGGTCTACCAACTGAAAAGATTGCCCACCCCTAATAATTAGGGATAAATTAATTGTTTGGTCTAATTTTTTAAATCGATAAATTTTGTATGGTTAGCGAATGTTATTATCAATATTCAAATGGTCCTTAGTGTTAGCTGTTGTTAGCCAAGAGGTCAGCACAGCTGCCTTGCAAGCAAGCTGTTGTTTGCAGACAGTTGTTGTGGGTTCGCTTCCCAGCCGATGCTATGACATATGAAGAAAAAAAGGTCCTTGGTGGAAAAAGAATCCCCATCCCTGTTTTAAGATATCAATTATATTTTCATCACGACCAGTAGCTTTTTGCATGTTTATAGATTTAGTTGAATGTCTCATCTCTTCATTTAATATGCTGGTCAATACAGAAGATGTAATAATTGTAGGAGGCATTTTTTTGTTCTTTATTGCTCTGTAATTCTTTATAGAATTCTTCCATACATTCACAATGTAATTTCTTTTTAGTGTTGCATCTTTTCTTTTTATTGCAAAAATAAATTTCCAACCAATGTCAAGATGGCTTATCTATCCTTAACTGCTACTTATTTTTAAAGCTTTACTAAGTGTCTTATTTGTTATACAATTTAAATATTAATTTTCTTAACTTTAAAAATTTAGAGTATAAAAATTAATGGTCTTATCTCTATTAGTTGAGAGAATGACATATAAAAAAGGTTTGCCAACATTTCTTTTGCAGCAAGATGTCTTCGTTTCACATTTTGCTAAATAGAGGGCACAGTGCATTATATCAAAACATGCTGTGGAAACATTTGTATTATGATGGATATGAACAATTTACAGAATACAGTACTGTACATTTAATGAAGACGATAGACAATTTTTACCCACCAGGAAGATGAAATATTAGGAAATTTGTTTTATAAAACTTTTTACATGTTGAAAAATTTATAAAAGGGGGAAACGTTTTAAAATACAGATTTTTTTTTCAAATAAAGAGTTGCTGATGAAGAGAATCTTATTTATTTAACATTGAGTATATTAATGGGAAAAAATCATTATTAAAAATATGCAAGAAAGTGAGATGGTGTTAGATAGTGAAAACATATTAAAGGATTAATATATATATGTGCTCTGCACACAGTTAATGAAGCTATTAATAAATTGTCAAATTTTTTACTGCCAAGCGCTTTCCGGACAGTCTACAGTCCCATATTCATGGCGAGTTATTCCGTTAATAACTGTAAAACTATGCAAATTTTAATGCAGATGTTACGTGGACCATTTACGAGATAGGGAATAGCAGGCCTCTCTTCTGTTGATTGCCGATGGGTCAGCTGCAATGAAGTAAGCTTCCCTAACTTTACGTTTGGTGTCGTTTGTTTCAGAGCAAACGACACTGGATGTGGTAGGTAGAAAAGCATGTCCAGAGTTTCTTTCGTGTTCGACAAAAATCGAATTACCTTCATACTTTGTTTTGATTTTATTGTAAAGGTATCGGTGTTGAGCTACTCTGGTGGCAATGTTAGTTTTGGTCTCTCCTTAATATGTTGCCATGCAATTTCTTTGGGGGCAGGTAATTTTGTACACAACTTGAGGGGTGAGTTCAGGTTTTGATCCTGTCTTTGGTATTATTTATCAGTCTATTGGTGTTGGGAGGTGAACGGAAAGCGACTTCAAAGTCACATGATAGTTGATTGATAAGGCTTTTAGCTGTAGAGTGAACGTATGGGATTAAGATTCTTGGTTTGTTTTCTTTCTTGTGGTTGTGGTTTATTTTATAGAAAAATTTGTTGACTTTTCTGTGGGTGGATGAATAAGTGTGTCCAATTTTCCTTAAATCAGTTATATAATTGATGAGATTTTTTCTTTTATCTGCCTCATATTTGCACAAGTTATGGTTCCTAAACATGAATGAGGAGAGGGCTGCAAGCTTGTGTGAGTGAGGCGTGTAAGAATTGGGGTTTGTCAAGCCTCTTACTTCCAAAGGTTTGACTACCATTTGGTAGTCCAGCTTATCTATGTTTTTGCTAACCCATATGTCAAGGTATTTGACCTGTTTGTCTTGGTTTTCCCAATTAGTAGTAAAAGTAAGTTTGGTATTATTATGGAGGCTATTGTGAAGGTTAGAGATGATGTCTTCTGGGGCAGCAACGAATATGTCATCAATGTAGCGCGTATATATCATATGTGGGGTTGATATGAAGAGTGCAGGTAGTATTAGCTTCTCGTAATGGTCAAGTACAACGCTTGCCATTATACCACTAAGTGGGAGGCCCATCGGCCATCCATTGTTCATACTAAACCACTTATCTCTGAAAACAGCAATTATATTTAAATCAAGCCATTTTAAAAAATCGATGATGAATTTGGCACGTGTAGGTGGGCAGTTTTTTGCAATTAATTTATCGTTGACTATTTCGATAGATTGTTTACGGTCAATGGCGCCATATAGCTCTGCCACATCAAATGATGCGATTTTAAAATTAGCTGGTATAAACGCGTGTTTAATTTTTCCTATAAACATGAAAGATGATTTAATGGTGTAATCGCCAAAGCCTAATATATCAATAAGCCAGCGATTGACCAAAACTGCCATGTTGAAATACTGTGCCTTGCTAAAATCAATCATATCTCAAAGGTTTATCAGGCTTGTGCAGCTTAATGTTAGCGTGACGGGTATATACGATGGTATTCGGCTTTTGTAAAGACGCTGTCACGATTTATTCGTAGTATATTGGATATAAATCTGTCTGTGTTAAGCCTATTGTTAAAATTATTTAGATTTACAAATTTTAATTTTTCGATTTGTGTATTAATTTTAATATTATATTCATCATCATCTATCAATATAAATCTGTTCCCCTTATCTTCTTTTAAGCAAATGATGGAATTATCTGCTAGAAATTGATTTGTGTTAGTAATTTTCTTGTTCCATTCATTAGGATAATTGTTTAGCTGCTTATTCTTGATAGTTTTTCCTATCCGTGCGATAATTGGTCCCTTTAGTGGGTTGTCCATTAAAGCTGTTTCGACGTCAGCAACGATTTCCATTTTGGGATTCTTCCAGCGTCCGCCTATGAATTTTGGACCTAATTCAAAAACTTTCTTAATCGTGTGCGGAATGTTTGAGTTTGTAAGGTTGACAAACTTGTTGCTATTGAGCGCATCAAATTGAATATTTTGCTTTTTTGCTAAAATTTTTATTTTATTATTGATTTTCTTGAACAGACCGTTCGTATGTCTATTGCATCTGTCGGTGATAAATGGGGGGATCAGGTAGTTGTCGGAAATTATGTTCCATCTTCTCGTTTCTTTTTTTAAGGCCCTTTTGCATCCTTTAATGATAGAAATTAGTAGTTGTTTTTGTAAATTCGTGTTGATTCTATCGTAATTATATACAGTCTTGTTAATAATAATTTTGCAGCAGTTAGGTACAATTTTACACTGATAACATTTTGTAAAGAAATATATTATCTGCTGAAATGAGCAAGTTGACAGTCCAGTACGAAGTAGCTGCCGGTCTCGTGCGTAGTTATTCATGTTATTGAAATAGTTACCCATCGGCAATCAACAGAAGAGAGGCCTGCTATTCCCTATCTCGTAAATGATCCACGTAACATCTGCATATAAATTTGCATAGTTTTACAATTATTAACAGAATAACTCGCCATGAATATGGGACTGTAGACTGTCCCGAAAGCGCTTGGCAGTAAAAATTTTGACAATTTATTAATAGCTTCATTAACTGTGCGCAGAGCACATATATATGTTAATTTATTTAAGCGTTAATGAAGTAAAATCTTAACTATTAAAGGATTGTGAAAGTGAAGATAATACTACTAAATATATATAAAATAAAATAAAAAAGTCAAAGGAATTTATAGTAGAACAGTGAAAAAAAAAATGGAAATTGTTAAAATTAGATAGGCAAAGTGATAAAAAACCAGAGAAATTAAAAGAGACATCTAAACACGAAGAGCTTGAAATGTTAACTATTGTGGAGATACATTTAGAGAAGATGAAAAACCTATATTGGAAAACTGAATTTGGTAGGGTATAAATAGGAAAGAAAAAAGAGTAGTGGTATAGAATGTATGTTGAGAAGATTTTTAAGTACTATTAAGTGCTAGAAATACTTGTGGTATAAGATAAAGTTATGATACCAGTAATGGATGGTGGCTATGGTATATACAGCCACTGGAGATTATCAAACAGAAATGGAATAAACTAATAGAATTTATGAATACTTAACTACAGGTAGTCACAAGTTCAAAAAGGGGAGGGGGGATAAAAAATAATGGTTATAAGAGATGTGAACCATTAAACATCACACAATCATCATTCTTTATGTGTACCCAAGCTGTTTACACAGAGACAAAATTCCATACAGATAACCACTCAGTGCAAGCCAGAGTAATCAATGGATGCAGAAAGACATGTGCATAAAATCCCTAGGGATATTGGATGAATAGGCACTAGATAGGGATTTTATGCACAAACCTTCCTGCATCCATTAATTACTCTGGTTTGCATTGAGTGGCGCTACTGTATAGAGTTTTTCCTGTGTATAAGAGATATGAATGATTATATTGGAGATATTAAGAACTGTGAAACAAAAATAGGCAATTATTAAAATCGTTTGGACACCGAGTTTGAATATTGGAATTTTATCAAATGTGTATGAGGAATAATATATATATCTAGTTCAGAAATAATTTTTTATACAATAGGTTATGTATTAATAAATAAAGAAGAATTAAAAACATAAAAAAAGTTTTTGATAGAGAGTGAATAATAATGATCATAATTTCTTTTATAATAAAAACGGTTAAACCAGTAGCAACTTTTTTCATATAATAGTGCCACCTAGTGCAATCCATAGTAATCGCATGTGCATCAAAATTCCTATTTAGTGTCTGTTTATTCATTATCCCCAGAATAGTTTCTAGCTTATAGTTTTCATCAATGAAGAGCCTTGGATCTGAGCAGTTCATATGGAATTTTGGATCTAATGCACCTCTATAAATGAATTTGGTATAATATTGGGAATAGGTAGCCATTCATGGCATACTGTAACATTACTCTTACAATTTGTATTTATAACATATAGTAGTGGTACAATATATTAATATGGTATAATGATACAATAATTGAAAATCATACAGTATTTGCACTTAACTCAAATTTCATTGCAGTTTCTGCTTTTACATGTGATGTGGAGACACCAAAAACCATACCGAAAATATTAATCAAAAAATTAAAAAGTTTTCTGCATTTTCTTCACAAAATGAATGCTGTCCAATGTAAAATAATGTCCTTTTAAAATAATAAAATATTGTTTGATTTTTATTAAATAATTTGAAAATAAGTGTATGTTTCAGAATCTAACTATCCATACTGTGAATTAAAGAAAACATAAGTATTAAGTGTGAATTCTTGATGTTTGACTTGAAAGGGGAATTTTCAATTGGCAGTAATTTTATTAAGATAGATCGACTTTGATTAATATCATTGAGAGAAAATGTGCACTTGAATATGTCTTTCATTGGATGATTGACTAGTCTATAGTGAACTCAATATTGGAGGATTTCAACAATCAATCATTAGCTGCATTGTGTCAATCTGGTGATCAGAGATCATATGAACACAATTGAATGTTCATGAATTGAAACCAAAGACAAAATTCTGAAGATGATAGGTAACTGCCTGAAACTCCAAACTTCATCTAGAATACACATGCTGAAGAAAGTTGGGGCTGAACAGGTATGAAACAGACCTCTTTCAGATGTTTTTCAGGCCATTAATGCTACTTATTGCCAGAAAATAAAAAAGATTCATTTTATCCTTGATTCTTTTTCTTTTTTTAAATTTTAATTTAATGTTTTTTTTTTTTTTTTAAAATGAAACTTGCACTACATTAACCTAATCATTTTTTTATTATTGCTTAATTAAACCCAATCTTTATATTCTAAAATTTATTCATTAAATGATAAAACATTTTTACAATTTTTAATAACTCTACACTTATATTGTCTATTTTTGCTTATAAAACTTGACATATATGTTGACCTTAATTTTATGTCCATTTTGAAAAGAAAAGTTATTATTTTTATAAAATTAAATATCAAATTGAAAGAAATTTTTTTTTTTTTATAAAAATAGTCATCAATGTTCAATTTATTTTTATAAAAGTAGACAGTAGTGTTCAATTTATTGATTAGTCTTTTCAGTACATCTTCAGAAGCTTCACCTAATAAGTAAAAGTAGAAAGTGCAGTAAAAAGTGAGTGTAGAGAATTTATTACAATAGTATATTTTAATCTGAAAAAAATTTGTACATTTCTTTAATATTATAATTTTTCATATTTATGAGAACATCATCATTATCTTGACTATGTTTGAAACAAATTGTGAAATTATGATTTAACCCCTTTGTTGTTAAATATGTTTAGATTTTGTATCATTTTAAATTTTATTCATGTTATTTATGGTTCATGGCCATAGCTTGCGCAATCTCTTGGGCAATTTTGACTGCATTTTCTTCATTTTAGGCTTATTTTATAGGAAATTCGAAATTTAAAATTTTAGTTCTAAAAAAGTCTGCACATGGAGATATATTTTGAAAAAAAAAATCCAATTTTTATTGCTGCATATTGATGTGTAGGCCAGTCTCTATTTTCTAATTGGATGGCTGCCAACTCTGGAAATTGTGCCACAGGCATTTCTAAATGACACAGTCAGAAATAAAAAAATGTTTTACATATTCGTAATTGATTTTGAATGTAAATATATTTATCATAATTTTTTACATTCATAATTAAGATTTTACACTACTTTATCGAAATATAAAGTTTGATTCCAAAAATTTTAAATTTTACAAGGAAAATAAGTGTGGGAAAGTGACTGCTCGTCAAGACAAGTGGTTAACAGCTACTAACTGTAATTTGCATAATCAGGTGTTTCTAAATAACAAAGTCAAAAATCAAAACATGTTTTATGTGTTCATAATTGATTTTGAATGTAAATAAATATATTTATCATAATTTTTTATATTCATAATAAAGATTTTACATTACTTTATTGAAATATAACATTTGATTCAAAAAATTTTAAATTTTACAAGAGAAATAAGTAAGGGAAAGTGATGCTGTTCAAGAAAGTGAATAAGGTTGACCACTGCTGACTGTAATTTGCATATCAGGCATTTCTAAATGACAAAGTCTGAAATCAAAACAAAATGTTTTACGTGTTCATAATTTATTTTTAACATAAATAAATATATCATAATTTTTTACATTCATAATTAAGATTTTATATTACCTTATCAAAATATAAAGTTTGATTTGAAAATTTTTACATTTTACAAGAAAAATAAGTGTGGGAAAGTGATTGCTCTTCAAGAAAAGTGAATAAACATTGAATGCTATTGACTGTAATTTGCTTACCAAAGACTGTCATTGATAATAACAAAACACAATTATATTTCATAAATTTTTATGGAATTTATAATTACTTTTTACAGAATATTGACTAGTAATGAGTCTAGATTTAGATTTTTATTTAAAATATTTAATTTTAGATTAAGAAAATACAACAGAACTGAATAATGAGACATGGTAATTTATAAAAAGCAAAAATAAATTACTGGTGGTCACATAATGATTGGTTGAAATATAATTCTTTTGTTTTACTGCTGGCTATTTTTTAACATTTTTCTTATATTTTTCTTCAGTTATTAACATTATTTTTAATTTTTCATTACATTTATCCAATTTGAATCTAAAATTTCAATTTTTAGAAGCTGAATTGAAACAATTCTGTGTATTTTAGATTAATATTTTATGAAAAGAAACCGACTGGAAATGAAACTGACGAATAATATTCTCAGATTTTTAAGTAATGGACCAACACAAAAATTAGACAAAGGTTTTAGAAGTTGATGCTGGAAGCTAAAGGATTAAAATCTGACAAGTAAATACTATTTTTAACTTAGATTTAATAACTTTTGATTATATAAACTTGATTATTAATTGCATAATTCATGAAATCATTTCCTTCTCTCTCTTATTTTTACTGCAACTGATTTAGATTTATAATGTAGCAATTTTAATTTGACTAAGAAGTTTTAATTAAAAATTAGTTGATTAAATATTTTAGCTAATAAGTACACAATTTAAAAGTAATTATTAATAGTAAGGTATATGACCATTTATTTTTAATTTTATGCTGAATGAAATTTATATCTCTGTACATTTGTGATGCTATTTGTTTTGGCTTGTACACGTCTGAAGCAAAGTACAGTATTATGATTTAAAATTAATCAAATACTGTGCAATAAATGATATTTTACTCATATTTTGTAACTTTGATCATGTAAAGCTGATCATTAACTGCATAATGCACAAAGTCATTTTCTTTCTCAAAATAACTTGCAATTATGGTAGCTAAATTTTAGAGTTACAATGACTGGAATTTTTGCCACAACTAAATACCATTAATAAGAATTGTAATCCATAAAAGTGAATGAATATACAGTTTTTAAGATAATGTACATATTTTAAAATATAATATTAATACACTTGATTGTTGTACTTCATCAAAACAGGCTTTTATTAGTTAATATATTGAATGAGATGGACTTTTTTTACTTTTATAGTTATTAATTTTAAATTAATTTTATAAACAAAATACTGTATACTTTAATACTGTATATTATATTGTGTATAATGTATTGACTGTATTGTGCATTTTTTAGCATGAACCATTTTCCTTTTGGATGACATGAAGTTACTAACCAAGATGTCATCAATCTTACAAAATGGCATTAAAAAAAATTCAAATTTTTTTTTATTTAATTGATCTTCACATTAAAGTCTATTACTAAGCAGAGTATAGGTCTATAATTAAAAAAAAACAGGTATATAAATCTTTAATAAAAATTTATGCAAGCTAGAAATAATCTCTAATTTAATAAATGATTATAAATAATCATTAATGTATTTAATATATTACTATGATGGAATAGACTTAGCATGTCACATATGATTATATATCGAGAATTGAATTTGAAGCTATTATAAAAACGAACATTTTCTTATTTCGAAAATCTATTAAAAAGAAACCGGAAATTGGTAATTAAATGATAATTTTTAAGAATACATATGTGGATGTTTTATTGATCTCAGATATACGCTATTAAAATAAAAATAAAAGAAGCTAATAAACATCACATAATCATCAGTTCTTATGCTTACTTATAACTGTTACATTGTTTAATAACAGTTATAAGAAAGCATAAGAAATGGTGATCATGTGATGTTTATTGGCTTAAAACCAATCCTGCCTAATAGGATAGTGGTGGTTATGGTTATTAAAGAACCAAAGTCACCAAAATGTATAGGTACTGAACTGAGTTCACACCTATATAACTATATAAGCTAATGAGCTTGAATTGAAAATATTACAGTGTCTTCAATTTAAGACTCATAGTTTTGTAGTTAAGTAGAGATAAAAGGTGGCTGCTGGAGAGTTGCATTAGATCCTAAGATCTAGGTGCAGTGCTCTCAGATCCAAGGTTCCTCACTGATAAAGGCCACAAGCCAAAAACTAGTCTGGGGATATTGGATAAGTAGGCACTAGATGGAGATTTTATGCACAAGCCTTCTGGCATCCATTGATTACTCTTGCTTGCACTGAGTGGCAATACATACAGAGTGTTGCATGTTTTAATAACAGTTATAAGCAAGCATAAGAAATGGTAATCATGTGATGTTTATTGGCTTAAAACAAATCCTGCCTAGTAGGATAGTGGTGGCTATGGTTATTAAAGAAAATGTATAGGTACTGAACTGAGTTCAGACCCATATGACTATATAAGCTAATGAACTTGGATTGAAAATATTACAGTGTTTTCAATTTAAGACTCATAGTTTTGTAGTTAAGTAGAGATAAAAGGTGGCTGCCGCAGGGTTGAATTAGATCCTAAGATCTAGATGAGTGCTCTCAGATCCAAGGCTCCTCACTGAAGAAGGCCACAAGCCAGAAACTAGTCTGGGGATATTGGATGAGTAGGCACTAGATGGGGATTTTATGCACAAGCCTTTTGGCATCCATTGATTACTCTGGCTCGCACTGAGTGTCAATACTATAGAGTGTATTGCCTGTTTTAAAAATAAAAGAAATTGGTAAAATAAAAGAATTAATAATTATTTAGAATTAATGTGAAGATAGAAAAGTTAATATTACAAATCCAAAATATGCTCCAATATTAAAAAGGATTTTGTTCTACAAAAGTATTAATATTATTATTATAAACTTATAATAATTTTTTAAGTCCTGTTATATTTCATTCGAAACCTAACAATTAACGGGTAGTGGTTAAACACAAATGAATTCGAACTTTATATAGAACAAAATAACATTCCAGAAGAAAGTAAATTAAATGACTTTTACTAGTAACTAATAATTAGAAGCAGCAATATATAAATAATAATAAGTCTTATCAGTGGGAAATTGATATATTTGCATGTCATCATATAACAGAATATTTATTATTTACAGTATTTATTTATATCAGTATTACAAGTTTTGTCCCATATAAAAACTTATAATATAGACTGGGTAAACCTGCAAACAAAGTCCTATATCTCCTTTCCAGACCTTAAGTGGGATAAACTGGGTAAACTACTATCTAAAAATTAAAACAAAATCTTCTTGTCAGACATCAAATAAATCCATCCGGCGATAGTACGGTCCCTCCACAACTACCCATGCAAAATATCGAATAATAGTTTATTTTATTTATTCCTTAATCAAAAAAGAAACTGTAAATTAATATTTTATTTTTCTATAATGAATTTTTTTTAATTAAGAAAACATTTAAATCACTTTTATTGGGGAAATTTATTTGAATTTGTTATGCTTATTATATTATTCTATTTTCTCGTAATTAACAAGAAAGAATGTTTAACAATTTAATCTAAAAAAATAAAAATAAATTAAAGGTTTATAATGGTAAGTTTAGTTAATAGTTAAATAAATGATCCTTCGAAATATTTAATTATGCTTGTGTCAAAGTCAGGTGTTAATTAAAATAGTCCATTTCAAAACAGACTTTTTATTACGTTTTAAATTTAAAACAAGAGAATTAATTTATGATTTAATAAAAAGGCTTTCTGTCATGAAAAAAATAATTATAGAACGATACATTTGAAATCAAAAATTTGAATCATAGATTAAAATGAAAAAGAACAAGGCTTTATTTAAAATTAACTAAAATTTGTTTAGATGACCACTAAACATCACAAGAACACATGCAATCATTGATTACTAAGGTTTACACTAAGTGCCGTTTCTGTATGGAGAATTTTGCTTCGCGTAGATTGTTACAATTCTCTCTGGTCTAATTTTTTTCTTTCTGTAAAGAAAATAAAAAATTAATAATTGAACCTTTATTGCTTGGGAATTCACAAAAAGTTGGAGTCCCAGAACTGAAATCGATTCAAGGACTTTAGGTTTAGCCTGATACTTAATCATTGCGCTAAACCAAGCAGGGATCTTCTTTTTTTATAAATATTTCTAATAAAAATTAAATATTTTATAAATAAATTATTTATTTTGAAATAAATACTGTATAAGTATTATTATGTTTATGACAATTTACCCTTATATACACTCAATATATTTAACACACCCACATATTATATAAAATAAAACATTACTTTTATTAATTTACTATTTCTAAGAATATTGATTTATTTTATCAAATCTGTAACGAATTTATAAATCTATTTCATATCTAATCCAATACCTATTATAATTAATTATATTGATTTTGTTTTTACATATGATTATACAAACACTGCTGTAATATAATCTTCGCACACACACACTGATATAAAGCTATCATATATATATATATATATAATTGAAATAATATTTTTAAAGGTTTACAAACAATTATAAACAATCCTTAAATCCGCAGAAGCACTTTCGGTTATAATTGTTTGTAAACCGTTAAAAATATTATTTCAATTATAATTACAATATTGTTTTTAAGTAACAGATATTTTATTTATTTTACACACACACACACATATATATATAAACATTTTGTCCCAGTGAAATATTGACTGGTTCTCTCTCCAAATTACTTGGAGCCATCTCCAGATGAATTCGTATATTAAGAAGCAGCATACCTTACCTATTCACCATAAAAATTTGCAGATGCTAGGATCATGAGTTTTGGTATAAAATGTGACAATGGGTTTTATAACTTTTTGAATTGATTTCAATAATGCTGTCACAAAATTTTGCAAACCAATTAAACCATTTTTGCATAATTTACAATATTTTAATAATAGTTTTGCCTTATTTAAAACAAAATGTAATGCAAGCTTATTGTTCTATCATGGAATAAGATATAAAAAACCATTATCACATTCCATGTTATAAATCATGAGCTATGCCTTAAAAATTTTGTGGTGGAATAGCTAAACTATGCCAATATTTAGCCTAACCGTTGATTCCCAGTGTTGTTACAGACAGCTTAAAGAAAGAAACAGTCATTGTTTTCATTTGGTTACACTGTGCGTTTTATAGTATTTGCAATACTGCTTTAAAAAAGTAGCACTAACCCATTCTTGTCCATACGAATCCACTAAATCATTAATGGCTTCTGTATCCCATTCTTCTCTTATACCAATTAAACGATCAATCCAAAAGCCACTTTCTCCAAGAGCCACAAAAAATGTAAAAAATGCTGCAGCGGACGCAATAACACCAACTTGGGCGTATGATCCGTGAAAAAGCCTTGAAATCAAATCAGAACCTTATATCACTCAACAATTAAAAGTCATGCAAATAATATTAAATTAAAATACATCATATAGTAAAAGCAAAGCATACTTAGCAGTCACAAGATGGTCGGTTATGGGGTTGCGAGGCCTGCGTTTCATAATATCATTTTCTGCACGCTCATAAGCTAAGGAAATTGCAGGAGCCTTTCAATTAAAAAAAAAGAAATAATTGGTTATAAAAATTTTAAAAAATAGTAAGGTGAATGATAAAATAGCAAAAAAAAAAACAACTATTTTAGAACATTCACCAAAACAAGTAAGATTAGTAAATTAATGTTTTTTGCACTTTTTGGTATCAATAATTATACTTATATAAATATGTAATATGCATAGTTTAATGTATATAAAATTTAAATGGGAGCAATCAAAACATCCGGGAAGTTATATGTAACTAACACACATGCGTCGATAAATAAAAAGAATAGCGATTATCTAGTGCTCGAGCTCTGGTTGTTTAGAAGCATCCATTCATTGACAATGGTGAAAATAGAGTGTGAAATTGTATATTAGCCTGATTTTAAATACAAATAATTCTGAAATTGCAAATGAAGTATTGCTTCTAAATAACTTCTCGAAATTTTGGTTGCTTTAGTTTAAATTTCATATACGTTAAGCTGCGCATGATTCATATTTACATTTACAAAAGTGACTTTCATTTATATCATGGACCTGTTTAAAATAAGGCACTGCATTTATCTTCAAATCTCAGAATTGTTTATATCTTACTAAAAATCAGGCTAGTATAGAAATTTTATGCTCTACTTCCAATAAAGGCATAGAATATATATTTAACTTATCACCGCTGTTAACAATCTTTTTAACAACCAAACCTTTTTTTATTATTTAATATATATATATCTTATAAACTATAATCGTCTTTTCATTGAATCCAAACATCTTATATACTCTCTGTTCTTTTTAAAAAAACTTTATTTTTTCTTATCAACCATATATACATATTCACATTTTAATGTCCAACATTTCGACCATTTTTTTTTTCTGGAGTCATTTTCAAGGATCTTTATAAAATGAGTACAGAAAAAAGAGGTTGAAATGTTGGATTTAAAGATGTGAATATGTACATATGGTTGATAAGAAAAAATAAAGTTTTTTAAAACAACATAAGTAGAGTATATAAGGTGCTTGGATTCAATGAAAAGATTATAATGTCAAAGAATAAATGTTTTTAACTATCCAGAGCTTAAGTAATAGGTAATCAGTTACTATACAGAGGCTCTCCATACGGTAGTGCCACTCAGTGCAAGACAGAGTAATCAAAGGATGCAGAAAGGCTTGTGCATAAATTCCCTATCTAGTGCCTACTCATCTAATATCCCAAGATTAGTTTCTAACTTATAGCTTTCATCAGTGAGGAATCTTGGATCTGAGGCTCCTCAGTGATGAAATCCACAAGCTAGAAACTAGTTTGAGGATATTTTTTGAGTAGGCACGAGATAGATATTTTATGCACAAACTTTCCTGCATCCATTGATTACTCTGGTTTGCACTGAATGGTGTTACTGGATGGAGAGTTTTGCCTCTGTGTAAACAGCTTGTGTAAGCATAAAGAATGTTGATCATATGATGTTTAGCGATCATTTACTAAAGTAGAAGAGCATACGCATTAAACTTAATATGTGTTCAATTGGATAAAGGAAAAATATTATTCAGTAGAGAATAAAAAGTAAAAATAAAATACTACTGCCATGATAAATGCAAATAAGTGCATAATCTAGTGTGATAATCCATATAGTTTAGAAATCACTTATTAATCTTATATTTAAAAAAAAAAAAAAAGAAATCGTGAGAATCAACATAGATAAATATGTACAATTTCTATTGACTGTTGTCTTAAGGCAAATAGCCTAATTGGTTAGACTGTCAATTTAAATTTGGCATTCATAAATCCTTTAATTCCAGTATTAGACTGCCATTAATTAAAGCAAAAATTTCTGAAGAAGAGAGAACAATTACATTAAAAGTGTTATGTTTTATATGAATCATGTGTTATTATAAATAGTTGAATTTATTTTAAAAATATACATAAAGTTAGAAATTTTAATTTAACAATTGAACTAGCAACATTTAAAACTTGTAACAAAGCTAACAAGCAATTAAAAACGGTACAATTTATTTTTAGTTGAGCCTGCAAAGGAATTAGTGCTGGACATTTCAAATACATCATCTGATAGTATGGTCTTCATCTCTTTGTTTTATTGCTAGATCTTTAAAAGTGATATTTGGATTGTCAGTGAGGATTTGTAAGAAAAATGGTAACCTAACAAATATTTCTATTTAAATTTACTATACACTGTGTGTTTAACTAAAAATATAACTTTTGATGTGATGTGATGTACTGTAACTTCATCACAGCCTGCAGCGCCATCTCTCAATCGACACAGGTAATAAGTAGTGACAAAGTTTAGCTATTAATCATAAAAAATTTGCATGATTCTGTCATAAGTTATGATATGAAATGTGACAGCGTTTTGTATATTTGTAGATCATTTGCAATGCTTCCCTGCCGTCACAAAATCATGCAACCATTTTAAAATGTTATTTGGATTCATGGCTTTACTACCATATATAATCTGAATCATTTCAGACATTTCGGCAGCAATTTTGCCCAATTTTTTTTTAAAAAGTAAAAATACAATGTCACAGTTCATATCACAATTTCAGACATGCTAGTATCTTAAAATATTTGTAGTACTTAGCTAAAGTATGTTGCTATGAAAGATCTCTTGATTCAGAGGTGGCACTGCAAGCAGCTTGGATGGACAACCAATCATTAATCACCTATTCATTAGAATACATTGTGTATATCAATCACAAGCCATAATAGTAATATAATGTATAGACTTCATTCTAGGCAAATAATTAATAGACAGTATCTGAATTAAGGAATATTTAATTACTATATTATCTATACTGTTTACAGGAAATCAATTGAAAAAGAAAATACGTTTTATTAATAATAGACATCACGTGACTTTTTCAGATGTTTATAATGCATATTAGATAGTGAAACCATGTTTCTCCTCTCATTAAATACTATAAGTAGATTAAAGTGTCTATAAGATTTTATCAACATATTGTATTCTAAGTATTAACACCAGTAAAAAATGTTAAAATGAAAAAATTACATGATTTTAATATCGAATAAATCTAAAATTGCAAGTCATAAATTGAGAACGAATTATTTAAATTACTATTTTAATTAAAATACTTACAATATCGGTACCAAGACAAATAATTAGCATAGGAATGGTTGTCAGAGACAGAGGAATGTTGGCTAATACATAAATTAAAAAAGGTGTGATTTCTGGAATATTACTTGTAATAGTATAGGCAATAGTTTTTTTCAGGTTATCAAAAATTAAGCGACCTAAATACAGAAATAAATGAAACCTTAAATAAAAATATATTTTCTCAATGATATAGATATATAATTATATAATAGCAATTATAATAAAAAATAGATAATCCAAAGTTTCTTTTTTGATATAACAATGTGAAAATATGATTAATAATCTCTTTAAAAAAATTAGAGTGGCATAAACCCAAAATAGGAGTTGATTAACTTCCACTGTCTCTGAAAAGACAAATTAATTTTCTCTACATTGGAAAACTGTACAAAGAATAGAGCAGTCAACTATTCTTTATGTATCGGTACTATTAAATTTTCTAATGACACTGTAATTTAGAAATGGATCTTATTCTAAATCAGATCTAAATAGGGCAATATTAATACAGTAAAGGATGAAAACAGTATCTTATTTTAAACAAACACCAGAATATATATGAGTGGTCTATTCTTTATACAGTTTGGTGAAATAGAAGTGAAGTTATTATTTTTAAATTGAGAATAGAATTAATTAACTCCATTTTGGTTCATAATAATTAATGATGTGTGAATCTAATACTTATTCATTTAATTAGATTTTTAATAAATTGTGAATATAAAGTTATTTAAAATTAGACACTACCTTTAGCCTTTATGCAATTGAATATTATTTTACAATTAATATTGATCACATGATCACCATCTCTTATACTAGCACATAATTGTTATTAAACAGGCAAAACTCTCCATAGAGTAGTGCCACCCTGTGCCAACCAGTGTAATCAATGGATGCTAGAAGGCTTGTGAACAAAATCCCTATCCAGTGTCTACTCATCCAATATACCCAGACTAGTTTCTGGCTTGTGGCCTTCATCAGTGAGGAGCCTTGGATCTGAGAGCACTGCACCTAGATCTTATGATTTAACCCTCCAGCAGCCACCTTTTATCTCTACTTAACTACAAAACTATAAGAATTAAATTGAAAACACAATAATATTTTCAATCTAAGTTCAATAGCTTATATAGTCATATGGGTCTGAACTCAGTTCAGCACCCATACATTTGGGTATCTTTGGCTCTTTAACAACCATAGCCACCACTATCCTATTAGTTAGAAACTAGTCTGGGGATATTGGATGAGTAGGCACTAGATAGGGATTTTATGCACAAGCCTTCTGGCATCCATTGATTACTCTGGTTGGCACAGGGTGGCACTACTGTATTAAGAGTTTTGCTTGTTTAATAACAATTATGTGCTAGTATAAGAGATGGTGATCATGTGATGTTTAGTGGTTTAATATCAATCCTGCCTAATAGGATAAGAGATTGTGATCATGTGATGTATAGTGGTTTAACACCAATCATGCCTAATAGGATAGTGGTGGCTATGGTTGTTAGAGCCAAAGACACCAAAATGTATGAGCTTAGATTGAAATTATTATTGTGTTTTCAATTTAATTCTCATAGTTTTATAGTTAAGTAGAGATAAAAGGGTTGCATTAGATCCTAAGATCTAGGTGCAGTGCACTAAATAGGGATTACTCTGGTTGGATTTTTGGGGATGTGTGCTGAGGGACACATGAATGTTTTCTATCATGCATTCCTTGCAGATCTGCATCCACTCTTTTGCAGGCTATGAAAGATAATATCAAATCTGGATCAGCTATCTTCTCAGACTGTTGAAAGAGTTACAAGACTGTTGATCTGACAGGCAACCATATTTACAATTTTGCGGACCCTTCCACAAGAACTCACACCCAAAACATTGAGCATCTTTGGGGCCTGCTAAAGTCTCACAGCAGGAAACAACGGGGAACTCACAGGATCTGTCCAACTACATGGCTGAATTTATTTGGTGTCATCTCCACAAAGATGAAGATGTTTTCCTGGCCATACTTGCAGAGATGTCTTTATCATAGCACATCACCACACAGTAGGCATCTTGAATTATTTAATTTGTTCCTATTATTGTTTTTATGTCCAGTTGTTGGACCATTGGACTATATTTC
Organism: Epiperipatus broadwayi; assembly: GCA_028023455.1. Taxonomy (NCBI): domain Eukaryota; kingdom Metazoa; phylum Onychophora; class Udeonychophora; order Euonychophora; family Peripatidae; genus Epiperipatus; species Epiperipatus broadwayi. The sequence continues at coordinate 2,576,374 of JAQFVV010000130.1, forward strand.
TTAGCACTACAAATACTGTCAATAACTGTTTTAAACAATAGGGCTGCTTGACCTGCTAATGAATATTTTTTTGCAAATTGTGCAGGTGATATTGTTGATAGTATATATGATTTAATTTTCTTTCGCGACTCTTTCTAGGAGTTTGATGCCCAGTGGACCTATAGATATAGGTCTAGTATTTTGTAATGTTGTTGGTGAAATGGTTTTTTTTAAAGAAGAATACTAATTATTTTGGATACAGACCTCTTATTTTATATAACTCTCTTCATAGAAAGATGGCATATTAGAAAGAAGTTTCGAAATAAATTGTATGTGTTGTACTGTTGATATTTAATAGAACTTACTTATTTTTTATTTTTAGAAACTCTATATATTTTTATTATCAAAGAGAAATGATCACTTAGCAAGCTCGATGATGAGTATCTGAAGCAAACCGTGACATTACGAGATTCAAATATTATTTTAATATTCAGAGGAGGTAATATTTTAGTTAGGTGCCTCAATTCCTGAAGTTGTAGATTTAAAAAAATAAATCTAAGTATTAATTCTTTCTTCTACAAAGAAACATGTAAGTGTTATATCACATTTGAAACAATCTGTTAATAATATTTCAAGGAGTATAGTTTGTTACAATTGATTTTAAATTTAAAAACTTATTTAGTTACACATACTTAAGAAAATAATTATGATTCTCTTCTATTGGATTATAATCCAATAGTTGTAATTCGTATAGTTTTAAAACTTTTATTTGTCTTTAAACTTTTTTAGCTTCAAGTCTAAATTTAAATCATATGTATGACATGAAAATAATCCCACAGAAAGGATGACTGAGAAAATGGTATAATATATGCAGATTTAAAGGATCTGCTTATGAATTCAGTAGAATGTTTAGAGAAGCCTCAGCTGTCAAGAAATTTAAAAATAGCCTATGCCCAATAAAGCTCAAGATACAGTAGAAAACAAGGAGTGACCCCTTATCTATCATTTGGACATCTTCCTTATTTTTTATCATTAGAGTACGCTGAACTAAAATTCACTAGAGTGCTTCGTCAATCAGTATGTCACATAAAACAGGACAAAGTGGCACGGATAGTTATTTGAATTTTGGCGATGTTTACTAGAATCCAAAATAGGAAAATGGAACAATCAGTGAGGGGAGAATTTTTTGTCAATGACAAATTGCCAAAGAAAGGGTTTTGCGTAGTCAATTAAAGTAATAATGTAATTTGGTGTCTCTAAGTATATAACAAAAAAACATGGACATTAAATTAAGACCCTAAAGACAATAAAATTATCAACTACAATCAGTTGTAGAGTATACAGCAAATAAAACAGATATTATCCTTTTGTTTTTGCATGAAGATTTTATCCATATCTTGCAGACATGATGTGAATGGCAATTTATAAAAGATTTTTTAAAAAAAAAAAAAAAGTTAAATAGTCTCATGTAATTGTATTAGGATAATGTTTTCCCTGTTTCCAGATCTTTTAGACAGGTAATTGATATATCAAAAACAAAAATAATTTTTAATAACAATAACTGTCAATAACAAATGTCCATCTACTAAGTACAATACAGTTATATTAATTTTTTGATATTTATTTTTCTTTACGGAATAAATTCGGTTGTGAGCTTTTGAAATATGAATTATATTTTTTATTGGTGATTATAAAATATTCAAATGTTTTTTTTAATAAATTGTATTATTTATAAATAAAATATCTATATATGTAAGGTCTATCTACTTACGAACCTTCTTCAATTCCAATTACTATAGAGGCAAAATTGTCGTCCAATAATATCATATCAGCAGCTTGCTTGCTTACATCTGTACCAACAATACCCATGGCTATACCTGGAAATTATATATATATATTCAATTAATGCACTTCTTTTGACGCTATCATATAAAATAAATATTAAAAAAAGTAAATGTTACAACATTCAACAACAAAACTCGTTACGACTATAAAAAGTAAGATGTATTGACGTTAAGTATCTTAAATACAACCAGGTATTATAATCATAGCAGAATAAAGAAAGCGAGGAATTGTAATCCATAGATAATGTCAAATATGAATATCAAAGGGATCAAAATGAATACATACTGAAAAAATTTACATATTAATGAGAAGAGAGGAGCTATAGATGCTATTTGTTAAAGAAAGTGGTGCTGGATTCATTTTTATTGATGGCGTTGTACTTAATCTTTCTTTTTCTATCATCGCCCTCTGAAAGTATAACATCAGTTGTGGAAAGATGGAAGCAATGGCCAGATATGTCTTCTCCCTGAACATAAGCTTAGTTAAAAATAAATATATTATTTATTAAATATAAGCCTGCTGTGATGAAACATAAATTTAATACACTCCTAAAAACATATGGATAAAGATGTATGTAAAAAGCAAAGAATCCCCAAAATGAATTTTCGTTAGAGCCTTTCTTTCTCAACTGACCCCTATTCTTACTCATACATGTCTTCATCATCTCAGTTTAGGATTAATCAATAGCAAATTCCTGCTTTTGCAATTTTTGACAGTACCTGAATTCGACTATTTAGACGCTGTCATTTAGGTTAAAAATTAAAGATTATTTACTGATCATTTTTATTAGAAATAAATTATTTAATTTTTTGGTGATATATACACTTTAAAGTCAGCGAAAGATTAAAGTATCATACTTTTTCCTGATCATAGGTGATATATTCAATGTGTAATGACATACTTCTAGATTCAAAGTACTCTCAAAAACATTTCCAGAATGAATCATATCCTTTCATCAGTTCATCAAGATCCTTTTACACATATGTCTTTATCTTCATAGGGCTATGATTCAGGCCAATAGATAAAAGCAAATTCTGCCAAAAATGCACCTTGATAATTGTTATCTTTCTATATAAATTTTTATTCATATGTTTTTAGAAATGTGTTGAATTTAGAAGTATCATTACTATTGAACAAATAAAACCAATGGGACATATTAAATGCATAATATTCATGCCTGGATTGCACTTAATAATTTATAGCCTAATAAGCATGATTAATAAGTAATTTTCAATATTTATTTTAGATGATAACTTCAAAATAAGTGCATTCAAATAATGTCGCATTGATAATTGTTATCTTTCTATATAAATTTTTATTCATATGTTTTTAGAAATGTGTTGAATTTAGAAGTATCATTACTATTGAACAAATAAAACCAATGGGACATATTAAATGCATAATATTCATGCCTGGATTGCACTTAATAATTTATAGCCTAATAAGCATGATTAATAAGTAATTTTCAATATTTATTTTAGATGATAACTTCAAAATAAGTGCATTCAAATAATGTCGCATTTGCAAATTGAATTGTAATTATTTGTTATGGATAAATACTAAACTATAGTAATAAAGACGCGTGGTCAAGAATCTGGACCTACTGACGAAGACAGAGTCTGACAAAGACAGCAAATTGAGAATCATTTGATTTTTATTTGTCTTTATTTAAAAGTTTATAGAGAGAATTGAAATTAGAAGTTATAAGAGGTATTGAATGAACTACTTATGATCAGTAAGAAATGGGAGATGTTAAATAAAAAATATACATGTTGATATTTAAGTATGTTTATGGTTTATATCTGAGCGAAAATTAAATTAATAGAGTAATAAAAATGATTAATAAATAATTTTTAAAATTTATCCTAAATTACAGTTTCAAAATGAGTGCATTCAAATAGTATATAATTAGTAAATTTTAGTTGCTGCTATAGCTAAGTACTAAATTATGAATGATAAAAATATATACGAGCAAGGATTAGCAGCTAGAGAAAGTCTAATCAAGACCAATTTTTTTATATACATTAATGCAAGGCAAAAAATAAAACCCTGTTTTTATCTTTTGCATAATTAATTATGATTTCACAATTAATAATGTCATATTTACATCAAGTATAAATATTTCCACTTCAAATTTCCAACCTCGTCAAGTCAGAATACAGTATTTAGTTTATTAACATTAAATGCTTGAAGAATAGATGGATATGATTTATTCTTTAGTTTGCTGATATTACTAAAAGTAATGGTATTTAGTTATCTGGCTATTAGATGGAACTAGATCAACCCTATATATATATATATATATATATATATATATATATATATATATATATATATAACTATTCAAAACAATACAATAATTAATACAGTAACAATATTTTAAACAAATATATACCGATTTAATAGAAGTACTTTCAACTATCTATGTAGTCGTTGTCAACTAGACTCAAATTGTATTAGAAAAAACCGTTACAAATGTAAACAAAAGCAATACGTCATACATCAATTTTCCCACAATTCATTAATTTTTATATTGGCTGTCTGTCTATTTATCAACTGTTGCTTTTCACTTTTTATTAACATAGCTTCTTTAATTTTGCGTTTATTATTATTTCTTTCAATACATAAATAGACAGACAGCCAATATAAAAATTAATGAATTGTGGGAAAATTGATGTATGACGTATTGCTTTTGTTTACATTTGTAACGGTTTTTTCTAATACAATTTGAGTCTAGTTGACAACGACTACATAGATAGTTGAAAGTACTTCTATTAAATTGGTATATATTTGTTTAAAATATTGTTACTGTATTAATTATTGTATTGTTTTGAATAGTTATATATATTTTATTATAATTGGAATACAGACATTGATTAATAATTTATATATATATATATATATTGTGCCCTTTTGTATGGGTCACCATTTAAGTTTTGTGCTAATCTAGTAGAAAATTTTAAATTTAAGAAGTGTTTTAAAAATGTGATGTTGACTTTGCTTGTGGTAATGTTACCATAAGTTTAATTAAAGCAATCTATGAGTATTTGATATGTGAATTGTGTTGATATTGAGAAAATATGTAAAGTGATGATGATTATGATGTAATACTGCATTAATAAATTTAATAACAAATGTTTGAAGCTAAAGTATTTAAAAGACAAGTTTAAATTAGACAAAGATATTTATTTAGTTTAAAATATATGTTAAAAGTGAATAAAAATATTTTAAATTATAAGTACTTAAATTGAGATTAATATTTGATTTTAATCATATCAAATAATTATTTTAAAATCTGATGTAATATCTTATTTATTTTTAAAAATAAATATTTATTTTAAAAATGCAATTGTTAAGTTATTTTTAGATTATGGGAAGCGTTTCTTGTATTGTAAAAACAGATGTTAATTAGAGATACACACACACATGCTTGGAAGCTTTCTCATAAAGTTGCAAAACTATTTTAAAATTATGTTGTGAAATTTATAAATAATACGTGAGTTATCACGAGATAAAAATAAAGATATTAATGTAAAATATTAAATCTGATTTTTAAAAATATTATTTTAGAAATATAACGTATTTAAAAGATTTAATTTATTTTAAATGATCTTATAAAAGTTAAAATTTAAACCAAGTGAGAAAGAATATTTCAAAAGAATGTTTAATAGGTTTAAATAAACGATAAAAATTATTTGTAAAAAAATGTAATAATATTAAATATTAAATAAGTCATTATTTTATTTTAATAGTGAGTTGATAAATATGTAAATAAGCTAGCAAAGTTTGATTGTTTAAACGTACCAATCAGATAAGGAGACTCGTCCCGTATAAAAGCTGGATTCAATTGTTGAAGGGGGCTCTCTGTAATTAAATTCCTAAGTTAATCGTGCTATTGAGAAAATAGCCAAGTAAATTTATAAACGCTCTTAAAATCAATTTTAAAATCATAAGAGTGTTATTGTATATAATTTTATAATTTTTTTTAAATGATAAGTATGCAGTAGAAACTTAATAATTCCCTATTGGTCTTCTCAATATCGAAACTCAATTTACGTACGAATAATCATGGAAACATCACATATCGGAGAAATATATCAGAAACTTTATGCTAGAGAAATAACAGACGCTGGATTAGTACATAAAACTACGAGATGGAGAAAAGTAGTATTTTGGACTATAAATAGTTTTAAAAGTTTAAATTACTATTGTCTATTATAAATAGATATTTAAAAGAAATATGAATACTTCTATGGAAAGAAAGTATTTTTGCAGATTTTAAAAGATTAAAATGTATATCTTAAGTAAAGATATAAGAAGTAGTAATTTTAATAAATACTTGCCTTGTTAAGTCTTTGTGCTTAAAAGACTAAATATTGACGATTTGAAAAGGCAAATAGATTATAAATATGATTATTTTAAAATCGTAATATAATAAAATTATTATTATTGAAGTAGTCTAAAACGCTGGTCGTTATAGATGGAGAAATTAATTCTTACCTGAATATGTTATTTATAAATGCGCAAGTAATACATGGATGTCCAAATCAAATCAAACTAAGCCAAGCAAGCCAAGTTGATGAAAATAATTCAATGTAAAATAATTTATAAACTATAAATTAATTTAGAAATAATAATTTTTAAATAATAATCTATGAAGAACTGGATCCAGAACTTATAAACTATTTTTTTTAATTTTATTTTGTTTTCTTGTGGGAACTGAGTTTTATTTTTAAAAAAGAACGTTATCATTTTTATTATAAACTTTCAAGAAACACGTGATACAACGGAACAGGAAATAGTGTTCTATTGACTTTATACGTAGGATATTTGTTAGAACTTTTATGGTAGAACAAAAGACGTCGCTGGAAATACGTAATATGAACTTTTATTTTATTTATTTAACATAAAATTAAAAATATTATTAAACTATGAAAAGTAGGTTAGGTACATTTATTAAATAATAACATAAAAATAATATAATAATTAATTACGTAAATTTATTTTATAATTAATGTAACACGGAATATTCTAATGAATGTGTGTAAGTGGAGATGTGAATGATTTTTATATTTTATGAAGCTGCAAATTTCGAAGGATATTGGATAGCAGACTGGACATTATTATTATTATGGTAAAAATATTGTATAATGATTTTTAATGAATTTGATATGTTTTTCTTTAGATCAACTGAATATTATGTTGTTGTAGAATGAATGGATAGATATTTTATGAAAACACATACATTATATTGGCAACGAACTTTATTAAAATATGCATAATTTTAATTTATAATAGAAACCTGATACAACATTACGTAAGAAGCTTAGAAATGATTATATGATTCTTTCATAAATAAATTTTGATATTTTATTATGTTATAGTATTAGAATTATATTTATTCTTTATTGAGGTAATTATTTTATTATTTGCAAGATAAGAATAGATTTGAAAAGACTCTATTTTTGTGTATTTTGTTTATTAAATAAGTTAAGTTACGTTATGGGTAGAAGCTTATATTTGGATGGAAGTTTATTAAGTATAGACAATGTAGTATAGGTAGTTTAGATAATGAATATTTTATTTAAATTTATGTTTATTTTCTGGAAATTTTAGATAAGTTTAGAATATGTTTTATAGATAGAAATTTATTAGAAAGGATTAAATAACACATCAAGTAAAGTAATGATTTTTACACAGAAAAGAATCATAGAATTTATCTAAGGTAATGCTTTATGAATCTAGAATTGATAAATGATTTAAATAATAATATTTGAACAATAGAGATATATAATGCATATTTGATAAAACATATAACAGGAATTACATTAAGTAAAGTATAATTACAGTCAATTATTTGTTATACACTATAAAGATACATTAATTTATATAAAGCTATTAAGCAATGCTAATAATAAAGTGAATACATGATAATACAGTATAAATGGTAATACTTAATCAATGTAGCTATTTAATTGGTAGAGTTTCATTGTTTACACATGCTACATAAATAGTCTTGACATATATTGTTATTTGTAGTAATTAAAGTACATTACTATTTATTTTAAAAAAATCTAAGTTTTGAAACATACTATAATATTATTGGTATAGCATTTGAAGGAATGTAAAATTGCTTATTAAGTACATGAGTTAATAACAGTGTAAGCCTCTTATATTTGTATTTTCCTATTTTATTTTTATTTATTTTCTTAAATTCTAAAACTGTAAATAGTGTAAATAAATTCTTATTTAAAGTTTATTGTAAATAAATTTGTTAATTTGTTTTAAAAGTGTGTCGAGTTTCATTATTTTTCACCACAGCATTTTGACATCAGATAATTTGAAATAAACATAATATTCACACAAAATGAATTTGTTATTATTATTTAGAAATGAATACAATATTTGCTTAACATTATTTTTATAAGAATTGATTGACATGAACATAAATATTACAATGGTCATAATGTGATTATAATGCACATTATAAGAATACAATATTGTTTATTGCCACCGATTATTAAGTATAAGATTTTGATCTATTTTAAAATGAAGATACCATATGAAATAAAAGATATACATATAATTGTTTATTCATTTAATGATTGATTATATAATAGAAATAGATGAGATTAAATAACACTCTAAGATTAGTATCATTTATTATTATTATTAAAATAAGTTAGGTGTATTTAAGTTTGATATAAAATCCCACATCATACTTATTTACATAATTTGTTATTATTTTAAAACAACTTAGAAGAACCTGAGATTATTTAATTATATTTTTAAGTTAAAAGTTAGGAACTATTTTAGTATTATTGAAGATAATTTATTTCATTTTAAAGTCATAAGAATGCTATAGATGTAGTGGTAGGATGATAAGGTAGTGGTAGTATTCTTATGCCATTGAGACAGTATCTTGGAAAATATTAACTCAGTGTAAATCTGCTTATTACTTTGTAACTTTACTTCACAGTCTCATAATTTTATTAAATACTTATTTAATTAATATAATCTGGAACTATATTGATTTGGATAATTAATAATAAATTTAATTAAGATGTGATAATATAAAAGTATATTAAAAATAGATATGCAAATTTTAATTAAGCATAATAATGTAACTGAGCTAGTTGTATTTTAAAACTATTTTATATATCAAGAAGTAAGGGTACAATATATATATCATCATCATCATTATCAACCATTATCAATCCACTGCAGGATAAAGTCTCTCCAAGTTTAATCCATCTTCTCCGATCTTTAGCTTCTCTTCTCCACATCACCCCTACACACTTTCTTATTTCATCCATCCATCTCACATGTGGTCTTTTTCTGGGTCTTTTACAATCTCTTGGAATCCAGTTTAAAATTTCAATTGTCCATCTATTATCATCTCTTCTAGCAATATGTCCAGACCAACTCCACTTCAATCTTTTAATTTTTTCAATGAGGTCAGTAACACCTGTTTGTTTTCTTATCCATACATTGCGTTTTCGATCTCTTATTGTTACTCCTAACATACATCTCTCCATACTTCTTTGAGTGGTCTGAAGTCTCTGTATTGCTCTTCTATTAAGTGTCCAAGTCTCAGATCCATAAGTAAGAACTGGTAAAACACATTTGTTAAAAACCTTCCTTTTCAAACACATAGGCATATTTCCTTTTAGTATCAAGTTATTTCTACCAAAAGCACTCCAACCAAGTTTAATTCTATGATTTAATTTCCTCCATTATGTTTCCATCTATATTAATAATCTGACCAAGGTATTTGTAACTGTTAACTTCTTCTAATTCATCATAATCAATCTTTATTTTCATATTTTGAGCAAATCGATTAAACATTACTTTAGTCTTTTTAACATTTATCTTTAGTCCTACTTTCCTACTTTCATCTGATAATTCCTGCAACATATCCTGCAGCTCCGAAGCATTATTTGCAAAAACAACTACATCATCTGCGAAATCTAAATGACTTAAATAATCTCCATTTACTTTCACTCCTTCAGTTTCCCATTTTAATCCACAAAATACTTCATGCAGCACTGCTGTAAAAAGTTTTGGAGATATGGAGTCACCTTGTCTTACACCTTTCTCAATGTTGACTTTCCCAGTCTCATTATGTAATCCAATTGTTGCTGTTGCATTTTTATAAATATTCTTTAAAATATGACAATATCCTGGATCTATACCTTGATGATCCAATGCTTTAATCACTGAGGAAATGTTTATAGAATCAAAAGCCTTTTCATAATCTACAAATCCAAAACATAATGACAACTCATATTCATTTGTCCTTTCTATAACTTCTCCCAACACCTGGATATGATCTATTGTACTAAAACCACTTTTAAATCCAGCTTGTTCTCTTGGTTGGTGGAAATCCAATGTTCTCTGTAGACGAGTTGTAATTATCTTGGTAAAATTTTTATATAAAACTGATAAAAGGCTGATAGCTCTGAAATTTCTAATATCTTCTTTATCACCTTTTTTCAATATTAATATTATTACTGCATTCTTCCAATCATCCGGTACATCTTTATCATTTAGACATTTGGTATATAACTTTGCTAAAAAAATTTCTATTTCTTCACCTGCTTCTTTTAATATATCAATTATAATTCCATCATTACCTGGAGCCTTTCCTTTCTTCATACATTTAATTGCATGTCTCACTTCTTCATTTAAAATTCTGGGCAATTTGGAAGATGTAATAGATATAGGAGGTACTTGTTCTTTATTACTATATAATTCTTGATAAAAGTCTTCTACCAATTTCATGATGTCATCTCTCTTTTTAGTAATAATTCCATCTTTTTTTCTTATTGCAGATATAATAAATTTCCTACCAATACCAAAATGTTGTTTTACATTCTTAAGACTTTTATTTTCTTCTACAGCTTTCCTTGCTAGTTCACAGTTATACTTTCTTATATCATTTTCAATTCTTTTCCGCACCATTTTACAAAATTCGAGATATTCAATTCTTTTTAATGCATCATTTTTGTATATCTTCATATTCCTTCTTTTCTTCATAAATTCTCTAGTCTCAGTAGAAATTTTATTGGTCAATTGCTGCTTTTTTCTACCAGCTATCTTTGTTGCAGTTTTTAAAAGTGTATCAGTTATTTTCATATTAATTTCATTCAAATCTGAATCCTGTTCAAAATCTACTAATACTTGAAACCGATTTTTAAGTTCTAATTTAAATTCATTAAAATGTTTCTGAAGATTAGGAATATCAACTGTAAATATTGTTTTTCTTAATAATTTTTGTCTCTCTAGTTTTACATTAACACGTATCTTACACCTTACTAATCGATGATCACTTCCTGTGTTAAATTTATTAAGAACATTACAATCTTGAAATATGTATTTCCTGTTAGTCAAAATATAATCCAATTCTGCTGTACCTTCATTTGGATGCTTCCATGTCCATTTCCTTTTAACATTTTTCTCAAAAAAAGAATTCATAATATAAAGTTTTTCTTTTTCTGCAAACTCCACAAGTCTACGTCCTCTCTCATTTCTATTACCATAACCAAAATTACCTACAGCACTTTCATCTTTCATTTGTTTACCAATGCTAGCATTAAAGTCTACCATAACAATTTTAAAATGTTGTTTACTCTGATCAAAAGCCTTTTGTACATCCATATAAAAATCTTCTACTACTTCATCACTATGAGAACTTGTTGGGGCATAAACCTGAATTATCTGCATTTGGTATCTGCGATTAAGTTGTATAACTAATCTTGCCACTCTGTCCAATACACCATCAATCTCCACAATATTGTTCTTCCACTTTTTATTTATAATGAATCCTACTCCACTTGTATTTCCAATATGTGTGCCTTTATAATAGAGTATATGTCCACTTTTTAAATCAATTGTCTCTTCACCTTTTCTTCTAACTTCACAAAGTCCAATAATGTCCCATTTAATATAAGAAAGTTCTTCTTCTAATTCTTGTAATCTTCCTTCACTTGAAAGTGATCTGCAGTTGTAAGTACCTAAATAAAAAGTCGTCATCAAATGGCAGCCTGGGTCCGCAATCAGGGGATTCTTAGCACCCTCCGCCTTCGGCCACCAACCGCTGCCTTGGTTGGTGACTTTACAGCCTCCTGGGAATAAGGACCATGCTTTATTTTTGTCTGTCATAATTGTATATATGTATTGGAAAAATATTTATCATTTACACAAACATTCATTCTGCCTTATCAGGCACTGAGAAGAAAGACCATGGAGTTTCTTGATCTTAAACTCAGAGGTAAAAAGCCAATAAACTCACCACGCTGGCTAATGCGTGTTGGTGAGCAGCCCATCCATGTTCGTATACTATATGAATAATCACATAGTAATAACAGCTGCAACGACAAGAACGTATGGAGTGGACATTAGGAATTTGCCCTGCTCAGTTCCTTTAAGGCCTCCAAGAGGAATCAAAGGGTCTCCTTTCAGTTAATAGCAAACTCCTTTCTGCAGCCATATATATATATATATTGCGATGGTATGTAACTGTCAACAAAAGATGCGGGGGAGGGGGACCAATTAAAAAAACTATATTTGTATATATTTAAAAAAAACAAATCTGCTATATAAGTTATCAATCGGTTAATTTAATTTTTCAATATAAGAAGTTATTCTTATGATCAAAGAAATCATGTTTTAAGATGATAACAATAAACATAAAGTTTTGGTGCTCATAAAAATGAAACTTCTGAAATACTTTGAAGTTTATTTTCGATTTAAATAATGCTACTTAAGTGTTAGACCTACTGCAAATATTTGTGACGACAGAATGCCATCAACAAACACTGATAGCAGCTCTAATACGTAAGTACCAACAAAGCACCATCGGTTATTTTATAGAGCAATACAAATATGAACTAAATTCAAAGAGAAGTATTAAATAAGAGAAGAAAAAGAATATATCACATCAGCTATTTACAGCTGCAGAAGAAAACTATAACGATAAAATTCAATTATCAAGTTGCCATATGTGGAGCAACACAAGGTGATTGTTTGGATTTCGTAATCCAAATCATTAAAATTTGCTCTAATGATTGAGGCTACAGCATGAAGTTAAGGTACTTTTTACTAAACATTTATAATTTTATATAATATCAATATTTTACAAAAATATTTTACCGATGTCTGCTTTTTTTAATGCTGGAGAATCATTGACACCATCTCCGGTTACCGCAACTATAGCTCCCTGGCGCTGACAGCTTTCTACTATAATAAGTTTCTGCTGAGGCGAAGTACGAGCAAATACAATTTCTGTATGATTTTTAAGTAAGTCATCCAGTTGATGAGCAGTATATTCACGTAACAATCCACCGTGAACAACACAAGCCTTGGCTTCTCTAAAAAATTAAAAGATCAAACATAACATTCAGAATATAAAAATCGTATACAGAACATCAAATATGCATTGCAGAAAATTAAAATTTAAAGTTAATTTTAAAACAAATTTTAACACTAATATTTTCTTTATATAAAGAACTATTAAAAGAAACTGTACTAAAATAACTGGTATTAAAAATAAGCAAACAAATTTTTGTTTAATGTCACTTTAAAAAGATTAATATTGTTCTTCTTTACCAAAAGAAAAATAGATTTGACCAGCTTTTCTTGAATCATTAAAGATCTGATTATAGAAAAGACGGATTTTTATTAGTTAATTAATCAGGTGCAGACTGTTTTTCTAATATCACCATCATTGAATAATAAGCTTGACATAAAGCGGATTCTGTTTATTTAAGATTTTACTCCAGAAATTGATTTGCTGTTTGCCCAAAACAGTTTTTATAATTGAAGAAAGTTACTATGAATAAAAAATAGAATCATAGTTGCTTGCAAAATGGAAGTAAGAGCATTTTGAAAATAAAGGAGATGGCACTGTGGGTAAAAGCAGTTTATTTTATCAGCAATGCATCGTCTCCTTTATTCCTGACAATATGATTGTACTTTTTCAATACTCGCAATTGCATTTTATAATATATTTCTTTACACATGCAGAAATTATTAAGACTAAGTTAACCCTTCTGTATTCTGACAGTTTTCTTTGTTCTCACTTGCTATAAACTTTCAACTTTCATTTTAATATTAAACATTATTATGTGTATATATTTTAAAATTTTGTTTATATTATAATGTTAACTTATATACACATACTATATATATATCTGTTATGTATAAAAATGCATGTTGAAAAGCACTGTACATATGCAGTTAATTATACAATATGTATTCTATTGTAATCAAAGCTTATCAACTGAATGTCACCTATTATATAAGGGGGGGGGGTTGCAACTAAATATAGCTCATATTACAGTATCACTGTGTTAGATAATCTTCCATTCTAATATTTTTCAGAAAATTTAACAAATTTTTGAAGTGATAAAAGGGGTTGTACAATGTAAGATATCTTTAATAGATACAATAAAAATAGTTTAATATATTATAAAAAAATGAACAAAAAAAAGGGATTAGATTTATAAAAACAGATTCAGGAATAGAGTAACTATACCCATTATATATATATATATAAAGAAAATGATTTATAAATATCACTAATAGAAGTTGCATATTGTTAGGATAGATATTATATGAAAAGGTATGGGAATAGAAATTACACGTAATTAAACATACCGTGGGTTTACTTCTTCCACTGGAATGTTACGCCTTGTTGCAATTTCTTCAACAGTTTCACTGCCTTCAGAAATTATTCCTACGCTTTTTGCTATTGCCTTAGCAGTTATTGGATGATCTCCGGTAATCATTATGATCTATAATATATTTATGTGTTAAAAATATTTAAACTATAGTAAAATGTAAGTTATATACCACAAGGGTATACAGAATAATTTTTTTTATCAAAACAAGAACTACAATTCATTTTACAAAATCTAAATAGAAATCTCAGTATAAATGAAACAACAGTTATTTAAAAGATGGAAGCTTTAAGCACTTATATTAATGAAATTTTTTTATTTAATTATATAACAAGCTTTTTTTTATGTTTTTATTATTTTTCTGCTAACAAATAATTTTGGCATCAGTACCTTTAGACAAAAGCAAAACTCTCCATACAGTAGTGCCACCCTGTGCTAACCAGAGTAATCAATAGATGCCAGAAGGCTTGTGCATAAAATCCCTATCTAGTGCCTACTCATCCAATATCCCCAGACTAGTTTCTGGCTTGTGGCCATCATCAGTGAGGAGCTTTGGATCTGAGAGCACTGCACCTAGATCTTAGGATCTAATACAACCCTCCAGTAGCCACCTTTTAACTCTACTTTACTACAAAACGATGAGAATGAAATTGAAAACACAACAATTATGTGGTAGTATGAGATGGTGATCATGTGATATTTAGTGGTTTAATACTTTTGAACAAATGGTTAGTAATCTTTTTCATATTCAAGAAATACAGAATTATATGCGCTATTCTTCTTTTAGCTTTATTATATATGTTAACAAACTGATTTACTGTAGACTTTAAATTTGCTCCCACTCCCCATTATAGTTACAATTAACTTCTTTACTTCACTAATAGTTCGTAATATATAGGTTGCGCTCTAAACGCACATCAGTGAAGCTATTTTTAATGATTTGTAGCTCCTTAGCGTTTTCGGGAATTATGTGTTTCCATATTCATAGCTTGTGCTAATAAAGATTTTGTATTAGTTTATGCAATGTCAATGTATGCAAATTATCTACACCCATTTTTTTAGAAATCGAGAAGCAGGCATCTCTTCTATTGATGGCATTAGGGTCGTCTGCTATAAAACATGCGTCTTTTACTTTGCGCTTGGTGTCATTACGCTCAGAGCACACAATCTCAGCTGTATTAGGTTCGAACACGTGACAAGAGGTTTTTTTTGATATTACAAATCTAGCAATCCATGATATACATCAACTGGGTTTTGTCACCATTTTAAAGATTATCTTTAAAATTATTAATCAGTCTAATTATATATAAAGGGTATCAAAAACCAAGAATAAAGTCATTAATTCATAATTGAAATTATTTCCCCATGCATATCAGGAATAAAGAGCAAATTCATGCATGGTTTCGTAATAGATGTTCCATCATTTTTTTGACATGCAAATCCTTTTAAGTATAAAGCATGACAATATCCAACTTTAATCAAATCATTTTTATATTTTTTCTTAATAATAAAATTTAAATTTTTAAATAAAAAGACTCTTAAACGTGGAGTTTTAACTTGAAATGGAATTTTGATAATGGATATATATTAATAATTTTTATTGGTCATTCATTAGACTAGACATTATTCAATAATGAATAATAAATTACACTACAGAAATATTATTTATTATTGGATATACTGTATATTATTTTTAAAACTAACCAACTTTACACAAATTCCAATAATCAATCAATAAATAGCATAGCGTTGTCTTTCAAATTTTAAATCTGAAAATTTAATAATTTACTCCACTTATTTAATTTTCAGTATTTTATTTATATTATTAAACACTATTCGAAAAAGCCCATAAGGAGCACATATAGAAACATCATCAATATATCTAGCATATGTGAAATCATTCATATCTAAAAGAGGTTGAATAATTTTTTTTTAAAGGAGACAATAACTAGACATTAGAAAATCTACTGAAGTTTTAGATTTAAAATTACTGGATGCTTTATTTATCTATACTCACATTGATTAAACAGGAGTGGTAATGGTTAAATATCTAGTTTTTTGTGAATAAGAATAGGTATATAAATTTTTATATTTAAATTAGGGTTTTTTTTAAAAAAAAGAAGGCGATATTAAGATTCCCCCTAAATAATTAATTTAATAGATAATAATAAAGATCCGAAGTAAGATTAAAAATAATGATATTTAAGTATGAATTGGGAGGATTTATAATAAATATAAGTTTGTTATTAATTTAACAACTAAATAGTTTAATGATAAAGAAAGAAGAATATTAGAGAAAAGTTTAAAATATGTATTAGAAAAAAATATTACTGTTGAGAAAGAAAAGTTAAAGATTGAAGCGAAAACGGATTTAATAACTGATAAATATAGAAGTGGAGTCAAGCATTGGTGGTCGAGAGGTCAGCGACAGCTGCTTTACAAGCAGTTGTCCCGGGTAGCGGGTTCGCTTCCCGGCTGATGCTATGACACATGGGAAAAAATATAGAAGTGGAAAAATAAACAAAACAATAAGGAAGAGGAAGGTGCAGATAAGTTTAAACGAATTAAAATATGAAATGGAGAAATTGAAATAGGATATAGTGAGTGGAAAAAATAATAGAGCAAAAATAAAAGATTATCCAATTAAATTAATTAATAAATTATGTAAAAAGAAAAAAATATAGAAATAGTAAAAAGATGAATATATAAGAAATATACACACTATAAAATAAACATTTCACTAGTTTCAATTTATTAAAAAGTACTATATTATACGATCACCATTTTTATGCTTACACAATGTGTTAACACAGTAGCAACTTTTTCCATGCAATATTGTTACCGAATTGCAATTAAGATATTGTGTAAGCATAAGAAATGGTGGTCATGTGATGTTATAATGGTTTAATACCAATCTTATTCTAAGAATATTTGTGACTATGGTTATTAAAAAAAACAAAAACAGTAAAATATATAGATACTGAACTGGATGCAATGGGACAATGGCAAATGAGCTTGGATTGAAAACATTGTTTTTCAGTTTGGGATTATAGCTTTATAGTTAACTAAAAAAGTAAAAGGTGGTTGCTGGAGGAATGCATTAAGATCTAGATACAATGCTCTCAGATCCAAGGCTCCTCAATGATGAAATTTATAAGCTAGAAAGTAGTCTGGGACATTGGATAGGTAGGCAGTAGATAGAGATTTTAAAGAACTAACCTTCTAACATCCATTGATTTCTAGGGCTTGCACTAGAGGAGAATATTGTATAGAGAAAGTTGCTATTGTGTTATCAAAAAGAACATTGTGTAAGATCAACAAAATTGATTGAAAGAGAAATAATATAAATGTTCCAAATATAGGAGTGTATTAAAAATCAGATTAAAATAGCACTTCAAAGATTGACATTCTAAAATATTCTTGCAAATGAAAGAATATTAGCATCTAAATTTTGAGATAAAGATGTTAGAAAATACTAGATTATATATAAAAAATATTAATTAAAGAAAATTTATGCATATGAGACAACAAATAATTGAATAGGAATAATGTTAGAAATCTAGGCTAATTATAGAAAAGTTATAAATAATTCAAGTTTTTTTTTTTTTTAAATAAAAAAATAAATCATTAGAATTGAAGACAATTATAAAAATAAATAAAAGATTTATTTATGTGAAAATATTTTATATTGGTATTGTAATTCCTTTATAAATATATATTTGCATACTACATATAATATTAAATACTACCTAACGCTATATTAGCAATTATCAATAAAATAGAAATTCATGTAACACTACAATACCAAACAAAACAACAAAATTCTACCAAAATTATTCAACAACCATGGTTTCATCTATTAACAACAAATGGACCTTTGGAAGTGAAATTCAACTAAACATACAACACATACATACATGAAAATGTCCATTTGCTTTGGCTACTATTGTAGTATTATATGAATTTCTATTTTACCTATAATATATATCAAATCACCTCAAACGTTAAGAAATTTTCAGCTGTTTTGAAATGCAGACTGATATGTTTATTCACAGAGGAGCTAAAAATTTGTTAACGTTTGAGGTTATTTGATATTTATTTCAGATAGTGGTATGCAGTAGAATTATTTTCATATATATATATATTATGGAAATAATCCTTTACAATAACAGTATAATATGGCCGAAACATAAAGCGAAAATTGAAATGAAAAATAATTCCTAAAATTAAAGAAAATTTGAAAAGGAAAAGTGTGTAAAATTAATTTATTTATATATGGAATTAAATCCTATTTTATCCTTAAAAATTAAATTACATAAAAGTAAAAATGAAAATATTAATTTAAAATACGATGATGATGATGATGATTATTATTATTATTATTATTATGATAATGATGATGTTTCAAAGGTAAAATTTATTAAGACTCAAAAAAAGAGTTACGTGAATTATATATGAAAACATAAGATCTTAGATACAAGTTAATACATGATATTACATATGCAATAAGGGTTTACAATCTTGCATGTGATAGGAAAAAATATTTTTATAGTAATTGAATGAAGAATGATCATCACATAACAGGATAGATGTGTAAAATTAAGTTTACATAGAATTTTTAAATAGGATCTTAAAATAATACATAGAAGCACATAATAGTATGAGGGAAAACATACATGAGGCATGGGGTTGGAGTTGATGTTAGATTAATATATGACTGTATATAAATTGGGTTGGTGGGAAGCATTATAGTTTTCATGTGTTGCATGAGTTGGATGTGAAAACATGAGCTTTTAGATACAATTTGATATATGAGATTGCATATGGCAATGAGGGTTTACAATTTTGCTTACGATACAAAAAAAAAAAAAGATGAATTACAGTAGTTGGAAGAATAATAATTTTTGCATAACAAGATACATATTTCAAATTAGGTTTACATAAATTTTACAAAATCATTATGAGATAAATACATGAAAGCACATGGTAATATTTGTTAATACATTTGGGAGGGTGAATGGAGTTATTGTTCCGTACATTATATTTAGGATAAAAGTAAAATGTAAAACGCAAACAGTAAAAATAATATTAAATGCAGAAATTAATTACAAGTTGAACCTAAATATAATTTTAAGATATTAATTCACTAAATAAAACAATAAATATTACCTTGATTCCAGCACTGCGGCATTTACTCACAGCATCAGGAACAGTGGGTCTTGGAGGATCAATCATTGACATTAGACCAACAAAACGTAATCCAGTAAGTGGAAAATTAATTTCTTCTGAATTGAAATTATATTCTTTAGGATATTCATTAACTGGTAGGCTGAAGTCACAAAATCCTGTAAAAAGTTCAAGAGTATAAAATGTAACTTTATTTACAAGTAATGTAGTTTTGTAATAAAATAAATTTTATGGTCAATTTCTAAAAAAAATCAACCAATGTTAGAATACCGGTTACAGATTGAGTCCAATTGTTCTATTCAATTAACCAAAGTGAGATATTTTTAATGAGGAAATCAATCCAGGGATTTTTATTGCAAAGCTCGACTATTTAGAGCATTATTTATTATTTAACCTTATTGTTAAAATAGGCAAAACTCTCTCCATATAGTAGTGCCACTCAAAGCAAGACAGAGTAATCAACAGATTTTAACAATAGTTATGAGCAAGAATGGGAGATAGTGATCATGTGATTTAAGCTTATTCTAATGAAAGTAAAACCATTCATTTATTTACTGTCTGCATTTATGCTGTAAACTAATTTTACAAGTGTTGGACTACATGGCTTGTTGCAGTGGTGGAAGGTCAAACTCTGGGGTGAAGTTCCTCAGACAGATTCCAATTCTGCATTTCGGGCACTTAAAGTTTTTACAAACTTCTTGGCAATAAAATCATTCGATACATATACATTTAATTTAGTACAGTATATATGTAATAAGAGATACTTAACTAAAGAGAAATAAAACCTAGAATTTTAAATAATATGAAAAAATAAAAACTCAGTTTGGACAACTGAATAGAAAAGTTGAGCTTAATTCATCACTTTAATGCTTAAACATCACATGAGTATTTGGGAAAGTGATCATAGAGTATAGAAAACACATAAAGTGTTAAAAAATAAAAATAAATAAATAATAAAAAAAAAACCTAATAAAATTTCACACAAATTTATCTAAACTAAGACTACTAATATATGGTATGGCTGAAGATCTATCAACCCCATATGCTATTTGAGTTGGATAGCTGGGTTTGAAAACATGTAGGTGTCTGAAAATTTAAGATTTTCCACTCAATAAATAACTTTTAGTTAAATGCTGGCTTTGGGTTGGTATTTTTAGATTTAGTGTCTGAACCTACCCTGGCACTCCTCTGAGGAGTGCCAAAGCATGAAACCATGGTCAGGGGTTTGGGGGGGGTCCTGACAGAGATATTTTAAATGCTTTCTCTGGCTAAGCATTTAACACAAAGCTTGTTGAGGAATTGGCAATCCTCATTGTTTATCAAAACTATGTCTGTAAATAAATAAATAATATTTCTGTAAATATATTATAAAATAACAATTCGTGTCAATTGTTAATACAGAGTTTCTTTAAAATAAATAAATAAAATAATAACTAAATAATATTTCCAAGCGCTTCCAACTGTTTGGAGTCCTTATCAAGGCAGTGTACAAAATTCTATTTTCTCCTAGGTGATGAATTTAACTATGTCTCTAATTGACTGCATTAAATTATAAAAAGTCAACGCTCACATTTTCTACAGAGAATATTCAATATTAATTGGTCGCTAATCAAACAGGTTATAATTGACGAGGGGGGGGGCATTATTTAATGTTTTTTATGCATATATTAAAAGAAAAAATGTTAAAACTATTATTATAAAGCGCTAAAAATTAGTAATTATTATTGAGGAAGTAAACCTCCGATAATGGCGGGTGAGTGCAAGGAAATTTATAATATTTAAATGCAGGTTTATTTCCTTCTTGACAATTAAAAAAAGAAAAATGATATACTTGTAATAAAGATTGATGTAAAAATAAAATAATGTCAAAATTCATTAATATATATACATACACATTGTGAATGTATACATACCGATTTAATAAATAGCTGCGTTAATTAATGAGACTTTAATAAGTATATCAATCGGTAATTTGTATTAATAGATAACAGTTACAAAGGAAATAATAATAAATATAATTTAATAATATAGATATATCATAAAATAAGAATTATAATATTTTAAATAACAAATTTTATTGGTGAAAATATGAATTTTTAATTTAATTAAATTCTTCAAAATTTTAAAGATATTGTTCAGAAGGATGTTATCAAAAACAAATCAAACTCTATTTTTAAAGGTTTTTATGCTCATCTTTTTTGTGAGATATTCGAACCTGGCTATCACTGACCCACAAACTTAATATTAATAAAATAACATGGGCATATAAAGGAAGTTAACTATGTATCTTAAAGCTCCAAAATATTTATTCCACTCGGTAAGAACAAATAAAAGTTTATAAAGTAACATTCTGACATTTTAGTTACTAATTTGGATTTCAACTGTCAAAAACTATATGTCAAAATGTTAAAAAGTCAAAATTTTAATATATTTTTAAAAGTTCATAAAAGTCATTTTATGCTATAATAACTGAAAAAATTGAATTAAAAAATGCAATCTATGAAATATATATAGTACTGTATATATGACGTTCTGCTAATGGAAATGACGATGATGTTAAAAAAAGCTGGCCTAAATTAAAAATGCCATTTAGAATCAGAAAAAGAAAATAATCCTCAAAATAAAAAATAGAAAATTTCAAAATACTTCTATATTTTCTGAAGAAAAAAGTAAGTGGAATTTACCAGATATGTTAAAATAATTTAGGAGAGAAACTAAGAAACTTGTACTTATTCATCTACATTTATATATTTTACCTCGTTAGAAATATAAAATACATAAGCCAAAGAGCAAATACATACACACACACCCCCACACACATATATATATATATATAGGATGAATAAGGCTAAATCAAAAAGTAAAGTTATCTCTGTTTACATGGATAAAATCTCTTAATTTCCATTATTTACCATATCAATGTTGATGCATTTTTGACCAAATTACAATAATGCAATACTCAGACAATAAAATAAAAGTCTCTCACTTATACAAGCATTTTTATAAGTTAAGTATCCATTTCTTTGCTAAAAGAATGCTTTTCAGAGTCTTCTTGCAATATCACTAAAAAATAGTATCATTCCCTTAACGGTTTTGCTAAACGTAATTTTGTCAGGGTATGTGGCAAACTATTTTTATCTAAGTTTGGAATGAGAGGAAAAGCAGATAACTATCTTTAAAAATATAAATTAAAAAAAATATTTACAACAATTAAAATATTTACAATCATTACAATATATTTCTATACATATCAAAGGAAAAGAATGTAATCAAGTGTTAAAATGGGAATATATTATTACTATGAAAAGATCAACTTAACTTGACTGAATTTGACCACATGAATTCCGATATGCTTACATGAATAATTGAATCCCAACTTTACACTATTATTATTAATTCAATAACAAATACTTAAGAGTCAATCATAAGAAATATTAAAGATCCCCCCCCCCCAAAAAAAAAAAACATTAAAATAGGTATTATAATAACAAGAAATATTAAAGAGTGTTATAATAACCAAAGAATTAAGTGTTGAAAAGAAAATAAACATTAAAATATTTGTTACAATAATCAAAAATATCAAACATAAAAAAATAAGATATACATCATAATATCCTTTAAAGACCTTTTATTTAGATAAAAAAAACCTTGCCCATGTTCTATTCAGAATTCTGATTTTTACTACTAATTGTCTAGAATAAGTTCAAACCTTTGGGATAATTTTAGATATATAATAGTTCATAATCATGCAAAGTTTTGTGCTTCATCCATTTATCTTCTTTGGCTATTCTTCATTACTGGCAGGTATAATGAAAGAATATATATATATAATTAATAAAACAAGTCATACATTTGGTAACTTGCTTTTAAGCTTGCATTTAAATGTGTTCACTAGAGGGAGCTTACCAATAGCTCTAATCAAGCTTTATTTTATGTGCTGAAAAGTTTTACCAAGAGCTCTAATCAAGCTTTATTTTATAAGTGGTGAAAGAGAAAGAATTCAAAATCTCTATTGGAAAGTCCAGTATTACCAGACCAATTGGTTTCGAGCTTATGGCTCACCTCAGTGGAGTGATGGGACTCTAGAAACTAGATCCAAAATATCAACTCAAAAGTCAGCACTTATAAAGCACATTACTATCAATTTAAAAGACTGAACTTTTCAGACATGCCTTACAAACCAGATAGTTATATGGGTCTGAATTCAGCTCAGTTTCACCATATAGTAATAGCCTCTGCAATATAGCATTGCAAAAGCCTTCAAAGGTACATTTATAATTAATAAAACAAGTCATAAATGTTGTAACTTGCTTTTAAGCTTGCATTTAAATCTTCACTAGATGGAGCTTACCAATAGCTCTAATCAAGCTTTATTTTATAAGTGCCGAAAGAAAAAATTCAAAATCTCTATCGGAAAGTTCTTATTTCCAGACCAATTGGTTTCAAACTTATATAGGGACTTTCTGATAAAGATTTTGAAATTCTTTCTCTTTCAGCATTTATAAAATACAGATTGATTAGAGCTATTGGAAGCTCCCTCTTGTGAACATTTAAATGCAAGCCTAAAAGCAAGTTACAAAATTTATGACTTGTATTAATTATTATAAGTGTAGCTTTGAAGGCTTTTATGATGATATATTGCAGAGGCTATTACTATATGGTGAAACTGAGCTGAATTCAGACCCATATAGCTATCTGGTTTGTAAGGCTGGATTTGAAGACATTTACGGGTCTGAAAAGTTCAGGCTTTCAAATTGATAGTAACATGTTTTATAAGTGCTGACTTTTGAGTTGGATATTTTGGATCTAGTTTCTAGAGTCCCAGCGCTCCACTGTGGTGAGCCATAAGCTCGAAACCAAATGGTCTGGAGATAGGGACTTTCTGATAGAGATTTTAAATTCTTTCGCTTTTGGCACTTATAAAATAAAGCTTGATTAGAGCTATTGGTATGCTCCTGCTAGTGAACATATATATATATTGCATGTGTAAGATTTGAAATACAGGCATTCTCATACCTGGAACTTAATTGTATAGGGGATTTGAACTCAAACTTTCAAGCAACCTTCAACTATCCACACTATTTCATATTACTGATACACATGACTACACATGTAGGAAAGATAAATAATCACCAACATCCACAGCAGAAATATGTATATTGGTGACTATTTATCTTTCCTACATATGTGTGGTCATGTGAATCAGTAGTATGAGATAGTGTGGATAGTTGAAGGTTGCTTGAAAGTCTGAGTTCAAATCCCCTGCATTACTTGTATAAATTGCATGCCCATCATGGATACATATATAAATATTGAAGTGCAGATAACAGGCAACTGCTTGTTTTTATTGCATCGGCTATTATTACTAGCAAGAACAACCCACTTTTAAATCTGGAAGGAAGCTATATAGTTTTAGTTTCAACCATCACACTATGAAAGACTTTACCAGTTCATAGACAGACTTTCAATCAAAGCGTAATTTGCCTTAATAACTGAATGAGATTCACAATTTAGAAGCTTTTTGAAAAACTAAAAGATGCCATTCTGGCAAGTTATTCTTTCAAGAAAGTCTCGCAAAAGTTGAGATAAGGCACATTTTGATTTTTTTCATTTAGTTTTTTTATTTATTTCCAAACACACTGTCTTTTAAACTCCTGTCCTGAGCTCTCCTCTATATCGATGTTGTTGATCTTTCCAGTGCCTCTCATCCTGTTTTTATATACGCTATATACAATAGCATAATACAATCGAGGCACTTTTTTATTTTTCACTTTAGTTTTTACAAATTACATTTTTTAAATACCAAAATGGCATTTCTGTGTTTTTTTAGATAAAAAAAATTACCAAAAATACTTTTTCTCCTTACATACATTTTATTAATATTTCCAAATTTAATTAATTTATTTATTCCTTACAAAAAATACAAAATAAACAATAAAGTCTTCTTTAATTACAGTAATAAGATAGTTTATCTATTGCTTAATAGGCAAAATATATCAATTAGATTAATTTTTTTCTTGACAAAAATTATATATATACTTTATTGCTCAAAAAATAGAAAAGACAGAAAAAAGGATACAAAGTTACAAAAAAGAAATTCTGACTTTGATATTTTTGTTTATAACTCTAATATCTTTAATAATTTATACTTTTCAATGAAACATACGAATTCTTCATTAAATTTATCTATTTCTGTCCTTCCATTAAAATAGATTTAAATGCACCAGGACCATCATTAATACATTAGCTTAACTTTTATAAAGTGACCAGTAAGCTTATACGGTCAGACTAAACTGTTTAATGGAATCGGAGCAATCAAAAAATATAAGACTCTAAAAGTGGTCTTTTTTCACTTGCTTGGTAGTCTAACAGAAACATGCCCAATGAATGTGATTTGAGAACATTCTACTGAGCTGGGAAAAGACATATGAAAAAAATTTGGAAGCAAGCGACTCTAAAGAAACCATATAACAATATCACAACAAATTTGGGTCTAATTGGAATTCTAAGTATCCAACACTACTCACAAATTCTATCTTGTCACAGTTCTAATCAATTTTAGTATATTTTCAATTTTAATTACATCAAATTAGAGATTATTGATATTACATTACATATTCAATATATAAATTCTAGGCGCGCTTGAGAAGCAGAAGTTAGAATAGTTAAGTTATATGGAAAACCAACAAGACAATGTGAAAAATGTCACTGAGATGAAGGATAATTGGAAAAAAAAACCAAATGAAAAACGTCCGCGAACTATCGTATTGATTATGGTTGTATTAATAAATGATGTCCAATTGATCCGAGAATGGGAGAATTATTTGCACGTTTAATTTAATAATTCTGCAGAAATCTAACTTGCGAATTTTCGTAGCAACATTTTATAATTCAGTTGTTCCATAAATAGATTTATAGAGATTATATATATGTGGTAGCAAACCAATAAGCAATGTTAAGTTTACAATCAATGTTAAATTATAATATTTGTTTCATAACAAGCCCATAAAAATTGATAAAAAAAGGAACTAAGACGGTTTCTAAACATCAGAGAAACATTTTTTTTATTTGTGAAACCTATCAGAGTATTTATATGAATAAAAGTATTTATTTTTTATTTTAATTTTATATTTTTTTATACTGCATTATTCAAATAAGTTATCAACAAATCATTCAGTTTTAAATTACAAGAGATGCATTTAAACATAGCTAGTATCAATATTATATATAAAAATTAAAATTTTCAAACTCTAAAAAAAATATTGTCTTCTGGAATGCATACGGATCCAACGTTTCAACTAGATCGAAAACTGGGGAGTAAAAATTGAGTTACAAGATTTGATCTAGCATCTAAAAACCATAATATATGTATATTGTAATTGTATAATGGTTTATATATTTGTATGATTATTTCAGTTAGTGTTAACGGTAACTTTCT
The DNA here is from genome assembly GCA_028023455.1 of Epiperipatus broadwayi. Classification (NCBI taxonomy): domain Eukaryota; kingdom Metazoa; phylum Onychophora; class Udeonychophora; order Euonychophora; family Peripatidae; genus Epiperipatus; species Epiperipatus broadwayi. Next base: position 2,603,506 of record JAQFVV010000130.1, read on the forward strand.
TTTCATTTATAGTTTGGGAGGGCTATTTAAAGATTATAATCTAATGTTTAGTTTGTCTTTAATAAGTTTGTAAACATGTTAGTTTATTAGCAAAATTTAAGATCGTTTGCTTATTTAAAATTTCATGCTCTGTGTTTAAGTTGGTTTGTATTTCAATATTTAACATCGTTTAGCGTACAACTTCAAAATGGTATCATTTTGAAGTTTGCTATTATTGAAATATAGACTTTTAAATAGAGGGCGTTACTGGATATTTGTAATTGTAAATGCTGGGTTTGGGAAAAGATAAGGGGGATTTAGATATAGAGGTTATAGAGTTGACAAAGATTATGTTGTGGAAATGGGATAGAGCAGATTATGGGAAAATTTAGAGTGGGGAATGGAAAATAAAGTGGCTAACAGGTTTATCTGGGCATAATTGCTGAGATATTCTTGACTTCGTTTAAGGAGAAGCTACAATACATCACATCACATCACATTATAATGGTTTATATATTTGTATGCTTATTACAGTTAGTGTTAACGGTAACTTTCTTTTCATATATATATATTACCATTAATAATAATATTAATTAATATTTTTAAATAACTTCTATAGTTTTCTTACCTAGAACTCGTTCACCCATTCCTCCAAGAATCATATATGCCTGATTAAAAGCATATTTCATTTCTTCATCTAAATCTATTTCTTTGTCGTTAAAAAGCATCGTTGTACATCTTTCTAAAATTCGTTCAGGTGCTCCTTTCATTACTAATAAATATTCAGAATTCTTTACATCATCTTTGCATTCATGAATGGATACCTAAAAGCCAACATATATATATTAAATTGTTTGTTTGTATATTACATATATTTTTATAACGGGTATTATACTTTTACATTTAATATACAGTATATATATATATAATTATTCAAAACAATACAATAATTAATACAGTAAAATATTTTAAAAACAAATATATACCATAATTTAATAGAAGTACTTTCAACTATCTATGTAGTCGTTATCAACTAGATTCAAATTGTATTACAAAAAACCGTTACAAATGTAAACAAAAAGAATTACGTCATACATCAATTTTCCCACAATTCATTAATTTTTATATTGGCAGCCTGTCTATTTATCAAATGTTGCTTTTCATTTTTTATATATAAAGTGATATATATTAATAAGATAAGTAATTGTCACAAATTTTACCAACATTTTCTGGAAAACGTTGTTCAATTGATATTAAAAATTAAGGTTAAAATAAATATAGAATGAGAAACTTATGGGAGAAAACTAATGAAAAACAGCAACATGTTTTTTATTTTGCAGTTTTGGCGTTATGACATTCATACTCATCAAATCAACTCAGATTAACCTGAGACTTTTATCCTCCATCTAAGAATAGCTAGATGTTCATTTATGGGACAGGCCATATTTAGGGTGACTATAGTCTACCTGTCTGGAAAAAATTCAAGATTTACACCAGTCAGAGTATAGTAAGCTGAGAGCATCTACACCTTTATTATCAAATAAAATTCTTTTTGTGCTAGTCATCATCATTAATTTCAATCATTATCAATTGACTACTGGATGAAGGCCTTTCTCAAGTTTAATACAGTTTTTTTATTCATAGATTTTCCCCCCAGAACATTCCAGAAAATCTGCTTATCATCCATACCCTATGTAGTCTCTTTGTAATTATTTTACAATCTACTGGAATGCAGTGTAAGATTGCAGTTATATATCTGTTGTTATTTTTTCTAATATTATATTTACACCAGCTCAATTTCAACCAGTTTGTTTTTTCACAGTATATTTAGCTTTCAATCCATTCTGATCATTTTAAACTTCAGAAATATCTATATTGCTTTTCTATTAATTATATAAATTTTAAAACCATATTACAATAAAACCACCAATTAAAAACTTTTTTTTAAATACATTGATAAATTTTCTTTTAATATTAGGTTATTCTTACAAAAGCACATCATCCAGGTTAATTTTATGATAATAATTAATATCTTGTTCAGATTTACCACCAAATTATTGAGGTTGTATTTTACAAAAAAAGAAAAAGAATCAAATATCACTCTTTATTATTAATAATGTTTGATAAAACAAAGACTGAGAGATAAAGCAAGAATAAATGTTCTGGAGAACAAATTAAAATTTTATGGAAAAAAATAAAAATCTTAGAAACAAAATCAAGAAAATTCAACTACAAACAATATATTTTATTATTTTATTTTAAATATATTGATATTCATAATATCACAAATTGCTTATAATAACTCCTCTCATATACACTTTAGTGCAAAAACGGTTTTTAAATATAACTTCTTTATTTTCTTGAAAGTTTCAAGTATCCAGCAGTCTTTATCAGAGCATTCTCAACTTTCTGATGAAGACTGCTGGACAGTTGAAACTGTCAGGAAAATAAAGTTATATTAAAAAACATGTTTTAGCATTAAAGTGTATATGAGAGGAGTTATTATAAGCAATATATATGAATATATGAAGAAATGAAAAGAAAGTAAAGGAGAAGAATAAGAATATCACAAATTACAATATCCATAAAAATATATATATACACTGAATTGATGCACGTGTTTATAGTGCATAGTTTACTATTATCTCAAGATTTTTAAGGCACTACTATATCTGGATCACAAATTAAGACATGAAATGTAACAGTTTTTCTTGTCATCATTAAATCTTGAAAGCCACTTAAAAATGTTGTAACTTATGGATTTAGTGCTATACAAAATTTGAATCATTTCTAACATTTCAATTACAGCTTAGTTCAATTTAAAACAAAATTTAATGTTAATGCTATGTTCCAGAGTGGATTAAAATACAAGAACCAGTTACCATTCAATTTTTTACTGGGACACACAATATACATTTATACATCAAGTTATGTGATTTACAATTGCATCCCAACTGAATGGGTATCCTATAAATTAATCACCATACAGAGGCTATTAGGCAGCAACTGCTTTAAGTTTGAAAACTAATTTTTATCTTCAAGTTTACTATGCCTTATTTTACACTCAAAAACATTTACATTTTATCCTTAAAACATCTGGCTTTTGTATTATTCTACTCTCATCACATGCATATTGGTGATTTTATATTGCTAAAGCTATTAATATGTGGTGTATCTGAACTTAGTTCAGTCCCATATGGCTATTTAAGTTAGATATCTGGATTGGAAGACATGTGGATGTCTGAAAATTTCAAATTTTCTTCTTAATAATTATACATTAGATAAAGTGCTGGACTTGTCCTGGTATTTTTAATCTAATGCTTGAATATCCTGGCACCTCACTGATGATGCCAGTAGCAAAAACTGATCTGGGGTTGGGGATATTTTCAAAGCTTGTTCAAAACTTATTTTGTGATCTCTATATATAAAATTATAATATAAACAAAATTAAAAAAATAATGATTATTAATAATAAAATGAGGGGATACATATTTTTAAAGAGTGTGTGTTCACTTGTGTGCATTTACTGAAGCAAAAAAAAAAAGAAAAAAAAACTAATTATTGTATTTTTATTTTGAAAATAAAGTAATTAGCAATTTCTGACTTTCAATATTATTAAATATGCTCTGGGTGATATTCTCTTTTTCAATAACTTTATCTTTTATAAAAACATAATGTCATTCTTGTGATCAGTTAGGATCTTTCTAATAGTTTTGACATTTTTATGTTGGTTTCAACTTTTAGTACATTTTAAAATTTGTAAAACTTTTTAAATTATGCTCACAAAATATTTTATTACACAAAATACAACATCAAAGTTGAAAAGAATAATAAAGGAAGAATAAAATGTATATGCTTTCACTATAAATGGAAGAAATTTTATTAATATAGATAATTGTGGTGCAGCACTCTGAGACTGAAAAAGGCTGTTGGTGTATTATCAAATTTATTTACAAATTTTACTTTTTTTTAAAAACATAATCATAATATGGCAGTTAGAAAAGGACAAATAGCTCCTGAAATATAATATTTAATGTTTATCTATTTGTTTATTTATGTTTTTGTTTATATTTTTCATTAGATAGTATATAATTGAAATCAGTAGTTCATCTCCACTACAAATGAATAATTAAAAGTATTTGCAAATTCGTTAAAAGCAACCACAACAACAATAATAAAGTACAAACTAAAAATTGTATTAAATATTTTATCTTCTAGAGTCTCTCTTACTAACTAGTGAATCAAATCTAAATATGCAATAATTTTACTGTTTAGTGAATAATTCCAGTAATAAAAATTAAAACATTGGTTCAGAATTAAATCTTAGTTTTTATTTAGTATAAATTGGCCATTTAAATATTTGTGAGGATTATATCCTGTACATGAGGGGTCAGATGGACCTTAGGTTAACATGGGTGTGACAATAATCTCGGCCTTAGAGTGCCCTTTGAGCATTCCATCATCAGATTTTCAATTGGATGGACGGTTGAAGAGTTGGAGTGAGGAGTGGATTGAAGCCTGTCCATTAAACTATGAGGATAGTCTATCTTAATATATATCTGAGCACTTGTACTATATATGTGTGTAAAGATGATAGTCTGGACCAACTGATGGTTGCTGTTTTAGCATGAAATACGTATACTGGTGATTATTTATCTTTTCAACATATATGTGTTCGAGTGTATCAGTGTTATGAGATAGAGTGGTGGGTTGTGTGAAAGTCTGTGCTCATATACCCTATATATTATTAATTTTGGACAATATTTTTATTTAAAGATTGTTTTTATATAATTTTAAATGTTACAACCCATTTTTTGCATGCTGGATTTCTACTTTTTTAATCTAAATTGTCTTGATATTGGTGCAAAGGACTTTTCTTAAGATTTTTTCTTTTAATAAACAGTCTGTAGAGACTTCAACTAGAATATATACTAGTAGAATTATTAAGCCATTAAATTCTGTCATGTCATACATAGATTTTATAAAATAATATCTCATTAATTCTTAACTATGTAAGTCTTGGTTTTCCTTTATACAGTTAAATAGGTCAGAAACCACAAAATTCCATTTTTGAAGAGTGGTGATCCTGAATGGTTCTGAATCGGTTGTTGAAACTCCAGTAATGTTTAGAAAGTTAAAATTTAGTTGGATTTAGTATTAAATCTGCAAGAAATCCATTTTGTATGCCATAGTTGAAGTTATTGTAGGGGATTCTTCAGAAAAAGTTTTGAAACGCTTCTTAGATAATTAAACGACAACTGAATTATCCAAGTCTGATATGTTACATAAATTTGTTATAAATATAGAGGATTTGAACTCAGACTTTCAAGCACCCTTCAACTATCCACACTATCTCATACAACCGATACACATGACCACACACATGTAGAAAATATAAATAATCACCAATATATGTATTTTGTGCTAAACCAGAACTCATCAGTTGGTCCAGATTATCATCTCCCACACATATGTATAAACTGAGCACTGATTATATATATATATGTGGAGATAGTAATCTGGACCAACTGATGAGTGCTGGTTTAGCATAAAATATATATATTGGTGATTATTTATCTTTCCTACATGTGTGTGGTCATGTGCATCGGTTGTATAAGATAGTGTAGATGGTTGAAGGGTGCTTGAAAGCATGGGTTCAAATCCCCTATATTTACAATTAAGCTCCAGATTTGTGAAGCATCTCTGCCTGGTTTTCAAATATTTATAAATTTGTTATACATTTTTGTGAGGTAGTTTGGTACATGAATATATAAATCTATAGAAACACAATACTGTATAAAGAAATATATTTGAATATTCCAATAATATTTTTCATGGTAACATTTAATTGTTTATCCAGAAATTTAAAGTAAACATTTTATTTCCATACATGATCACGTATTTGCTAATAGAATATGCTTGAGCTAAATAATGGGTATCACGCCTCCAAGTAATGTCATCCAACTTTTCAATGAGGTTATGTTTAGAAATTAGTTTAGATCCAATCTCTGATAAATCAGAATATGTTAGGTTTTTGTAAAAAGGCCATTCTTAAGTAACATGAAGTAGAATTATGTGTTCAGTCATAAAACCTCCATTTTTTAAAAAAAGATTTCCAAATTTTTCATGAATTTTTTAAGAGACTATTTTATTACTGAAAATGACATCTCTTATGAAGTTAAAACAATGCTATCAGTTTAGATAAATTTCTCCTTTGTTTCTGGAAGATCACGAGAAAGAAAATGGATTAAAAGAATTGGATTCGTAGAAAACTATTCTATGAAACTGTATCTTCTAAGTTACATTTAGTGTCACACAGAGTTTTATATTGGAGAGCAATTTTTCAAATAAATTAATGATTTTCCAATATTAAAAATGTATAAAAGAGCGTTTTTTCAAACAAAATCATAAACTGAAGTTAGATCAATATAAGCAGTTTCCAGTTGTATTTTAAAGTCTATTTCAGTATAAGAAGATAAAAATAATCTTCGTTTATATTAGCTTTTTCTTGAATTAAATAGACTTGTAGTAAAGATGGTAGCTGTCAACTATTAACAAAATTTTTGATATGATTCTTTCAAACAACTTGTTTCAAACATATAATAACAACAATGGGTGATTCTTTTTTGGTGACTATTCAATTTGGTAGATGTTAAGACTGCTATAGTTTTATTTTCATGCCAAATTTGGATAGTTTTTGTATAAATAATGTTGCTGAATGTTATTTTAAATCTTGCTGTAGCTTAAATTTTAATTTTTGAGATACATTCTAAAAGTATATTACTTTCTTCTGGAGCCTTTTTAAACGTAAACTAATAAACATCATATGACCACCATCTCTTATGCTTGGGTATAACTATTGTTAAAACAGGCAAAACTCACTATATGTATTGCCACACACAGCAAGCTAGAGCAATCAATGGATGCCAGAAGGCTTGTGCATAAAATCCCCATCTAGTGCCTACTCATCCAATATCCCCAGACTAGTTTCTGGCTTGTGGCCTTCGTCAGTGAGGAGCCTTGGATCTAGGTGCAGTGCTCTCAGATCCAAGGCTCCTCACCGACAAAGGCCACAAGCCAGAAACTAGTCTGGGGATATTGGATGAGTAGGCACTAGATGGGGATTTTATGCACAAGCCTTCTGGCATCCATTGATTGCTCTAGCTTGCTGTGTGTGGCTATATGTATAGTGAGTTTTGCCTGTTTAAACGTAAACAATTAAAGTTAAATTCAAGCCCATCATTTCTACTGTTTTTATTGGATAAGACTAAATAAACATGGGGAAAGAGAGGTTTATACTTTTATTCTAATGATGATTTATATGATTAGTCAATCTTGAATTTAGTCATCTGATACATAAGACTGACACAGAAAATGGCTGATAATTTTCTAAAGATGCTTCTATAATCATTAAATGTATGTAAATGTGATGATCTTTAGACCAAATCTAATGCAGATCATTTTATCAGTCTCTTTCCATTTTTTTTAAAAATAATCCAGAGATTTTATAAGCTCTTAAAAATTTTAGTATCACCAAATTCACCATTTTTTAAATTTTGCTGTAATATCTTATATAAATGCAATTTATTCACTCTACGTTGAACACTTTTTAGCAAAAACCTTTTATTGTACAAATATGCATACACAATCTCACATTTGGACTGTCCTGAGCCACAAAGTAAAAGTGGATCTGAAGGAGACTGCAGGACAGGTGAAACGTAAGTTTGTGTGTGCACATATGTACAATAAAAGGTTTTTGCTAAAAAGTGTTCAAAGTAGAGTGGATAAATTAAATTTTAGTATATTTGTCTTGGTTCCAATATGGAATAAATTGATTTTGATATTGTTAGGAAGGATCTCTTTGGTAGCCGTTACTATGATTTTATTAAATCTATGATAGCAAATAGGAATGACAGGATTTTATTAATGATTCATTCAAAATATCCAATATATTTCAGGCAATTAGCTTTCTTAAAATTTAATTAATGCAGGAATAGCTTTCAACAATGATAATGTAAAATTGGATATAATTGTTTATGTTGGTTATGAAAAAAACGATCCATTATTAATGAATAGACAAATAATGGTGCTTATTTTTGTCTAAGCAAAAATAAATAAATTAAAGTTTGTCTTTGTGCTTTACTTGCCTGAATGGAATATTTTTCCTTACTTGGTATTAATACATTGTACAGGCTTAACACCTGCATTTATATATGTAATATATGCGGAATTCGAACTCAGACTTTATCTTTTCAACATGTGTGTGGTCAGGTGGTTCGCAGTATAAATGACACTGAGAGTTGTGGGTGGTGTGAAAGTCTGAGTTCGAATCCCGCTTACTTGGTATTGTAAATTATCCATGCTCTGTCTATTTTAAAAGCTGCTTCAGATGCATAACATTATGCGATTTGAAATCATTTACAAATACATAAGTTTCAGAAAGTTCGGAAGAGGAGAATAGAATCAGTTTGTATTTAGAAGTTTGTTAATATAGCATGCATAAATTTTATCTATTGGAATGGGGATTGACATATCATTTAAGTTACGTTAAATAAAAGTTTTTTCCAATGGTTTGAAAGAAAAAGGACCATATGATGTATAGTATGTATTCTGTCATTAAAATAAATTCCTGTATTGAAAAAAGATGTGCATTATTGAACGAAATAGGTTTTCTGAAATAAAATTATGTCAACATTGTATTGTACAATTAATTGTAGAGAATCTCCATTTTTGATTTTGGCAGATTATCAATGATTAGTTGACATAATTTTATTATGTTTCCATGGTAAACAAAATATTTATTGGGATAGATAAACTTGGAATTCCAAATATTTCATGGATATCAATAGCATATCATTTTTTATTTTTGTAACCTAGGACTGCTATCTCTGTACTACAATACCATCAGAATTCATAGTAAAAGCTTTATTGTGTTTTTTCAAAATTTGCTGACATCAAGATGAAATTTGGTTTTCATGTGATTCATTAATTTTATATGTTAATGCATGATCTACCCTAATTAATATGCTTCTCTTTCAAAAGTCATGGCAGAAAACATTTTATCTGATTTCTGCTGAGATCTATAAATTTTGGATCGTCATTGGCAAATTAAATTATTTATATTTAAGGATAGTGTGTTTAACATTTTAAAGGACAAGCTTTTAATCAGCGACTTGTCGCTTTGACTTATAATTGTGAAACATGGAATTTGATTTCTAAATGAATCAAAAATTATGGACAAAAGATCACGGGAAAGTAAGTTAGAAATAACAAAGACGAAAAAATAAATAGGTTCAAATCAAGGTTGGTGTTACTATTGTAAAAAATAAATCTAAATGAAAATGTTTGTTAATTGCAAGAAAATAATTATGATTAGGTTGAGATAAAAATAAATATTTTCAGAAAACAAAACGAAATACTACTTTAAGGGTGGATAGTGAATATATAGATATTTGCTTAATTATGAAATGGAAGGTTGGTGACAGAATGTTGTTGAATGCTAATGATCAATTGACTATCAACAAAGATATTCAATACATGGGAGAAAGACCCAAAAATAAAGTGAATTGTTCTCGGGTAAGTGCACGTATCATCTTATATGTTTCTGCTGTTATATACCTCTTATGGGAATCCTTTTGCACCATTCTGCCAAATTACATTACTGTGTGAAATTGTGGAGCCAATTAGCATATTTTTTTGTAATTTGGCAATTTTTTTAATGGTGTAAAAGTTCAAATAATGTGAAATTCGTTTTCTTTTAGAGCAAGCAGCAGAGAAAACAGCTGTAATGCTTGAAACAGATTACAAGAAAGCTGTTCTGGGAAAAGCACAACGTTATGAATGATTAAATGAAATTGTCAAATTTACCATATCCCACAAAAAGCGTGAAGAGTGAAGTTCAATGTCCATATAATGCTGTTTTTTATTGCTGCAAACAACATTTTTCTCTCAAGCTTAGTTCTTAATGATCAGACATTTTATGTACAAGTTCTGAACATTCGCACGATGTGGTAAAGTGTAAACATCACCTTTTATGGCCAAGTGAAGAGTTCAAGCTTCACCACCACAATGCCCCTGCATGGTCTTGAGTGTGAAACAATTTTTAATTAAATCCAACATAACCCAGTTATATAGAGTCATAATCCCTAACCATGTGAGGCTTTAAAAGACTTCACTTTATGTTTATGGACTACTTTGAAAAGTGAAAAACACGTTTAGACTGATGTATTTATTAAATGGACAGTACTTTGAAGGAGATTAAATTTATAATACTAAAAATAAATAAACAATTTTTTATTACAAAATTCAGGTTATTTTTGCCCCTCTCCCTCGTATGTATATATATACAACATGGACATATGTAATTAAACTGAAGATAATTACATTTAACATTGTGATATAGTCAGAGCAAATCTCCCATTATAGTTTTTTGCGTTTCTTTTTTGAGTTGGAATGCATTTAGAAATGATTGATGCTAATAAAATGTCTACAATAATAATTGCTCTATTTTGAATTTAAAATATTATATATTTAATTTAATTGATTATCATATTCTACTATAACAAATGACCAGATTGAGTTTGTTGTTGACTGGCATACTTTTTGTTTTGCAGGTTGATATTCATTAGTTTTCAAACTCAAGTTGGGATTTATTTTATTTTATTGACTAAATTATTATATATATATATTTTTACAAATTTGCAGAAATTAATTTATATTAAAAAATAATCATACAGTTAGTTGGTCGAAAGGATTTACACTATATGAGGAAAAAAAATTGAGATTAGTAATATTAAAATAATTGAGAGGCTTATTGCTAATAGATTCATAAGATATATATATATACACCAAACTTCTGTTTTTTAAATCTTGTTTTTTATATATATATATATATATATATATATATATATGAATACACCAAACTTCTGTTTTTTAAATCTTGTTTTTTATATGACTATTATAAAAATGTAACTATACACCAATGTTTCGACTATTTTATAATATAGACTTTTTCAAGAACAACTGGAAAATACAAATATGTAATAATAAATATAACTATCACATATTCCAAACAAATTTTAATTTTTGGATTTGTTTGGAATATGTGATATTCATATTTATTATTATATATTTATATTTTTCAGTTGTCCTTAAAGAAGACTATTATAAAATAGTCGAAACGTTGGTATATAGTTATATTTTTGTAATAGTCATATAAAAACAGGATTTAAAAAGAAGAAGTTTGGTGTATTTATTTATATGTATTTAAAGTTATGAACTATTTTTGAAAAGAAAACTGCATAGATGATATTTCAAATTCATAAAACGTTTGAGCACTTTGAAAATGATGGAGCAAACCACATATCAGTGGACCTTGATTTCCAAAGCCTGCCACTAACATTTCGAGTGAACTAAATCACATTGAGTGATAATCTATTTAATAGATCAAACTATGATTTTTTTACTTTCCTCAGTTGAAAATCAATCCAGAAATATTTAGGTCATTGAATTTACCACTTTATCAGTTTAATAAATAATATTTCTGTAATGTAATTTTCATTACACCACTCTCACACAAGATAGGGACTGGTTTCTATCTGTTTGTAACATCTTGTGGAGGAGTGTAATCACAAACATATGTTCAAAGACATGTTCAAAAGATCTAAGACTACTAATGTCATGTTTAACTAACATTAATCAGTTGGCCCAGATCACAATCTCTTACATATATCTTTATCATTGTTCAGTATATATAGATAGCCAATGTCTACAGCTTAAGTAATAAGTATCAACTTTACAACCCTCATAAGTTTGACACAAATCATTTGATGGAAATATAGTAATAATTTCTAATCATTAAACTATAGTAATAGGCTATTTATATATACTGAATTATGATAAATATATGTATAAGAGATTGTGATCTGCACTAACTGATGAGTGCTGATTCAGCATGAAATGTCTTGGGGATCATACATTTTCCACATACCTATGGTGACACGTTTATAATTACACTTCTCTACAAGATGTTAAAAGTGGATAGAAACCAAGTCCTACTTTGCATGAAAGTGGTGTAATGAAAAATATACTATAGAAATCTTATTTATTAAATCAATAATCTTTAATCTAACGAATGATTTAATAAAAATATTAATATACTTCTAACATTCTATCAATGTTTTAAAACTCAGAGGAAATTTGTTCTGATTAACTTTATATAAGATATCATATAATACTAAATCATCCATGTACTTTACTACTGTTAGACAATGCTTTATTTACGACCCTCTTTTACAGTTTACAGTTTCGATTGCCTCAGAAATCTTCTTCAGAACTTTTATATCTCCTAACTTAAGTTCTGAAGATGACTGCTGGAGCAATCGAAACTGTAAACTGTAAAAGAGGGCAGTAAATAAAGTATTGTGTAATAGTAGTAAAGTGTATGGATGATTTAGTATTATATGATATACATTTGGCAATACAATAAGAAAGATTAGTTTATATAAGATACTGTGTTAATAAAATCTTGAAATAGCTTACAATAAAGTAAACTATTCTTTTTTGTTTTATTTTATAACTACCACTGGACTAAAATATATTCAAAATAGTTTAATTTAAGCACTTTCATTTTATTTTTACTTTCAACCTCTGTGTATGAATTTAATTACAATATATTGGGAATAAAATCGTAATTTTCTTTTATCATGTAATCATAATTACATCTACATTCTTACATTGCAATTATATGTTGAACTATTTCCATCATCTAATTTAATTGTTAAATGTTTTTAGACAAGTTCAAACTTTATACTTTTTCAAATACATTAAACTATTAGTAAATAATATATAGCTTAGTATAGAATACTTCGAATGATATTATTTTCCTTTCTTTTTCAGGTGTCCACCTGATCAATGGGAGTATTTGCATGGATCGAATGAGTGATATTTAATTAGTATAATGTTCTATAATAAAATGTGTGTTATTACTAAAAATTGAATATATTTGGAAAAATATAAAGCTTGAATTTTTCCAAAACCTTTAATATTTAAGCTAAATGATAAAAATAATCAATCATTGACAAGTAGAATCTCATCATTATTAACTTACAGTCAACATTAGCTCACTAATATTTAGATTTTCAATATTATTTGTAGTATTCTTTATTTTTATTTTTTTTCTATTAGTAATTTTTCGCAAATGTGGATCTATTTATCCGTCTGTGTAGTTATTACCTATCAAATAATCTATTAATGGTTGAACTATTTTATTTTTTCTACCTTATCGACTTAACCACTGATTTTATATTTCATTCTCTATACTTAAATATCTTTTTACTTACTTAACTCTTTCTGCATTTATCTACTTAATTACTTTTTGCCTAACTATAACCTGTCTGTCAGTCTGTCTGTCTGTCTGTTAGGCTGCCTAACTGCCTGCCTCCCTCCCTCTCTCCCTTCCCTATCTACCTACTTTCCGACCGACCGACCTACCTACCTATCCACCCACCCACCTATCTATCTACCTATACACCAACCCACCCACCCACCTATCTATCTATCTACCTATCCATCCACCCACCTATCTATCTATCTACCTATCCACCCACCCACCCACCTATCTATCTATCTACCTATCCACCCACACACCTGTCTATCTATCTACCTATCCACCCACACACCCACACACCTGTCTATCTATCTACCTATCCACCCACCCACCCACCTATCTACCTATCCATCCACCCACCCACCTATCTACCTATCCATCCACCCACCCATCTACCTATCCATCCACCCACCCATCTACCTATCCATCCACCCACCCACCTATCTACCTATCCACCCACCCACCTATCTACCTATCCACTCACCAACCCACCCACCTATCTACCTATTCACTCACCCACCTACCTACCTACCTATCTATCTATCTATCTATCTATCTATCTATCTATCTATCTATCTATCTATCTATCTATCTATCTATCTATCTATCTATCTATCTATCTATCTATCTATTTATCTATCTATCTACCTATCTATTTATCTATCTGAGTATTATATATTTATCCTATTTATCCATTCATCGACATATTTTTTATATATATACGGACACATGTATTACACACATATTCAGACTGTTTATATATGTAAAATAATAATAATAATAATAATAATAATAATAATAATAATAATAATAATAATAATAATAATAATAATAATAATAATAATAATAATAATAATAATAATAATAACAACAACAACAACAATTCATTTTTCACATATTCACATTGTATTTAGTCATTAAAAGCAGTATTCTAAAATTCATGATTTAATATTATTTATTTATTTATTACCTGAAATTTGTTGGTTGAATTAAATGGTATTTCACAAACTTTTTTATGCAGAGAGCGCATATTTTCTACATTTCCGTAACTAAGTTGAGCACACTTTAAAATTGCAGTTTCAGAAGCATCACCATTACATTCTCTAAAAGAATGGATAATTATTAGTTTTTAAAGCTAATTAATCATTAATAAAACGCAAACTTAACAATCTCAAATAATATAAGAAAATTAATGTTTCACCACTTTGCACTTTTTTAAAAATATTGATCAGTTATTTTTCTTTTATATATTTCAGTTCCAGATAACTTTACATCGTCTAGTTTGAGGTAGAGTGGTTAGTTCAAGGGCTAAACATCTTAGAATTATAGTATAACCCTGACATTTCGGGTACAGTGACCGAAAGATTCAATTATACATATATTATAATAAATAAAAAAAAATTATATGCAACAGCTATACAAATATATATATATATTAATAATAATTATGCATAAAAAACCTATTTTGATGGTTTTGTATTCTTTTCAAATGTTAATCATCTATTTTAATATTAACCAATTATTGCAGATAAACAGTGAAATAGAATAAAGCCTTCAAATTGAGATCCAATATAACTTCAAAAATTTGACTATATAAAATAACAATACTGAAAATAAATAATACATATATTATACAACTTTATATTTACTATCTTATATAATTTCTCATTCATTTTAAGTGACCAGTTGTTAAGTAAATTTATTGAAGTTTTATAAATATTCATACAATTATTTAAGTTATGCTTAATATAATGTTTCATATAATTGCCTTCTTCTTGGATCTTTAATGCAATTTAAAGGTTTAATATTTTCTGTAGCATCTATTTTATGATTATATGTTAAGTAATGAATATATAAAGCAGATTTATTATCTCCCCTATTAATTGCATTACTATGTTCTTTAGTTCTTATCTCTAACTGTTCCCTTGTATGACTATAGTAAATCATATTGCAAAATTCACAGTTAATTTTATATACAATTCCATTTTTTGTGTTTTATATTGTCTCTTAATTTATAATTGCCTATTAATTTATCCAGATCTTTATTATCTGATTATCCCATATTTATGTGCTTATTAATATAATTTTTGTTTTTTATTAATGTATTATAAATTTTGTGCAAATATAAAACTTTGATCCATTTCTTAATTGAACTATTATTACTATCATTACAATCATTTTGCATAGAAATGTTATTATGTAATGTAGATTTCTTAGAATCAAAAAGTATATATTTACTAGTTTTAGGATTATATCCATAATCTGTATATAATTTAATAAGTTGATTCTTTTGCATGTAGCTACATTTTTAATCTGTATTATATTTATTATTTGTATAATTGAAATTTTAATAATTATTATCATAAATGTATTTTCAATTAAAAAGTATTGGAAAAATGATTTCATGTTTTATGCAATTAATAATAAATTTTTTATGACGAATGTGTAATATAAATAAATAAAGAAGATCATTTTTATTTAAATAGACCATACCCCTATTGTCACAACTATTTGAAAAGTTTCTAAGTCATTCCAAAGAAAATGCGTATCACATTTAATAAAATGCCAATATATCACAACTAAACATATTTGTAGATAAAGTTCTGTTTATTTAGATCTGCATAGCATATATTGTAAAAAAGGCCTTTTATTACTATAAGCAAACACAAAATTCATTTTTTAGTATGCCAAAATTTTTTTTGAAGTTTACTGTGATTATGTTTTGCTGATTTTTATCTAGAGTAACCAGCTAAGTTTTTCTCCATAGTAAACCATTATAACTGCTTGCTTTTTATATGATATTCTTGCTTTACAATGAATTTGGGAAATCCATTGTTCTCACTATGCAATGTTAAGGCATATACTTAGGAATTTTTTTCTGTCCATATTTTTTGACAACTCCAACTGGCTATTAATATTAAGTTTTCAACTTTTTATTTTAATGATTAAAATTTTATTCTGTATTATATTCTAACAATTCACAAAATACATTTTAGATATATCATTTTAAAAATAAATACCATTTTTAAAATTAATATTTTTATCTTGTAAATATAAAAAATAATGAAATATGTAATCAAAATAATAACTTTTCTTGGGTTTTGTGATTACCAATAAAAATAGACTAGGAATGAAATAAAATTTACTTTTCTGCTACTCAAATAAATTTTTGTAAAGGATGCATAATCTACTGAAAATATGTTAAAAAATTTAAAATTCCAATTATAATTAATTTAAAAAAATGGCAAAACAACCCTATAATAAGTCTCTTTTTTTTATCCAATTACAGCTCTTTCTAAAAATAATTTATTTTAAATAAAATCTGAGCCTAAATATCAGATTTTACTAAAAATTAAATATTTCACAAACATTTTGCAAAATAATCATAAATATATATTTAAAAAACTATTGAAAATATAAGGTTTTCATTTTCAAGATTTGAATAAAAGATGAACTCTTGCAAGTACAGAAGAATGCCAGTCAAAATATTTTTATATGAGGTTTTTATTTGAAATATTTTAAAGATTTATTTTTAAATTAATAAATCAATATATATTAGTCTCATTTTTTGCCTCAAATAAAAACCAAACTGCAAACATTTGTAGCTGCAAAAAAGTGAATTTAAGTTTAATGATCAAAACATCACCTAATGCACCCAATAGATACCAAATTAAACAATTTAAAAAAAAGAAAGAAATAATTTTAGTTACATTATGGTATTTGTCCATAACTTTGAAAAAGGTCGATTTTTTGTTTACATATTTTTTTTTGAATTCCTTAAGCAATAAAAAAATTTTGTAAATAAAATGATTAGAATTTTGTATTTTATTTAAACGAACAGAGATAGGTTTAATAAGAAAATGCTGTAATAACCAAGATTTTGAATTTGAATTTCAATATATATATTGTAACCGGACCCGCATACAACCCTTTTATTACGTCAGTTGTAACAATTTTCTGATGAGCATGCTGTAGGAAGGAACTATCAATTGACATTCCTAATGCAGATGTTAATGCCTCCTACAACAATATTTCCTGCTCATCAGAGGATGTAGTACCATAGAGACTGGAAACATCTAAATATTTCTATGTTTGGTTTCCCAAAAAGCGCCATTAGAGTTCCGTCTCACTACAACCTGACTTGCCTAGGTCTAGTTATGTCAGACGTAGCTCAGAAGGCATGAGATTCTCATGAACAAGTGCTATAACTGATGAGTGATGCAATAAAACAAAACAGAATTGGACAACTGGATAACCAATTTAATTTTTAGTAACAAAAAAAAAATTTATTAAATAACAATTAATTTGCAATTTCTAACGAAGTTCATTTCTATCCACATGATAACTCATTTTCATTTTACTTATGAAAGAGTTAGAAGCAGTTCTTTTTTTTATCAATAGTTCATTTACAAATTCATTTATGAGAAGAAGTTTGGAAACAGTCTAATTCAACAATAGTTCATTTTTGAATTCCTTTATGAGAAGAAGCTTGGAAATATTCTAATTCAACAATAGTTCATTTTGAATTCATTTATGAGAAGAAGCTTGGAAACATTCTAATTCAACAATAGTTCATTTTGAATTCATTTATGAGAAGAAGCTTGGAAACATTCTAATTCAACAATAGTTCATTTTTGAATTCCTTTATGAGAAGAAGCTTGGAAATATTCTAATTCAACAATAGTTCATTTTGAATTCATTTATGAGAAGACGTTTGGAAATATTCTAATTCAACAATAGTTCATTTTGAATTCATTTATGAGAAGAAGCTTGGAAATATTCTAATTCAACAATAGTTCATTTTGAATTCATTTATGAGAAGAAGCTTGGAAATATTCTAATTCAACAATAGTTCATTTTGAATTCATTTAAGAGACGTTGGAAATATTCCGATTTAACAATAGTTCATTTTGAATTCATTTATGAGAAGAAGCTTGGAAATATTCTAATTCAACAATAGTTCATTTTTGAATTCCTTTATGAGAAGAAGCTTGGAAATATTCTAATTCAACAATAGTTCATTTTGAATTCCTTTATGAGAAGAAGCTTGGAAATATTCTAATTCAACAATAGTTCATTTTGAATTCATTTATGAGAAGAAGCTTGGAAATATTCTAATTCAACAATAGTTCATTTTGAATTCATTTATGAGAAGAAGCTTGGAAATATTCTAATTCAACAATAGTTCATTTTTGAATTCATTTATGATAAGAACCTTAGAAGCAGTCAAGCATTTATGGTTTATACAATAATTCATTTTGAATTCATTTAAGAGAAGAACCTTAGAAGCAGTCAAGCATTTATGGTTTATACAGCATTTCATTATTTTATGAATTATTATTGATTGGTAAACATTTAAACTCAGCAATTCTTGGTTTGTGGAGCATTTATCATTTGGTAATTGAAGCATTTATAATTTAGTCAAATATAAAAGTATATTCATACACATAAATTCTGTTTGGCTTGTGGAGCATTTATCATTTAGTAATTGAAGCATTTCTAATTTAGTCAAATATAAAAGTATATTCATACACATAAACTCTGTTTGGCTTGTGGAGCATTTATAATTTAGTCAAATATAAAAGTATATTCATATACATAAATCTGTTTGGCTTGTGGAGCATTTATCATTTAGTAATTAAAGATTTCTAATTTAGTCAAATATAAAAGTATATTCATACACATAAATCTGTTGGTTGTGGAGATTTATAATTTAGTCAAATATAAAAGTATATTCATATACATAAATTCTGTTTGGCTTGTGGAGCATTTATCATTTAGTAATTAAAGCATTTCTAATTTAGTCAAATATAAAAGTATATTCATACACATAAGCTCTGTTACATTACCCAGATAGAAGTAATATGCAATTAAAGCATTTCTAATCCATATAGTAAATACGTTCAAATATTTTTATAAATAAATTTGCGTATAACTATTTCATAACTTCATTTTATAACGTATGATAAACATGTTCTAATATTTTACAAAATAAATTCTACGTAATTATTTCATAACTTCACTTTATAACGTATGATAAAGATGTTTTAATATTTTATAAAACAAATTCTATGTAATTATTTCATAACTTCACTTTATAACGTATGATAAAGATGTCTTAATATTTTATTAAACAAAATGTATGCAACCGTTTCATAACTTCACTTTATAACATATGATAAAGATGTCTTAATATTTTATAAAAATAATTTTTATGTAGATATTTCATGATGTCAATTTATAATTTATGATAAAGATGTCTAAACATTCCTATAACATAATTACCTTCCAGTTTTGCAGTCTAGTTTACTCAAAAGAAGGCGGGTTATTTCATCTATGGAAAGTCATGGCACAGCGTGGAGAGAGTGAAGCCGCTAATTTACCCCATTGTCATTATAATTCCTCTAGCAAAGCTTTCTTTTTCCATTTTCACGTTTTGTTAAAGCTATATTTTAATGTGTCAAAAGAATTAAGTAATACACTTTTTTTTTTTAAAAAAAATTTAATATGTTCTGCCTCTCTGTGTAAGACGAGAGAAAAAAAAAGTTCTTTTCTTCCGACGACGTGCCTAATTTGAATACTGCCTCAGTTTAACCCAAGTATCTTTTTTTTTTCTTTTTAATGATTGGATAATTAATTTCTTTTTTTTTTATTGAGACAGATAAAAAAAAAATAAGATGACATAACATTTTATTCAAATCCATCAATCACAAAATTAAAAATATGATTTTTTTTTAACAAATCACAGCTTTATTGCGTTCCCAATTAGACTGAATCACGCTAGACATTTTTGAATGGGGGGGATCTTTTGAATATTTATATGAGGAACAGCATATCTGTTTCATTACCCCTCACCAAATTTTGGGATGAAATCGCCTGGAAGTACGATTTCATTCCATATACTATACACATTATTTCTCAGTACTGCCTGGTTTTAGATATGCTGATGAATGGGTAAGATGAGCTGGAAAAGTGAATACATGAACTATAGCCTCCAATGCCAGGATAAGTAGATGGCCAAGCACAAACTACCAGCATGCACCGCCCCATGATGTCACGAGAAAATATCTCATTTTTAAGCACTACCTCTCTTGTACCTAGAAGTATCATCCAACCAAGAATAGGAGCCAGAGAAAAAAAACAATTTGGCACTCAGCCAACCCTGCTCAGCTTCGGTGAGTCTTAGGGGCTATCATTTGGCCTATCCATGAGACCAAGGCCTATACATGAGACCTATATATACGCACTGCTGGACTACTCTTGGAGCACAACATCCAGGTCTGGATAGTGCCGAGCATATACTTCGGAGCATCATAACACAATGCATCCAAGCAGCTCCGCTCAATCATCCACCATCTCAACATGAAAAACACAAGTTCATGCATCACTACACCACACTCACAAACCCTTTTCCATCAGCTATCTCTATTTTATTCTGAATCATAACTGCAACCTGGTTTGGGATACTGAGGATCATGGTCAGTTCTCCAATAGTCCTCTTTTGTATTATGAGGTGACATACTTCTGGATTGTTTTTTTTTTTGAAAATTTATCATGTTCAACATTACTGTGGTGTCTTGCTTCTTGTTCTTTTCTCTGCGGTTCAGTAGTTGTACCCACACTTCTTTGCAGGTTATCATCACTGTTTGATCTTCTTATAACCCGGGTTTGGTAAGGGCTCTGCACGTTGCCTGTCGAATATCGTCTTTGCCTTTTCCATGGTGGTGTCTGATTTCTTTGGTGCTGATACCATGGTGGTGGGTTGTTGTTGCTATATTGCCGAGGAGGCATTTTCCTTTTATATCTGATGGTTCCTATGTTAGGCCCATCATCTCTTCTATAGGGAGGTTTATTTTGTGGTTGCTTTGCTCCTCCTTCTTTGGTTGCTGAGGTACCGCAGCTATCATAGGCTGTTAATAGTTCAGCAACCTGCTCGATGGATCGACGATCAGTCCCAATTAGCATTCTTTCTATGTAATTTGGAAAGCTGTGTCGTATTAATCTAATGATCTGGAGTTCAGACAGAGGATCAGACGTCAAGGCTCTCAACCTGGCCACCTGTCTTCTAAAGAATGGTGTATAAAGCTCTCCAGGAGGACATTTCTCCTGGGACACCTTATATTTAATCCCCTCCTGACACTCATCGCTCCAGTAACAGTTCATTAGCGCCCCTTTAAATTTGCCAAAACTTGTAGGTTGGGCAAACAGTGAATCCCACCATGCCTGTGCTGTACCTTGGAGATGGCTACATGCGATTGCCATCTTTGCCTCTTCCGTCAATACGTTAATAGTAAAATATCTCTCCAAACTTTTTATATATTCTATCGGTGCTTCATTGCAGCTCCCAGAGAAAGTTCTAATTTTTAAGAATTGGTTTACAATTCCGGACATCTGGTTGGTTGGAGGGACTTCATGACTAGCTTGGCAATTTTCCTTTTGGCTTTCTTTTGGGATTGTTTCTGCCTCCTTTTGTCTAGGCAATATATTGCTATCTTTTATTTCCATCTTTCTCATCTGGGTGGTCAATATATCCACCTTCTCCTGCATGGATTCTTGAATTTTTATTATCTTTGTATCCATGGTCTCACATATTTGGGTCATTTTGACTTCTTGCTCTATTAGTGAGCCTTTAACTTCATTCATGACATCTTCTTTTATTTTCAATATTTGATCATTTACTTGCCTAATTATTTGCTCAAACTTTTCATTCTGATTTTTGACTGCTTCCATAATTTGTTTTTCTATTCTTTGGTTTGCTTCTATTGCTTGCTTGTTATCTTCTTCTCTTTGCTTATCTCTTTTTTGGTTATCTTCTTCTCTCTGTTTGATATCTTCTTCTCTTTGTTTATCTCTTTTTTGGTTATCTTCTTCTCTTTGTTTATCTCTTTTTTGGTTATCTTCTTCTCTCTGTTTGATATCTTCTTCTCTTTGTTTGTCTCTTTTCTTTTGGTCTGCTTTTATAATTTCCAATAACTGGGCTAATGTAGATGTCTCCCCTGTTTTCTCTGATTCCTCATCTGCTTTAGCTTCTTGTTTATCTTCTTTCTCAGGAGGATCCTCTATGCTTTCTGTATTCATCATTTTTTTTTGTTTTTGATCTGGTTTTCATCAATATTTTATTCTAGTTTAGTGGTATTTTTTTTTATTTCAACTTTATTAAGCTTCTCTCTCCATCCACACCATGACTTTACTCCATCTTCTTTGAAATGCCTGTTTCATTCTTTATGCCATTCATTTTTGTGTTGTTTTTCTTTTAAACTTTTATTTTTCCATCCTTCCTGAACAAATTACATCACTACATCATATGCACTGTTCATATCACAGAATCGTGATCTGCTTATGCCTATGAGTAGGCTAGCTAGATCGGACCTCATAGTAGGGTGGCAAATTAACCGGCCTATGAGTAGGCTAGCCAGATAAGGCCTCACAGTAGGGCACCAAATGTAACCGGCCTATGAGTGATGCAATAAAACAAAATAGAATTGGACAACTAGATAACCAATTTAATTTTTAGTAACAAAAAAAAATTTATTAAATAAGAATTAGTTTGCAATTTCTAACGAAGTTCATTTCTATCCATATGATAACTCATTTTCATTTTACTTATGAAAGAGTTAGAAGCAGTTCCTTTTTTTATCAATAGTTCATTTACAAATTTATTTATGAGAAGAAGTTTGGAAACAGTCTAATTCAACAATAGTTCATTTTTGAATTCCTTTATGAGAAGAAGCTTGGAAATATTCTAATTCAACAATAGTTCATTTTGAATTCATTTATGAGAAGAAGCTTGGAAACATTCTAATTCAACAATAGTTCATTTTGAATTCATTTATGAGAAGAAGCTTGGAAACATTCTAATTCAACAATAGTTCATTTTTGAATTCCTTTATGAGAAGAAGCTTGGAAATATTCTAATTCAACAATAGTTCATTTTGAATTCATTTATGAGAAGACGTTTGGAAATATTCTAATTCAACAATAGTTCATTTTGAATTCATTTATGAGAAGAAGCTTGGGAATATTCTGATTCAACAATAGTTCATTTTGAATTCATTTATGAGAAGAAGCTTGGAAACATTCTAATTCAACAATAGTTCATTTTGAATTCATTTATGATAAGAAGCTTAGAAGCAGTCAAGCATTTATGATTTATACAATAATTCATTTTGAATTCATTTAAGAGAAGAACCTTAGAAGCAGTCAAGCATTTATGGTTTATACAGCATTTCATTATTTTATGAATTATTATTGATTGGTAAACATTTAAGCTCAGCAATTCTTGGTTTGTGGGGCATTTATCATTTGGTAATTGAAGCATTTACAATTTAGTCAAATATAAAAGTATATTCATACACATAAATTCTGTTTGGCTTGTGGAGCATTTATCATTTAGTAATTAAAGTATTTCTAATTTAGTCAAATATAAAAGTGTATTCATACACATAAACTCTGTTTGGCTTGTGGAGCATTTATAATTTAGTCAAATATAAAAGTATATTCATATACATAAATTCTGTTTGGCTTGTGGAGCATTTATCATTTAGTAATTAAAGCATTTCTAATTTAGTCAAATATAAAAGTATATTCATACACATAAACTCTGTTTGGCTTGTGGAGCATTTATAATTTAGTCAAATATAAAAGTATATTCATATACATAAATTCTGTTTGGCTTGTGGAGCATTTATCATTTAGTAATTAAAGCATTTCTAATTTAGTCAAATATAAAAGTATATTCATACACATAAGCTCTGTTACATTACCCAGATAGAAGTAATATGCAATTAAAGCATTTCTAGTCCATATAGTAAATACGTTCAAATATTTTTATAAATAAATTTGCGTATAACTATTTCATAACTTCATTTTATAACGTATGATAAACATGTTCTAATATTTTAAAAAATAAATTCTACGTAATTATTTCATAACTTCACTTTATAATGTATGATAAAGATGTTTTAATATTTTATAAAACAAATTCTATGTAATTATTTCATAACTTCACTTTATAACGTATGATAAAGATGTCTTAATATTTTATTAAACAAAAGTATGAAGTTTCATAACTTCACTTCATAACATATGATAAAGATGTTTTAATATTTTATAAAAATAATTTTTATGTAGATATTTCATGATATCAATTTATAATTTATGATAAAGATGTCTAAACATTCCTATAACATAATTACCTTCCAGTTTTGCAGCCTAGTTTACTCTAAAGAAGGCAGGTTATTTCATCTATGGCAAGTCATGGCACAGCGTGGAGAGAGTGAAGCCGCTAATTTACCCCATTGTCATTATAATTCCTCTAGCAAAGCTTTCTTTTTCCATCTTTACGTTTTGTTAAAGCTATATTTTAATGTGTCAAAAGAATTAAGTAATACACTTTTTTTTTTAAAAAAAATTTAATATGTTCTGCCTCTCTGTGTAAGACGAGAGAAAAAAAAAAAGTTCTTTTCTTCCGACGATGTGCCTAATTTGAATACTGCCTCAGTTTAACCCAAGTATCTTTTTTTTTTCTTTTTAATGATTGGATAATTAATTTCTTTTTTTTTTTTTTATTGAGACAGATAAAAAAAAATAAGATGACATAACATTTTATTCAAATCCATCAGTCATTCAATTAAAAATATGATTTTTTTAAACAAATCACAGCTTTATTGCGTTCCCAATTAGACTGAGTCATGCTAGACATTTTTGAATGGGGGGGGTCTTTTGAATATTTATATGAGGAACAGCATATCTGTTTCAATATATTTTAAAACTTTATGTAATTTACAAGGGATTTGAACTCAGATGCTCAAATTCCTCATAGCTATCCACTCCATCTTATATAACCAATACATATGACCCACATGCATGTGAAAAATATAAATGTGTATCGGTTAAATAAGATGGAATGGATAACTGTGGGAAACTTGAGGGTCTAAGTTCAAATCTCTTCTAAATTACATTAAGTTCATTATAGATATTATACGTGCATTTAAATTTTAAAACTTTAATGATAGAAAATTAAAAGGAGCATTGATTACATTTTAGAAAAAATAAACAAACGAATATCAATGACTACTGATAAATTTGCATTTTTTTTTACCTTTCTGAAACGGGGATGGTTTCTTGATTAGCAACAAACTCTGCTCGATTACAAAGTGTGGCTATTCGAAACAGCGCTAACATTCCATTAGTCGTTTTATCATAATGAACGTCTATAAAAATAAATATCGTTTAGTTAAAAGTTTTTATAATAATTTATCTAAAAAACTTTTACTACTAAAAAACAATAATTGAAATATAAATACTTCAGAGAAATTGGAGAATTTAATAAAGATTGCAATGTGAAGAATATCCATTTACTCTTTTAACGAGTTTTAGTTTTGGGGATTCTCTTCATATGATTTCTACTTTCATTGCAATTGAGAAATATGAAAATTAATTTCTTTTAATGATAGTATATAATTAAATTATTATTGTTAGCCGCAAGTTTTTTAGGTCGAGCCCGATTCCTCATGATCAAATAATTAGCATAATATTAATTTTTATTTCTTTTCTTGTCTCAAGAAAACAATTTTTATTTTGTGTAAGGAATGAAAATTATTGATATTAAAAAAAATGTATTTATATTTTATTGTTGTTCATCCAAGAATTTTGGAAATAGAATATGATAATATATAATACCTGTAATTAAATGACTAGTAATAAATTAAAATATTTGCAAGGTAAATCTGACTGTTAGCAGCCCCAACATTTCGCCCTCTATTTTTAAAACCCTAAACTAAATTTTTTTCGTATTAAGTGTATCTAACTATACTAAATATGCATAACTATAAATAAACTATATCTAATTATAAATGTTTTTACATAAAGGTTAATAATAAAAAAATAAACTTACATTTTTATGTGTAGTCATGTTCGTGCATACCCCTAAATGCAAATTCCTACAGGTAGGATGTAAGAAAGAAGTACGATTCATCGATCTCCACTATTCGTGGTTCGAACTACATTATTCTTACTATGTAATTGTAAAGTATATCTAACTATAAATGTATTTTTTACATGAAGGTTAATAAATAAAATTTAATAAAACTTGCATTTTTATGCGCAATTTAGAGCTATGCTGTGTGGCAAAACACCAAAAAAGTTCCTGCTGTCAAAATTATGAACTACATTTGCCATGTGTAATTTTTGCAGTATCAAAAATGGCATATAGAATTTCTATCACTTCTTTAGTTCCTCAAAATAAAATTGTAGATGTTGCGGCTGTTCTGGCAGAAAGATGGAATACTTGTCGCCTGCTAGAACAATTTCAAACTGTGGAATTGACCATGAAGTGGCTGGCCAGGAGGCACTGGTAAAATATTTGGACAGCTTAGATGGTGTTAGATGGCAATGCAAAATGTGTCGCCAATATACATCAATAAGAAGTGGCTCATTTTTTTTTCTGAAGCCATCTGTTTTTGAACACCATTGTCCATATAACATTTTGCTGGGCGAATAATTTGCCAAGTCACTTTATTCCTCACGAGTCTGAGGTTAGTGAATGAGTGTTAATAGACTGGTGTCATTTTTGCTGGGAAGAATGTGCTACATATTTATAGTTAATATAGTTTATTTATTTACTTATTTATAGTTATATATACAGTTGTGACCATTAGATATACTTTACATGTCAAAACTATGCATAAAAATGTAAGTTTTTTTAAATTATTTTTTATTAACCTTTATACTTAGAAATAGTTTATTTATAGTTAGATACACTTAGTATAGTTAGATACATTTAGTACAAAAAAAATTAGTTGTTTTTTAAAAATAGAGGGCGAAATGTTAGGGCCGCTAAGTCAGTTTTACCTATTTGCAAATATTTATATTGGAAAAGCAATCAATATGCATTCCAATTGTTAATATTAATCTTTTAATTAAGATTAAAAATATTGTAAAATAAAATTTATATATAACTAAAGAATTTTTTTCCTATAACACAAAAACTAAACACTAATAATTGATGATAATCCTTAATTAAAAAAAAAGGAAAAACATTATAATTGGAGGGATGGATAAAAACATATTTCATCACATGGTGGGGGGGGGGTGTATAAGAAAAGGTTAGCCCAAAATAAAAAAAGAAGAATATAGCCAGCAACATAGTTAACATACAAGTTATTAATTTAAACTTTTAGCTGAAATTTCCTCCTGTTTATTTTGAATGGGATCTAGCAAATCTAATGTTAAAATATTCCTTCACATTTGAAAATTTTATTTTTACAATTAAATCTTTTTTTTTCTGTATAATATAATGATAGTCATAACATTATTTATTACGAATATAAACATTCAAGTGGTATATACTTTAAACTTGACATTTTAAAAATATGAAAATAGATTTTTAAATGGAGTTCTTATTTACAACAATAGAACTTGGTGTTATTGAATAAATTTGTCTATTCAAAAAGTTTCTAGAATTAAATATTAGATGAGGGCAAATTTTTCTATTCAAAATGTTAGTCAACAAAGTATTAGATATTTTAATTTTGTTATTAAAACTAAGACAAATTTAGAGGTAATTATCATCCAAAACAAATATTAAAACTAAAAATATTGTTTATTGTGATTAAAATTTCAAAAAATCATTATTTTATCATTTGACAAAGGAGATGCAATGTTTGGATGTTGTGTTGTTATGAATATTTTAAGCAGGATTGGTGTTAAACCACTAAACATCACATGATCACCATTTCTTTTGCTTGCACATAACTGTTATTGAAGCAGGCAAAATTTCCATACAGTAGTGCCACTCAGTGCAAGCCAGAGTAATCAATGGATGCCAGAAGGATTGCACATAAAATACTTATCTAGTGCCTACTCATCCAATATCCCCAGACTAGTTTCTGGCTTGTGGCCTTCATCAGTGAGGAGCTTTAAATCTGAGAGTACTGCACCTAGATCTTAGGATCTAGGTGCAGTGCTCTCAGATTCAAAGCTAGATTCTAAGATCTAGGTGCAGTGCTCTCAGAGCCAAAGCTCCTCACTGATGAAGGCCACAAGCCAGAAACTTGTCTGCGGATATTGGTTGAGTAGGCACTAGATGCACCTTCTGGCATCCATTGATTACTCTGGGTTGCACTGAGTGGTACTACTGTATGGAGAGTTTTGCCTGTTTTAATAACATTTTAAGAACTGTCTTTTTAAAAATAAATGTTTTCAAAAACAATTTTTTTATGATAACATTATTTTTTGGTTTAAAATAAATCTTTCACAAAAATATTATGTAAATAATCTTTAATTTGTTAACAGATTACTGATAATTACAATTCTTAAATCACTAAACATCACATGGTCACCATTGATTACTCTGGCTCACACTGA
The DNA here is from genome assembly GCA_028023455.1 of Epiperipatus broadwayi. Lineage (NCBI taxonomy): Eukaryota > Metazoa > Onychophora > Udeonychophora > Euonychophora > Peripatidae > Epiperipatus > Epiperipatus broadwayi. Next base: position 2,632,238 of record JAQFVV010000130.1, read on the forward strand.
GTGGTACTACTGTATGGAGAGTTTTGCCTGTTTTAATCACAATTCTTCCAATATTTAGCCTCTGATTAATATACCTACACCTATCAGATATTTCATTTCTATTGACAACTAGGTCACCTTCCTCATGGCATTACCATTCAAATAGGTTGTTATCAATTATGCACAAGCCTATTATCATTGGCTAAAATATCAGTATACTACTGCCATCTTCTGATTTTTTTTTCAACTAATACATTTAAATTGAAGCTGAATAAATAACCTGAAGACTACGATGTAACATTATATATAGGCTTAAAACAATGTATATAAGAGATAGTGATGCACAATCACAACACTCCAAATGTCAAAATCAATGTAAAATTGCCATGGTTTTTACTTAAATCATTAAGAGACTTATATTGTTTATAACTATACATTAATCAGTTATGATACTACAGTGCTAATTGGTATAAAACACAAATTCAATAGCAGTTTGTTAGGCTCAGAAAGTTACTTGCTAAATGATGCTGTTAGTTTTCTACATAATTTGCTTATGGAACCTAAGCACATGACTGGCTAGCTTGCCAAATATACCCAACGTAACCTCCTAGACATGTACAGCTTTTCCATATTAAGATAGAGCTGCACAGAAGTACCATGCCTAAGGAATTGAACTAATAAAATGACTCTGCCACTAACAGACTATGCTGAATCTGTTTTAATTGCCTACCATTAAAACATGTTTCTGACTGTTTTTTATGTATTCATCAAGAAGATGTTAATGCTTACAGTCTGAAAATCTATAACAAAGGTTTTTTTAATTAATATAAGTGCAATTAAATTTAACAGAGTTAGATAGTATTATCATAGATACAAAAAAATCCATGGTAAGACATATAGTGAGAGAAACCCTTATTAATTATACATATTTTGCAGTTCAGTAATGTAGAATTTAAATCAGGTTGAGTAGTTAATAACAGGTATGAGCGAGCATAAAAAATGGTGATCATGTGATAATGATAGGAGTTGATCAAATTATTACGGAGCAGTTGTTATATGATGCTATTAAAATTGACAGGTCATTAGATTTGCATTTTATTAAATGTTAATCACATTTAATATTTTGTTTATATGCATATTTGTTCTCGACTGACATAAAGACTACTTAATATTTTTGTTTAATATTCATATATTACTTGGAAATAATGTGTTAAGGCAAGATGTATTTATTTGTTTGAGTGCATGATTGCTTAATAAGCATAAATTATTGTAATTTATCTGTACCTAGCCTTCACAATCTCATTTAAATACATAATAATTCATCCTATCTTCGAACAAGCAAGCTCACAAACTGTGTCTTTAGCTGATATGTTGGCCAGGGGATATGATGATGATTGGATAGTGGCTTATTCAGACTATTTTTTTCCATTAAAAAGTGGGTCTACATATCTATTAATTAACCCACACATCTTTGGTAAGGTATGATCAAATATCAATGAAAATAGATAGAAATAAGATTATATTTTGAAATGAGAAAGCACTGAATTAAAATACGGGAATTAACCATTGGGATATCATCACGACATATGGGCTCGAACTCATTTGAATGCTAATTCTGGTTAAAATATAATTATAGGGACTTCTTTTTATTATGACTTAGCAATCATCATTAGAAGATGAGAGCAAAATTTGATTTGACTTCACTGAAATTTGCAATTTAAATTGTTTATATCATTTGGAGACAGATAATTTTTAATACTTACAAAGTTTAAATTATATACTTTCAAATGAATAAATAACATTTATTTATTTATTTTAAAATAATATCACTTTATCATTTATTTAAGAAACATATCAAAACATAAAAAATAAAGAGGAAATGCCAGCTAAGCAAAGCATTTAAAAACCTCTATCTTGAAAACCACTTCTTAGGTTCAGACCAATGGTTTCATGCTTTGGCACTCCTCAGTGAGACGCTAGGATAGTTTCAGACCCTAGATCTAAAAATAACAAGCCAAAGTCAGCATTTATCTAAAAGTTAACTATTAAGTAGAACATCTAGATAAATGCTGGCTTTGGCTTAGTATTTTTAGGTCTATTGTCGGAAACTATCCTAGCGCCTCACTAAGGAGTGCCAAAGCATGAAACCATTGGTCTGAGGCTAAGAAGTGGTTTTCTAGATAGAGATTTTTAAATGCTTTGTTTAGCTGGCATTTATCAATAAAGCTGGTTAGAGCAAATTAGCAGAGCTCTTTATTTTTTATTTACAAGCTTAAAAATTGAGTCATGTGATATATGACTTTGATTTTTTGTTGACTATATCAAAACATTCATTGTGATATGCTACATGAGGACCCTTGCAATACTGAATGAATCTTATTGGCTTATTCCTTATAATCAAATATGACAAATAATCGTGATTTCAAATACCTTATTAGCGGAGTTTATTTTTTATTTCATATTAATATAGACAGCATATATTTTAATGATTTAAATACATTTCAGACTTTTATTTCTAAATTACAATATATACGGTATTACATATATTTGCAAAGAAATCAAGTCACACACATATATATATCTTTTAAAACCAGCATGCGCGCACACACACACACATAAACAAAAGTAGTCATAGTACAGTTAAAAATTATAAAAGAAATAAACTATTGTAAAATAATAATAAAACATTGTCATTATAGTTTTTAAATAAAAATAAAATCATTGAAAGTAAATATAGAAAGTATAATTCGGTCGATGATTATTTGAATAAAACCTAAAGTTACTGCTAATTAGTAAAATAAAAAATGCTAACTCAATTCCTGGGTAATTATGGAAATAGTCCAAACTATAATTATAAACTAATAAATGAAACACTAAAATTAATCGTGAACTATATTTTCTTTTCTTCTATTTAATCACCATTCCAAATTCAAGTTTATAAATCTTTCATTTCGTTATCTAACTAAACATATTTTAAACACATAAACACACATTTTATTTATTTAAGATCATTTATTTTTTAACAAATATGTAAGAAAGCTGCGTATGCTGCGTATGTTTAATATTTGTCTTCTCCACTCCCTCCCCTCTATAGATGAGCAAAACTCTGTTATCATCTTCTTTAATAAAATTTTTTGCATACTTTCTTAAGTCATTTTTCTTATTAAGCTTTTTTTTTTTCAGAATATTTAATGACAAGCAGGATTTTCATCTGTCTAATCTCAAGCCATGTTCTTTTGACATTTACTTATGCAATCTGTCAGGACTTTCTAATTTTATATTCTCTTATATTTCTTTATTTTTACTACATTTTTTTTTTTATTATATCAATAAGTTTAAAAGACTATTATCATATTAAACTAATATTCAACGATTTTATTTGTCATGTATTTAAAATTCTTATTAATATTATACATAAAATAAAAAAGATATTGATTGCAGCTCCTTAATATTTCAAATTTGATACCTTGACAATATGGCATATAAATTAGGATTCTCTTATAAGAGAAATTAATTATACACGATGTTTGCTCTGCCGTTAAATTTATTGCGTATAAGTTGTCTATTAACACCTTGGACTATTATTTTTATTACTATTTATTGTCTTATTTAAATTTAAATATGCTTGATATACTTTAGAAGTTTAATAGAAAAATTATATATACACATACACACACATATATATATAACTTCTATATATACATTGAGATAACTATCGTAATAATGAATATTGATTTACTTATTGAAATATATTAATTGCTACATTTTACTTATGCAATTGATATATTTTATGTCATTTGCTTATACAGCATATATATGTAAGTAGAGGGATTTGAACTTAGAATTTTTTCAGTTATATTAGTCCTCCACTCCATTTCAAGCAACCGATGCACATGACCATAGGCATACGAGCATCAATTTTGTATATGTGTGGGAGATTATCTGGCCCAACTGATGAGGGCTGAGTCTTCATGAAATATTATGTATATTGCGTATCATCTATCTTTTTCGTATGCATGTGGTCATGTGTATCGATGGATTGAGATGTAATGGAGGATAAATATACTTGAAATATTTTAGTAGTTGAGAAATAAAATTACACGCACATATATATTGTTTTTGCACATACATTCATATAAATATCATAATAATGATTCAAACAAAATAGTTACAATTAATAACCTTACTTGTTTGTTCTTCCGTCATATCCATCTTAATTATTTGATTGTCATACCAAACATGAGAGATGGTCATACGATTTTGAGTTAAGGTTCCAGTTTTATCAGAGCAAATGATGGAAGTAGATCCTAATGTTTCTACAGCTTCTAAATTCTTGACTAGACAATTTTTTACTGACATGCGTTTGGCTGTTAGAGTTAAGCAAACCTTTAATATAATAACAACAAAAATATCATGAAGTATAGATTTTTAAAATGTATATTTATAAAGAAAGCTAAATTTAAAGTACATTTAAAAAGAAAATACTTTTTTTTAAAAAATAAAATTTCAGAATTATATATATATAAAATTGTGGTAACAACTTGCCAAAAATCTGTCTTTATTATTTTATACTATTTATTATAATAATGCACTTAGAGAGCGTACCAATAACTCAAACAAGCTCGTAATTAACAAGTGTGGTTATGAGCTTGTTTGAGCTATTGGTACGCTCTCTATGTGCATTTTTGAAACTATAAGCTCATTAAAAGTAATGTCACGTTATATATGACTTGCTTTTTTAATTATTATAATAATTTATAACTGAAACACATAGGCTTATTATATACCTGGGTTTATATATGTAATATATAGAGTATATGAGCACAGACTTTCACACGACCCACCACTCTCCATTCTATCTCATAACACTGATACACTTGAACACATATATGTTGAAAAGATAAATAATGACCTTTATACGTATTTCATGCTAAACCAGCAATCATCAGTTGGTCCAGATTACCATCTTTACACATATATGCTATAAGTGCTCAGATATATATTAAGATAGCCAAACCTTATACTTTAATGGACAGGCTTCGATCTACTCCACACTTATGAGATATTGGAGAGTGGTGGGTCGTGTGAAAGTCTGTGCTCATATACCCTATATATTACATATATAAACACGGGTATATAATAAGCCTGTGTGTTTCAGTTATTTCATAATAGAGATGTCTGCCCATCCCTTATATATGTATTAAAGAGGATTATGTCCTGTGCATGAGGGGTCAGATTGACCTTAGGTCAACATGGGTGTGACAAGAATCTCGGCCTCAGGGTGGCCTTTGAGCATTCCATCATCAGATTTTCAATTGGATGGACTGTTGAAGAGTTGGAGTGTGGAGTAGATTGAAACCTGTCCATTAAAGTATAAGGTTTGGCTATCTTAATATATATATGTGCATTTATAGCATATATGTGTAGAGATGGTAATCTGGACCAACTGATGATTGCTGGTTTAGCATGAAATATGTATATTGGTGATTATTTATCTTTTCAACATATATGTGTTCAAGTGTATCAGTGTTATGAGATAGTGTGGAGAGTGGTGGGTCATGTGAAAGTCTGGCTCATATACCCTATATATTATAATAATTTATGCAAATACAAAATATAAACAAATTTATAGTGGCATATAAAGAGATGCAGAATACAGATATAATATTTGATAATGTTTGTTTTCATTTAACTGTCTACCACAACTCATACTTACAATAACAAAGTGCTGAAACTAAAAATGTAAGCCATGAAATGTGTACACAATGATGAATATTCTGACCTTAGGATTGTTTATAGAAGTATAACTGTCTATATCAAGAATGCAACCAATAGCAGAAAATTATGCTAGGAATCATTTTAAAATAGAAATTTAGCTAAATTAAACTTAGTAAAAAGATTTACATACATGAAATGATGATGTGACAAATTCAATACATTTTAAATAAAAAATATTTAATTTAATTTCCCATGACTGTAAAAAACAAAAAACAAAACAGTGTATTTTTTTCTGGTGTAGTTTCATTTTTTTTTAAAATTTGAAAAGATTAAGAACTTTAAAAGTTGTTTATTAGTTAACTAAAAAGTAAGAACAGATTAAAATCTTTAAAAGCTTTTTATGAATTAATCTTTAACTCTAAAGAAATGAAAGTTGTTTATAAAGTAATTAAAAAATAAGAATGGATTAGGATCTTTATCTGTGAAGAAATGAAGTTTTTTAATTAGTGTATAAATACACCTTTACCCCGCTTAGCGATGGCAATTGGTCCTCCAAAACTCATCATTAAGCAATAATATCTTATACAAAATACGTAATTATAATGGGGGTCTATGGGAAAAAATTGGTCAGTTCCAGTCAACATAAAGTCTCCACATTGGTTTCCAAGCTCAAAGATTTTCTTGATTTTTTCATGACAATGATGACTAAATACGTATCTAAAAAGAAAAGTTTTATATCACTAGGGAAAAAAATGCATATTTTCACTTTAAAAAAACAGAACAGCAAAAAGAAAGAGAAAGTGAAACTAAATTTGAATTTAAAAGTTTTTATATTCTTCTGCAGAAGTTTTTCATCATTATGAAAAAAAAAATTCATACTGAAGTGCTTTTTTTTAAAATTTGTATTACAGTATATATTACTATTATACATTTATGTTTATTACTTATGTGAAATTATTCAAATTAAAAAACAATGTTTAATTATTAATTATTTAATTGAACATAAAGACTTATTACTGTAATCCACAGTAACAAAATACTTAATGCTTATCGTAAAGCAGTCAACTTTAGAAAAAAAAAAATCAACTTATTTTAAAAGTAAAAAATCTGACTTCTAATTTTCTAAAACATACTGCTGGTTTATTTTTTTTACTGTATATTTTTAGTAATGTAATAGTGCCCCCCCCCCATTCATGTAGAAAGATTATTAATTAAATGCAATCTGTTTTTCTTTTTAAACTTTTCTAATTCGACATTTGCATTTTAAAATGTTGTTTTTCTTTTGATTTGAAACATCTTGAGTGTAAACAACATGTTTATTAATGAAAATCAATAACTATTTTTACATAATTATCCAGGTGTTCTAAAAACAATATATCGTACTTAAGAAACACTCCCACACAGTTTAATATTCATATTTAGTGTTTTCCTGAAAGTTTGTGATGGTATTTTAGTTGTCCTGTACTGTATTTATATTATAACGATCCAAATGAAAGTGGAGATTGAATCTAACTGCAATCTTCACTACAAGGGCGCCATCTAGGCATTTGAGCCAAGAAAAATTTATAAAGTAGGCAGATACGCTGTTAAGATTCCACTTTATTTAAATATTCAGACTGTTAGCCCATTGTCACTAGCTCAGGGAGATGCAGAGATAATAAATAACTTGTTTAATTGCATCTTAAATATATATATATAAAATAAAAGCCACTGCCAGTAATTAACAAACAAACATTTATTACCTCACGTATAAATACATTTTGAGGAATACATTTAACATTTTATATTTTTATATTAACTTTTAATTTTACATTTAAATAGATTGCAATGAGTTTAATATTTTATTTAGAGGGTCGAGTATGAATATACTATATATATTGTATTTGAAAAGAAAATGTTCTATCCCTTATTTAACTTTAGGCCAAAAGTTCGCAGCCAAACCAACGTCAATCCATCGGATATATCGATGTATTCAATGCAGCATGAATACAACAACACAAAATACTATACTGTCAGGAATGTTCATCTGAACAGTAAGTAGAGTTAGAGAAGACATTGTCTCTCAGCCAACAGGAATGCTACATCTGTTGGCGAGTAGAACAATAAACAAAAAACTCCATAGGAATGGACTGCGGTCCTTTTTGCCGACTTACAATCCCATCCATAGGCAAACAGAAGGTGTGTGGCGTATATATGCAGTCCTTCCCATAGTAGATCTCCTGCTACATTTACTAATTACATCAATACATCTAATCCATTGACCCAATTTAACTGCGAAACAAATAACCTAAGATTACCCTCCCTTAAACTATATATATATAACTTTACAAATCTATACAGCCATTCATGCCTGACTTAAATTTATTATTAGATACATTCACACAGATGAATTTTATACAATTTGTTTTATAATGTTGAGTATAGATCGGCTGCACAGATTCCACGGTTAAAAACATTTCAAAATAAACACAACCGATCAAAATACAAAATCATCGATAATGTCAATTGCATAGGGAATACAAAAAAACCCAATAGCATTCATCATAAGATGCTGCAGTGACATTGATGACTTATATATTCCAATCGACTATGAAACAGCAACATAATTAACCACTAACGAATCTATGCAACATCTATACCCAACTTAAATTTCCTCATTTAAAATTTAAACAATAAATATTGATACAAATAAAATAGTAAATGGAAATGATTTTTATCAAATGCAAAATATATAAAATTAAACATTATTAATTGATTTGAAACTTACAAAAATCAGATAAGATTCCATTTTAACATTTAAGTTGGCTAGTTTATTAAATTTGTCAAACCCTGATGAAAGTTCTTAATTATTTTTTTTTTATGATTTTAAAAATTGTTCAGTTCATGTAGCTTATGGTAGAAGAGCTCAGGTTCCTGTTGGCAATTCCCATGAAGACTTTCATGGAAGACCCATCTGATATTCTGGAAGTAGCCTTAGCTGGTTCATTCTGGTATCACAGTCTTTTCATTTTTAAAATAAGTGAGAGAACGATATGTGCGCCCCATCGCCCTTCTCACAAAATCAAGCTGGAAAATGACTGGAACGCAATATTTTTCTTTTTACAGTCCTCCTATGGATTCCACAAACTAAAACATCACTGTTCCATTTTTTCGTTATGGTCCGGGCCTTTATTTGCTTCCATTGGTCAAGCTAAAATCTCTTTATTCTCTTATCTATTTTTCATCTGACTTTTTAATTACACAGCTTTTGGATAATTAATAAACAATTATTTCCATCTACAAAAATATTTTATCTTTAAATCTTGTACTTTTTTATAAAAAAAGTATGTTCAAATACTTATTTATTTGTTTTTTAAAAAAATATTTTTAAAGTTTTGCATCTGTGCGAATATATACGTTTAACAAACATTTTAATTTTAGCATTTAGTTTTTTTTAATACATTTATTTTTATTTGCGAACTTAAAAGTTTTTATTTCAATTTAATGTAACTGTATATTTATATATCGTTACAATATATTGGAGTATTTCATCATTTAAGTGTTGAATGTCTTTAGAAAAATTAAACTTTATTTAAATAATTTAAATAAAGTTTAATTTTTCTAAAGACATTCAACACTTATATGTATACAGGGTACTTTAGTATTATCAACAAATTAAAAATCCTTCTCCTTTTTCTTTTCAAAAACTTTATTTTCTTATCTCAATACTGAACATATATATATATATATACAATATTTATATAATACAAAACTCCGTTTCAACTGTTTATCTTCATACAGTCATTTTCAAGGATATCTCTCTCCCACTGCTATATTTTATTACTCTTTCTTTTACATTATTTAATTACAAATCAATGTTGAAATGTTGGAGTTTTGTATTATATAAATATATATACTGTATATGTTCAGTATTGAGATAAGAAAATAAAGTTTTTGAAAAGAAAAAGGAAAAGGATTTTTAATTTGTTGATATTATTGTAGAACATATATATGTATTTTAAAAGAAAAAATGGATGAACATTTGCTGTGTTATTATATATGATGTACACAGTATTATAGATTCAGTAATTGTAGATATTTTAAGTGTTTTATGAATAAAATATTGTAAGTATATACAATTACAGCAAAGTCATTACCTGTATACATATTACAATAATACACTTTTGCTTTTGGGTAAAATGAATTTAATACAATTACCTCTGACATCATCAGTGATGCAAAATTCAAGATGGCTGCCAAAAATTTTTATTTTTTATTTTTTCCCGATCGTTTAAGTGAAAAATCGATTGTAAATCGAAGTAGTGGGTACAAATTGATGATGATCACTATTGTAAAATATCCTTAAATAGTCAATTGCTAAGTGGGGTAAAGGTGTATATATTTTACTAAAAGGATAATTCTTGCAAAAAGAGACTCAATTGGTCATAGCTAATTGCAGTAATTTCTGAGATAGCCATATGATTGGAAAAAAGATTGATGTTAGGGTTGATTTTTAAAAACAAAAAGTGTGTTGGTAGTAAAATTCAGCAGGAGTTTAGTAGTGGTGAAGTTCAGCAATCAGAATCTCAGCTTGGAAGTCTAATATTAGATTGATCTTACAGAATAAAAAATAGAAATCACATTTGAAAAGTAGTATAATATTATGGCATTTATAAGAATCATGTGGGTAAGCTCTTGCTTACACACATGTAATAATTGATAATTTTTGGCAACATCAATGGTTAAAGATTATCTCTGTTTACATGGATATTATCTCATTTCTATTTTTTATTATAATAACAATCCATGGAAATATTTAATTCAATATATATATATAGTTAGGTATTATCAAATGTCCATGCACAAAGTCTGCTGTAAAGAACATTACAGCAGATACACATGTAAATTTGTATATATTAAGCACAACAAATATATAAATGTGCTACATTAATAATGGAAGTGGGGTCTGAGCATTAGAATACCCACACATACTAATTTAAAGCAAATATTGAATTGACACAGAAAAATTGTGTACAAATACATGTATAATAAACTCATGTATGTTTTTTGTTATTTATTTATTTTATTTTTATTGTATATTTTCAGTATATGTCATTTTATGCATTTTGCTGTTCTCTGAAAAATTCAAATAGAGAAAAGCAAACTTTATTGAACAAATGGATCACATGTTGGAACATATTAGTAAAATAAATAATTAAAGTAATTGTTCCAACATATTTGTATTTATTTTTTATTTTTTTTAATTACTTTTCTAAAAACTGTAATTTTATTCCATAAGCAAAGAATGTTAATTGCTTTGGAAAAAATCTGAGCAAAGGCAAAATGTTTGATAATCAATGCTATAATTAAAATGTTATTTTTTTTTATATAAAATAAAAATTCTTTTGAATTGATATCTTTAATCAAGTAGTCTGAATATTCAAGATGAAAACTAAACATTATATCAAATACTGCTATGTAGAATTTAATCAGAAAAATAGAAAGAATTGTTTATAATCTGAATGATAAGCTAAATTAAAAGGGTTGGCTGATTCATACTTTTCAGGGGGGTGCCTGAATTTGTTCTGTATGAATGGGGTGGATAGGTTTTAGTCAGTGCTGTGGGATTCAGTTCATTCTTTCTTTGGCATTCATTTCTGGCCAAGTCATTCACTACTTTGGCTCCAGAATTCTTCAATCATCTAGCCACTTAGAGATTAATTTATGGACTAGACTATTGCTAATATTTTCTAAGACAAAATCCATTACACAGTTCCTGAAAGAACTCTTGTTTTCTTAATGATTTAATGAACCATTCAAGATAGTGGATGAACATTTAATAATAATTATTGCATTATACTACATAGAAAATATGGAGAAATCTACCAGAACTTCCACTAAAATGACCGTGGGGTAGAAAACCAGCCAGTGCACCTACCCTTTCTCTGTCCAAATTACTAAGATGTGATCACTGCCAGTTCCAGCCGAACCATGATGATGACAAAAGCCGCCTTGCCTATGCCTGAATGAGATGAAATCCTCACTGCACAGCCAATTGACTTGAAGCCCACTCAAAGCTCAGTAAGAAGAAGATGAAGACACCTACATAAGTTTCTTTTAAAAATATTTTATTAATATTGAATTAATTCATTCTGATATTTCTGATAATTAGAAAGATATTTTATTATTATTATTATTAATCATTTAAAAAGAGAGAGAGAGAGTTGTCTCTCTCTCACACACACACACACACACACACACATATATATATATATATATATATATATTGAATTTACGGTTATTACAGGCATAATGATACAGCTTTTACTTAAATCTTTTAATTCATTTTTCTATCCCAAATTCTAATATTTTCAGCAAAGGTTGCAATTAGTTTTTTTTTTGTTGCTGCTTGTTTTTCTTCTTGTTGAAAATTGTTATACGTAAATATACATGTGTATATATGCACACATACATTTGTAATATTTGGTAAATATGACTACTCATGTTGAGTGTTTAAAATGTATTTGTCTGTATATCCTTTTAAGTTATTTTTTATCACTGCAGCACCTTATGTTGAGTGTCAAAGGGTTTTATTCATTGTAAATTTCTAGTAAGCAAGTCCACTAATAACTTTATATTTAGAATAATAGTGTATAATTGTGCTGCAGTATATACATGTATAAGAATTTATCTATTGTAAAAGGCAAATAGATACAGTACCTCATGTTGAGTGCTATATGGTATCTGAGCTAACACAACCTTATTGACATGTTGTAAAATACGAAATTAGTGAAATATTTTATAGTGCAAATATATGTATGCATAGTTTTTTTTTATTATATTTGCTATCAATAAAAAAGGTTTTAAAGTCCTGAGTAGAAGTGTATGCCTGTATAACTGAAAATCTTTTATCTGAGAAATATATATCAAATCACACAAAGTATAACATTTCTACAAGGTAAAAAGCTCAGACCACTTCCATTCATTATGAAACATTGTAAATAGCTTTAGGGATTTATTATTTTTCTTATTCATTTAAAATTGTATTTATGTTTTATCTATTTCAATGCATCAAATACATATATGGGTTTGTAACAATAATTCTTTTTTTTAATTATATCTTTATAAGTATGAAACAGTGGTGGGTATTTGGAATTAAATAAATATTTAATCATAATATTAAATTGGTTTTGTCTTCGTATTATTATTTATTTGATAAATGTACTCTTTCCTTAGCAATCATCACGTACCTATTATAACCATTTAACTTACTCATTGAAGACCCTGGATGTAGAGCAGACTGAACTAGACACATGGGATACCATTCTATCGGGGTGTTAAATCTTCTTCTAATGCTCTGCTGAACATATGGTATTGCATATCCTTCTAGGAGGAGGGAAAATTCATTTTTATTCTTTTCTAGGAGTAGTGCACAAAAGCTATTAATAAACAGACTTTTCAAAGATGTGTCCCCCGCCATCCCCCGCCCGTGGTCGCGTGACCCTCCCGTCGCCCCAGGAACTACGGCCCGGTTTTCTTCCCCCAGAACGGAGAAAACATAGCCGGCAAACTACACGATACGCTTCGGATAAATCACTTAAATAAGGGGCTAGTCTGGGCTTAGGTTGGTTGTTAATAATGAGAGAAGTATATGATGAATTAAATTTTTTTGCTTGTTGGGTGCGCTTTTAGTATTTCGCTTTGAACATTTGTGTTGGATGGTTTGTGGTGTTATGGGAATCCCTTCCTTCCTCTTTTTTTGTTTGTCCTTTTTATCGGGGCTGAAATCAACAGGGGAACTTCGTATCTTTTTTTACCTGGGCTCGTGGTCGGGGTTTTCAGTGTTCGTTCTGGGGTTAGGGAGGAGGTTGGGTTTTCAGGGCCGTGATATAGGTGGAAGATGTTTTGGGTTTGGCCTGTGGTGGGCTTTTTTGGGGGGGGGGTTGCGCTCCCGGAGTGTGGTCCTCTTATATATCAAAAGACACAGAAATTTATATCCCCTCGGGTTTTAATTAAGTATTAATGACGTCTCGTTGTCAAAGGCCTTTCTGGTGGAAATATTGTACGCGGATTTCCACTTTTTTTCCGTTCTCTCTTTGTTTCTTAACTACAACTTAAAGGGGAAAAGTTTTTATAGGGTGTACTTTACTAAAAATATTTGTTGCGGTGTTTATCTTTAGAATATAATATTAAAGGTTGAAAAGATTTTATATTTATATTATTATTTATTAAGTGAAAAAATATGATTTGGGTTCGAAACCATGTAATATTATTTATTGTTTAAAATTTCATATTATGTTTGAAAATAGGTAACAACATATTAAATAAGAAAGAAAAAAAATATACGGTTAAATTATATAGAAAATATTAATTAAAAGAAATTTAGAAAAATATTTCATTTATAGATTTCAAATATATTTAGAGAGTTAAATATTAAATTAATAAAGAAATTTGAAAATTATTTATTTTAGAGAATTTAAATATTATTTGAAAATAATTTAGAAAGAAATTGAATATATGTTAGTATGATTTTAAGAAATAATGTAGTTGTTGAAATTCAAAGAGTCTGGATTTTAATAATATTAAAAATTTCTATATGAATGGGATATTCGAGTAAAGTGATTTGTTATGATTTTTATTCATGGAGAGATTTAAAATGGTGTTGAGAAGGAAGTTCTTTAGGTATGATTTTTATTTGGTGTGGTTGTTGTTGGATTTATGTTATTATAGATTGAAATTTTGTGATTTAAGAATGTAAAATTAAAAATTTTTTGAATAATATTTAAAAGAAGATGTTCTTGTAAAATATATTTATATTCAATTTATTTTGAATTTATAAGTGAATTGTTAATTAAAGAAAATAATATAATTAATTTTAAAGTAAAATTGAGTTATATATTTAAAAATTATAAATATTAAATATATAATTTGATTATTTATTAATTAAATTTTTTAGGTGTTATTTTAGAGAAGGAGATTTGATTTAATGAAAATTTTGTTGAAAAAATATAGAAAAAGATTTATTTTGGTGTTTAATTGATATTTTTTAAAATTATTTTTAATTGAAGATATTTTATTTTTAAATAAATATTATATTTGTTTTAAATTATTTTTTAAAAAAAAAAATATAATTATATTAAATATAAATTAATATAAAAGAAAAAAATTATATTATTTAATTTATATATATATAATTTATTGATGATATATAAATTTGAAAATAAAAAATATAAATAATTGGAATGTGTACTTACCATAGGTCCTAAACATTCAAGCATTCAAGAGGGATATTAACTAAAGGGGTTTTTAATTGGCAGAATCCTGTCAATTCGATCTTTCTATTAATTTATCTGGAGGTACCAATATATTGTAGAACAGACAATCAGTTAAATTGGTATCCATTTCTTTCCTTGTTCAATCTTGGTCACTACATGCTCAGTGCAAAATTAGGAGCATAATTCCATAGGTAAGTATGGTCCAGTACAATATATATACTTAAAATGTGCAAAGTCTGTAACAAAGCTTTAATGATCATTTAATATACAATTTTCTGGATCACATTATACATGAAATTTATAAAAAATCATCATACATCAGGCCAACTCAGAGACTTGAAACAACTGAAAATTTATGAAGAAATGATAGTCAGACATTTCTATGTCTCAATTAATAACCAATTTGTTTTGGAGATTGTACATATATAAAGTATTTAACTCATTAGTTCTTAAACATTAACATTTTGTGATAAGAGAGTAACGTTTACACCTACTTTATAATGGTTTGGGTGTTACAATGTGGATATTAATTACCTCCACTTATTAGATAATATGAATATTGAATATTTAAAGATCAATATTTTATAATATCTACTGCTTAAATATTTTATCTGCAATATTTAATTACTTAATTAAAGTATATTAGGAGAAAAGTTGACAATTGTTTTTGTGTGGATAAGCAGATAATTTTATGTCTTTAGCTTATCTGATGAACTAGGACTTCCTGTAAAATGCATATACAATAAGGGGTGGTTTTCAGGAAAATTTTTATACTTGATGATAGTTTAGGACTTATTGCAACATTGGAGGAATATTGCAATTGTGAAAGATTTGATTATATATATATATATATATGTGTGTGTGTGCGTGTGTCTAACTATCTCTCCATTATTAATCCACCTGTTATCTGTCTGTCTTTCTGTCTATTTACTATTTGTCTGTCCATCCAACCATTCATCCACTTTCCTACCTACCTACTTACCTACCTACCTATCTATCTATTTATCTGTCTGAGTATTCATTTATCTATTTAATAATTGTTAGAAACCAATAAAATATCTCTATTATGTCTTATCCCATTGCAACTAATAGATGAAACTTATTTCTATCATATTTCGAGATAGTTGATTGACTTAATAAAAAAAAAACTCTAGAAGTTAACATTTGGTTTCTAAAAATTATTCTATATTAAATAAATGTAGTGTTTTATATTTATAAATATAAAGCTTAGTCTTGCGTTGTTAGCCGAGAGGTATCGCAGCCGCCATGCAAGCAAGTAGTTGGTTGAAGACGGTTGTGGGTTCGCGTCCCGGCCGATGCTATGACATATGAAAAAAAAAAATATAAAGCTTAAGAAAAACGTAAATGACTTACTGTTACAGTGCACTGAAGACCTTCGGGAACATTTGCCACAATAGTACCAATCAAAATGACAATAGAATCCAACCAAAAATATCCAAGAGAAACAGCTATTATAAAGAAACATATTCCAAATGAAGACGCAATACCAAAAATGACATGAATAAAATGAATAATCTCTTTGGCAATTGGTGTTTTTCCTGGCTTTAGACCAGATGCAAGTCCAGCAATACGACCCATTAAAGTTTTATCTCCTGTTAAAATAACAATCCCTGTCGCTGTTCCTAAAATTATTTATTCATATATTTATTGGTTTAGTTAACTATAGCTTTAAAATTTATTATTTATCTAAATAACAAACAAAAACCATAACATGCAAACACACACATATACACAATATATATTTATCTAATATAATGAGTGAGCTAATATCTCTAAATAAGCCTTTCCAATAAATGCTGCAAGAGAAAGCATTTTAAAAAATGTATATCTAGAACTATCGCTATCCCCAAACTGGTTTCGAGCTGTTGGCTATCCTCAGTGAGGCACTAAGATATTCAGACACTAGATCTAAAATACCAACTCAAGGCCAGCACTTATCTAATACTTAACTATTAAGTACAAAATATAATCTAAATTTTCAGATCCTTATATGTCTTCAAATCCAGCTACCTAACTTAAATAGCTATATGGGTCTGAAAAATGTCAGCTTCACTTCATATTAATAGCATTAGCAATATAACATCGACAATAGTTTTTATAGTAAAAACTATAATAGTAAAAAAATAATAAATTAAGTTATATATCACATGACTTAATTTTAAAAGCTTGTATTACAAATTTAATATAATGACCATGCTAATAGCTCTATACGAGCGTTTCCGATAAATACTGCAAGAGAAAACATTTAAAATTTTTTATCTAGAATTATCCCCATCCCCAAACTAGTTTCAAAAGCTGTTGACTAGGATATTCAGACAGCACTTAATCTAATACTTAACTATTTAGTAGAAAATCTGAAATTTTCAGATGCCTAAATTTTATATTGTTAATGCTATTAATATATGGTGAAACTGAACATTATCCAGACCCATATAGCTATTTAAGTTAGATTGCTGGATTTGAAGACATATAGATGTCTGAAAATTTCAGATTTTCTACTTAATAATTAAGTATTAGAAATGTGACAGCCATGGGTTGGTATTTTGTATCTAGTGTCTGATATCCTAGCACCTCACTGAGAAGAACCAACAGCTTGAAACCGGTTTGGGGATAGGGATAGTTCTAAATAGATTTTTAAATGCTTTTTTGCGGCATATGTCAGAAAGCTTGTTTGGAGCTATTAGCACACTCATTAAATTAGATTTGTAATACAAGCTTTTAAAATTAAGTCACATGATATATGACTTAATTTATTATATATATATATATAATCTTTACAAGCTACTATGAAAGTCTTTTTTATTTCAGTCACTTAAAAAGTCTTTCTTAGAAATACATTTATTACTACTTCCTATTGGAGTAACAATTTTATTTTTCATAGACTTTTATATTTATTTTATTTTTTCTGAAGGCAAATATTTATAGAAAATATCTGTGCATCTTTTATTCTAGAGATGGATTTTCTCATGATTTTATTATGAGATTATGTAATAACATCTTTATCTCAAGAGAAAAAATAAGCTGGAGTTTCAGATGAAAAATATCTTTAGCATTATAATTCCTCGTTTGTTTAATGACCTTTAAAAAGATTTTAATTTGATGTATGTCATAGGTAGTGTTCTATACCTTGAGATAACTTACACAGGTATATAATTAGGCTGTATATTTCAGTTATTACAACTATTTAATGAGATTTTATATATTTACTGAGAGGCGATTTACTTAAAAAAACTGGCAAATAAAAAAAAACAAAAACAAATGATAATATACTATTTAAATGCAAATATAGTATATATATTTAAGCCAGATATAATTAGAGAGGATTTGAACCCAGAATGTCAAGCTTCCTTCACTCGTCTACTTTATCTTATATAGCAGTTACACATAACCAATGATTTTCAATATATGTATATTAGAGATGATTTATCTTTTTTTACATATATGTTGTTATGTGTATCCGTTGTATAAGATGGAATGGATGGCGGAATGAAGCTTAAAAGCCCGAGTTCAAATCCACTGTAATTAAATGATATAGTAAACAATTAAAACAAGTTGACTTGAGTTTCAATCCTATAATCTTTTTCATATTAATAAATATTTGAATAACAAGATGTTTTATGAAAGCAATTTTGTTTTAAATACGGACACTTTATTACAATAATACAACCTACAACTGCCATGCAAGCTGTTTTTAGTATAGGGAAACAAATTTAAGAATTGGCAACTATATAATTAAAATTTTTCTAGAAGTAAGTTTAGATCTAATTTGGATAAATGAAAAAGATAAATCAGTTAGGCTAAGGCAGTACCTTGAAGTTTTTATTACAAAAACCTTTAGTTTAAGAATTGGTTACCGACTGAGAAGATGAAAAATGGAATAGAGTATATTGATAACATAAAACAGTAGAAAAAATATGCCTTTGTATTTGTATTAAAAAAACCTTTAGAGGGGGTTATTTTTGTGATGCCATAACAATATTAACAGAGAGTAAAGTTCCTGGATCGATGACTGGTACTTCCGTCGTCGTTGATGTTATTATAAACTTCTAAGTAATAAGGTCATTCGATTATTTCGGACTCCTGAGCTACAAAGACATTCGATTAATTTTTTTATTTAATATAAAAAATAAAATAAGTAAGGTCCTGTGAAAGGGCATTTTTTTATTTATTTGCTACGATTATTATTTAGAATATTAAATTTTTTTTTATTGGAAAGCATTTTGTCGATTTAATGGTTTTTTTTTGGCCTTAAAACATTTGGAAGCCATTTTATCTAGTAGAATCATGACTATTAAAGAGAATTTTAACTTTGGGTAGACTGTTGAACTAAAATTAAAATTTTTAGAAGCTTGTACAAGATAATTTCACCAACTAGTAGTAAAGTAAATTTATATCGATAAAGGTATTATCAATCTTTTGTTTATTATGGATGGTTTCTTCATTAAAAATATTTACAGTAATTGATGCTAGTATGAATTCAGTCAGTGAAAATTGTTTTTTTCCATGTTAACTTATAAAGTTTTAAAATTGATGTAAATTTGTTTTTGTAAAGAAAATCAAGTCATACATCACACGATTTAACATAATGAGCTTGTACTACAAATATAATATGAGCACCTCACTGACGAGAGCCAGTAGCTCAAAACTGGTTTGGGAATGGAAATAATTCTAGATAAATATTTTAAATCAGAAAAGCTTGTTTAGAGCTATTATCATACTCATTATATTATATCTGTAATTCAAGCTCATTAAGTTAAGTCACATGATGTACGACTTGATTTTCTTTATATTATAGTTTGCTTTTGAATGCTTTGGCAATGTTATATTGCTAAGGCTATTAATATAAAGTGTAGCTGAAGATAGCTGGATTTGAAGACATATAGATGTCTGGAATTTTCAGATTTTCTATTTAATAGTTAAGTATTAGACAATTGCTGGATTTGAGTTGGTATTTTAGATCTAGTGTCTAAATATCATAGTGCCTCACTAGCTCAAAAACCAGTTTGGGGATGAGAATAACTCAGATATTTTAAATGTTTTCTCTTGCAGCATTTATCAGAAAAGCTTGTTTAGACTACTAGCACTCTCATTGTATTAGATTTGTTTTTATAGTAACATTTTTTGGCATCCTGTCTTTACAATATTTTCTGATTTTACATAATCAAGAGAATATCTAATAATACTTACTGATTTTATTAGATTTGTGTTAGAGAAATATTAGGAAGAAAATATCCACAGTTTTGATTAATGATATTATTTCCAGTTCCATCAATCTGGGAGTAGGAAATCTGATTGTCAATCTCATTTGCTGAGACTTTTAATCAGGATTAGATGCTTTTAGTATGAAAGTGTATATTTAAAAAACAATAGCACTTTTATGCAGTAGTTATTAGCTATTCTGAGTATAGGATATTCTCTTGAAAATTATCAATTAAGAAATAATTTTGATATGGCATAAATTAAAAATATTGTATATATTTGTATTAGCATAACACATATAACCACTAAACATCACATGATCACCGATCTTTATGCTTACATAAGCTGTTTACACAGAGGCAGACTTCACCACATAGTAGCACCACTCAGTGCAAATCAGAGTAATCAATGGATAACTACTCACTGATGAAAGCTACAAGCTAGAAACTAGTCTGGTGATATTGGATGAGTAGATGCTAGATAGGGATTTTATAAACAAACCTTCCTGCATCCATTGATTACTCTGGCTTGCATTGAATGACACTAATGTATAGAGAATTTTACCTGTGTGCATAACATATATAGGTAAATGTTTTTGTAAGATAATATTTTCGATACAGATTATTGTACTTGAACATATTTATCTGTATATATTATTTTAAATATGTGTTTAAACAGAGTTTAAAGCAATGGATATTCTTATTTTAAAATTAGTAAAATTTCTTTTTCTGAATGGAAAAAAAATGCACTTTTTAATTTTGAATGTTATAATTAAAGCAAAAAGTAATTATATGAAAAAAAATTGAAAACAGACAATGTAATTAATTTATATAATTATTACTTATAACTTTTGAAACTAAAAAGATTTATGATTTAATAAAAAATTTCCCATAAAATATCACAGAGAGACTATAAAAGAACGCAAATATAGGATTGTTAACGATTAAATTTCAAATCTAAAAAAAATATTTCATTTATTTATTACTGAAATTGTTATTACAAATAAAAAATAAGCAAACTATATATTTTTTAGATTACATTATTCTCAGAAAATATATAGATCCAATGAGATTAAATTTAATAACTCGGAATTTTGCAATTTTATGATGCTTATATGAGCTATCTTTGAATGTTCTCAAAAAGGTTACTATGTGATTTAAAGTCACCTCTGAACGTAATGTTTTAAAATCTGAATCATAAATATAAAACTTGCTTACGGGTCGTAAACATTTATGTAAAAACGATACATTGATATAGTAATTTATATATAATTTGAAAGATAAAACAGGCAAAACTTTCCATACAATAGTGCCATGTGATCATGTGATGTTTAGTGGTTTAATCTGCAAAATCTTAAGTGATGATTATTTGCTCTGACGATGGCTAACCATACCATAACTAGAATGTGTTCAGTCAATTATCAATGCAAAAACATGATTTTTTTTAAAAAAGCATTTAATTTAAAAAAAGGTCTTCAATTTTGATTTGAAAATATTCTCAGCACTTAAAATCAGGTGAAAACATTTAAAATTGTTTCCTAATTAGAAATATCTTAATAATATATAGAAATATTCTACAATACTGATTTCATACAATCAATATTTATTTTGATAGCTAAGTATTATTGGAATATTATTTTTTCATAGTATTATGGCAGTTAATATATATTATAATATTTAGATTTGATAGATATATTTTTTATTAGAGTATCACTTTGCAAGTAGCACACACTTGTATTTGAAGCCAATTGTTTTTATATAACAATAATGTTTTTTTTATACTGTAATGAACAATAATTGAATGTCAGTAACAAATTATCAATAAAATTTTGCTTTGCTGATATTGACTTTATTGAACTTAAAATACTTAAATTGTTACTTTACTAAACGTTATAAACTAATATATATATATTGTATATATATGTTCTCATTTCACCCATATATATATTCTTTAAGTGAAAAAAAAAATCCTTTTATATAGAGATTTATATGTGCATGTATTATTCTTGTTATTAAATAGTTTATAGATGATATATTAATAAACCATAATAAATATAGGGTTATAAGAAGCAATATTTAATAGATTGATTTATTATTTTTTTCATTAAATAATGTGCTGAAATTATTTAGATGTATTTTTGTTAAATAAAGCAGATCAGAGAAAAACTGATAAGAAAGATGTGAAAACGATTGATAGATAAAAAGAGAGACACACGTGCAAGAATGGGAAAGAATGAGAACGGTTGTGTAAACACAAGGCATTTTAACACATATTTATAACAACTTTAAATTGCAAGCTTTATTGTTTGTGTTATCTGTATCTAAGATTATCTTAGATTGTCTAAGAAAGGGGATGCTTTGATGGGATAATTGTTAATCTTTTTTTTTTGTTAAACTTACGATTTCTATCTCAAGTCAGTTATTTTTGGATAGATTTTTAATTTCTTTAATCAGAAATTCGAAATATAAAAACCAGTGAAATAATATTTAAAAGGTCAGTTAATTCAATTTTGTTTGGAGGAGAGTGATCTAACAATCTGTAGTTTTGAAAAGAAATTCAATCATTAATATTACTAATGGTCAGTTCAATTTTGTTTAGAGGAGAGTGATCTAACAATATATAGTTTTTTTTTAAAAAAAAGGAAATAAGAGATGTAATTATTAATATTACTAAAGTCAGTTTTGATTACTGTTAAAAGGAGAATTACTGAACAAAAATGTGGTTTTGAAGGCAATTTCATAACAATTTTTTTTTAAGAATGACAATTAATAATATTATGAAATATGCAATCGTTTTAAACTGAAAGAAAATGAACACTTTTCATTTTTTTAAGAATATGAACTATTGATTTTTTTCCTCTCTTTAAAAGTTTTGAAGAGAAAAAATAACTGTTGTTTTAAAGTTATCAGCATAAGAAGATGTGCGTCTATATAAAGCAGTACACAGCAAGATTAATATAAAGTTATTGAAATTCTATGAAAATGGTATTAATAAATATTTTTGTTATGAAAGAAATAATCAAAATGCCTTGTTAAAACCTACTGCTTCTGCTTCTTGAAATCTGACAGAATGGGTTAAAATCACTAATCTAATGTGGACTCATATACCGGTCGATAATCATCAAAGAATGACCAAATTTAAAACCAGCCACAGATGTCATCTGATCATCATCTTTGACAAGAGAAGAATAAAAAAAGATGTATGAAAGCCACATATATAGCCAAGTTTGATGTTATAAATCAATTTTTTAAAATTTCCTCACATTCATCTAAAGTGTCTACGATGATTTTTTTTAAAAATTGGAAACAAGCCAGTCAACCAATTCATATTTATTAAGAGGTATCAACAAGAACTTTTCTTTTTAAATGGTAGAAATAAGCAAATCAACCTTTTGAAGCTATAAGTGAGACAAGCAGTCTGAAAATTCAAAGCGGGAACATTTGTAAGAAGTGAAAATAATTGGGTAACTTTGAACTTTCATTAACAAATCTTTTATTCCTACTTATTAAAAGTAAACTTTAATTTAGTAGAATCAAAGCATTTTTTTTCTTTTGATACAGAAAACATTAAGAGTTTGTTCATTAATTATGTTATTCTTGATAATACATGAAACACACACACATCATTTAAATATTAAACATAGTTTTCTTTTCATTATTTTTATATTTTTGTTGTTATATATTATGATACTAAAATGTTTTTTTTATTGTCATTTATTGATTGTGATAATAAGCAACCTAGCCAAATATGCTTCATAATGTTTTTTTTATTATTTATTTTTGCATATTAAACTGGATATTATTTATTTTTGCTCAAGGTTGCAATAATTTATTATTATTATATATATATGTGATTTATTTATCCATCCCTAATATAAGGGAACACATTTTTAAACATATATGTTGACATATCACAGAATGTGTGCATGTATAATTGCTTAAACAAACACGTCAAAAGAATAGGTTATGCATAATTAGTTTAAATATAGGAAATTTAAGAGCAGGGCTTAACATATGAATGAAAGTGAAAAAAAAACACACACATTAATTAAATGTAATTTGCTTTTATGATATATAAGTAGTGAAAATTTTGAATGAGCATTTATAGAATATGTTTTTTCTAATATTAGTTTAAGCCAGCTTATTTTAAAATATCAAAAATGACAAACTTGTATATTAAATTTATTTGGTTATGCATATATAAACTTTTGTATTAATTCTATATTTAATTAATATAATAATAAAGTCAATTGTATAATTAGTAGATTTGATTTTAAGAGAAAATAAAAGAAAGAAGAGTAGTATTAATAAAATATAATTATATATCTTAATTGGTTTCCAAGTTATTATTAAAAATATTATATTTTTCTTGTCTTAATTCTATCGTTTTAAATGATCATCATCATCGCTCGCAGATATTAAGAATCATCAGCACTCGCAAATATTTAAGCAAATGCTTGCAAATGTTAAGCAAGCTAGAATATTGATTTACATTTAAGTATTTGGGGATTGGGCTTGACAATAATCAAATTTTAATAATTATAGGTTAATAATAGAAAGCTAAAATTATGTTGTGCTCATGAGTTTTGATCATCCTCATCAAGGATGGATATCATATTATTGATTAAAACACTGTCTAAAATAATACTGTACAAGAGTTATGATCACCATCATCATTGATTTGATAAATAATAATCATTCAATCAAATCCAAGGTTAATAGTTAATATGTTTAGTAAATAGGGAT
This sequence comes from Epiperipatus broadwayi, assembly GCA_028023455.1. NCBI lineage: Eukaryota > Metazoa > Onychophora > Udeonychophora > Euonychophora > Peripatidae > Epiperipatus > Epiperipatus broadwayi. The sequence goes on from JAQFVV010000130.1 coordinate 2,657,154, forward strand.
TTCTAAAAAGTTGAATATCATGTGGTGAGATTCGTGATGATAATTCATCATCATTGGTATTATTGAATCCTAGTTTTAACTATAAAAGTATTTTAGTAAATAACCATAAACGTATATAAATGCTAGTGAATGTTATATTTAAATCCCAGTTTAACATAGGATGATTTTAAAAAGTGCCTATAAGTTTATGAAAAATAAATTTATTGTTGTGAATTCATTATAAAGCTATGGCTGGTATCATCATTATCATTATCATCATCATCATCATCATCAATATATTATGATAAATAATTAAGTTAAGTAACTAATTTAATGGTCATCCACTTAAGTAATGGTCTTCATCATGTTTGTTTGGAAGCCATTAATGAGAGTATTTTTTCATCTGTTCATCAATATAAACTGAGCTTGTAATGTCCATAAGATTCTTTGATATATAAATTTTGGTGATATTGGGATCTTATGATTTTATTGACATAGATAAAATATAAGAATACCATTTTTGTTCATTAGTCATCTAAACCATGTGTAGTAAAAATGTACCGAATGAGTTTGAACTCAGTACACTATGCACAGATAATATTTATCTAGATTTAGAACAATCTAGGGGCGCCCGTGGAAAACGCAAGCAATTAACTAAACTGAATAAAAGTGAAATAGTCCCTTTCCAACTTAATAACTTAACTTTATATGATATTTTTTTTTATAAGTTATTATAACTAGCACCAGTGTGTGCATGTGACCATGAATGACCTTATATACATGGAAAGTGGAATGAGAAGGATTCTTTGTTATAAGAACCTATTATTGGAGATAAGCATAATGCACTCCAGGGATTTCACAGTAATTTTATTCAGTTGCTATATCTAATGTAAGTTTATCTGATGACAATGGCTAGTATATTTTATTGATCAAATGACTTCCCAATATCGAAATATTTTAAATCTTTCATGATGGCAGTTTTGATTTTCATTTTGTTATTTAATGTGTTGAGAAATGAGATAAGTTATTTATTTCATTATTAGCGTGACAGAAGTAATGTTTAGGATAGTTGCAAACGGGCTATAATATTATGTTTTATTAATTACAAATAGACACCCAAATAGAGCATGATATGTATATGTTCTTATTTATATGTTAGCGTCATCCTTGCTTAATGATAAATTGTATTTTAGCTAACATAGTAAATTCAGTTCGCATTTAATTTTATTCGGTTAAAAATGATGAACCGCTGGAGCATATCATATATCCTGTTTGGTGTTTAGTTTTTTGAATTATAACAACTATCATTTTATCACTCATCATTACAATATTTTATTCTGTTACAAATTATTATTTATTCATACTGTTACAAATAGCACAGATTATAAACATATTTGAATTAATAATTAATTAATAATATTTTATTTGTGTTATAAATGGTTTTGTTATTATTTATTTCTGTTACTATATATATATATTGATACGAAGATTTTCACGGGTTGCATATATAAAAGACATATTTTGCGGGTTCATCCGTGTTAAAATATTTTAAATATTGATACACCGACGTTTCGACTTGGTCACACAAGTCATCCATTGGGTGACATTTCCATTCTCATCATCACCCAACTCAGATAGTTTCTGTAGCCAAAACTCTTTTAAATAGAGCAATTAACCTTTCAGATAAGTCACATCTGAAAGAAGAAATAAATCATATTAATACTGTTTTATTAGCAAATAGTTATAATTATAAATTTATTAAAAAAGCCTTATTTCAAGCCCAAAGTGGACAAAATAGGAAACAAAAAGATGATAAATCAGCTATTAGGATTTGTGTTCCATACGTAAAAGGAACTACAGACAGTATTGGACGTATATTAAAACGCTATAATATAAATACAGCGTTCTTTACTCATCAAAAGATCAGCAATATAATAACCAAGCCTTGAATCTCATGGTGTTTATCAAATCTCATGTGAAAATTGTGTATGAGTAATCGCAGCATCAGTGTTAGGAGAGATTAGCATGCTAATGCAGTTAAACAACATTCATCATCATCAGCACTCTCACTCCATACTATGAATTCAGGTCATAAAATTGATTTTTCTAGTACCAGGATCATATTCAGATGTGATAATCTATACCAGTGCAAAATTAGAGAAGCCATTGAGATACTTAAAAGGCCAGATTGTATCAATAAGTGAGATGATACATGCAAACTTCCTCCTATTTGGAAATATTTTTTTAAAAAACATTCTTAATTTAACATTTTTGCTATTGGTGGAACTTTAACGTTTTTTTTTCAAATCAGTGATTGTAGCGCCCCTACAACCTTCTTTCTACCTTTTATCACCCAGTGGATGACTTGTATGACCAAGTTGAAACGTTGGTACATCAATATTTAAAATATTTTAACACGGATGAACCCACAAAATATGTCTTTTATTTATATATATATATATGCGCTGTTTGCACCGATAATGAAGCTAGAATAAAGCGAAATTTTTAATTTATTAAAATATAAAGCTATTAAATTAAAGCGATCAGCTCTTTAATTTAATAGCTTTATATTTTAATAAATTAAAAATTTTCGCTTTATTCTAGCTTCATTATCGGTGCAAACAGCGCATATATATATATTAATTTATTGAACTTAGTATTAGCTTCGATGAAATTAATTCTAGCTATGTTCTGATTAATTTTTAGGACAATTAAGGATCTGTATTCACATAGATGACATAATTATTGCAAGAATATTTATTAAATCAATATTCAAAACAATTTAATATTTTGTTTTTATAATAACTTTGGCTTCTATATAATCTGTGAACAATTTAAGAACTTCACAGTGCATTTATCTTTTAATTCACATCTCTGTTTCATTAAAAAAATCAAAGTGTTCATTCATAAAACCCACCATCACTCATTTTATTTGGATAATTTCAACTCTTTCTATTTTTCATTTTGCCTATTTACTTACATAATATTATAATTTCATTTCTCTATGGCAAATTCTTCATGTATTGTTTTACATTAACATAGACATGTTAGTAAAACAAATATTCAGATCAAAATTTAGCCTAAACAGTGTATTCTCTCTTTCCCATCAATATTTAACTTAATTTTTTTTTAGTTATTATGAACTTAAATGTATCTTTAATTAAAATATTTCAGTATCAGTTTTCATATATATTTTTGTATTATATATAATTACTATTTATATTTTCATTTTTTTTTTGACATAAATCATATTTTCTTCATCTTTACATTTTTATCTCCATTTTCAAACTGTTTGCATTTTTATATAGACATTTTAAAAATTTGCAATGCAAATTAACATACTATGTAAAAGGGATATCAAGCATTGTTTCTGGAAATAGTCAAATATTGCTTAACCAAATAACATACTGTTTCATTAATCAGCTTATTTACATGGACATATATATTCTACAAGTTTCTTGTGACCAGAACTGCTCTCAGTGCCTTAATTTTTATTAATGATTTTTCTTTATATCTTGTTGTATTTAAACCACTGGTTAAATTTTAGGGAGAAGTTTTAATTTAATCTTTGTTTTCATTAAAATCTTGCCATATTGTTTTTCTTTGACCACGATTTCTTGATTCAATTAATATTATTAAATTAGTACTATTTTATATATTACTTTTTAAAATGATTATAGAGAAAGCTTATGGTTAAGACCTATAGAGGTGGCTACCTTTGTATTTTCAAGAGCACATGCTTAAAGGTTTATTGCCTTAGTAAATATTACTTATTATATTTAAAAAAAATTTTGTATAGATAAAATGTTATAATTCAATTTTCACCTATGATATTTTTGAAACTTTGCAAACAATTTTAGCAAAAAAGTAATAAAAATTTAAATTTTTAATTTTATGTATGGGACTCACTTCAAACATATGCAATTTTGTTCAGCATTTAAAAAATATAATTTAAATAAATTTATCTTATTTCAATTATTCAGTGGGACATATTTAACACTAAAAGACTGAAAATAAAAAAAAATTATATATAAAAAAATTTAAAGAAACACTTCTTTCACACAAATGCACCAAAAAGTAAAAAATAAAATTTCCTTACTTTTCACAAATGTTAGGCCCATAAAAATTGATAGACAGTGCAACTAAGAATTTTTTAAATAGAAGCACTCCAAGCTTTTATTTGTGAAAGTTGAACAAAAATTATTCTTTACTTTTTAACCCTTTAAGCGTCTAATTGTTCATTCGCAGCAGGTGGTATCACTCAAAGCTTTTAATTGGCCGATGCACAAAATAATGTATCAATTTTTCAAAAGTTATTGACCGTTTTTTTAAATATATTCACTTTAGTTTCGTTTTTAAAAAGTATATTAGTAATTTCTAACATTATAAAAATAAACGAAAGTTTGTTCAAAAATAAATTTTGATTTTTAATTTTAAAAATATTTGTTACGGTTGACATGAAAAGAAACGGCAATCGTAATTTCACGTTATGATTTTTTTTTCCCGACTTTGCAATAAATAAATAATTCTTGCTAAAATCGTAACTATTTTTGTAAAATAATATTTATTTTTGACATATTATATGAAAATAATTTGTATTTTATTTGTATTTCATCAAAAAATATTTTTAAAATGCTCTAAAACATTCGTTTATCATTTTCAAAATAAAACAAAAGCGTTAAGTAAATTTTTAATTTTTGGCAGCCATATAAAAATTTTAACAGCCAATAAGATTCAAGAAAAGATGATGAGAAGGCGGAGCTTTTCCATTTTCTTTTGTTTACAAAATTTCAACAGCCAATAAGATTCAAGAAAAGATGTGAAAAGGCAGTGCTTAGTTTTTGTTTGACATAAATCATCAATTAATTGATTTTTTACTTGTAAAATAATTCAATAGATGGCAGTATATTATAAAACTTTTTGCGTTCTAAAAAATGACGTTGAAACCGTAAACGTAGTCCAAAAACTAAGCAATTTACAGCGATGTCAAATTTACTCGATTAAAGACGAATTTACGAATATGTATCAAAAATTGCCTCGATTAACCCTTTAAGCGTCTAATTGTTCATTCGCAGCAGGTGGTATCACTCAAAGCTTTTAATTGGCCGATGCACAAAATAATGTATCAATTTTTCAAAAGTTATTGACCGTTTTTTTAAATATATTCACTTTAGTTTCGTTTTTAAAAAGTATATTAGTAATTTCTAACATTATAAAAATAAACGAAAGTTTGTTCAAAAATAAATTTTGATTTTTAATTTTAAAAATATTTGTTACGGTTGACATGAAAAGAAACGGCAATCGTAATTTCACGTTATGATTTTTTTTTCCCGACTTTGCAATAAATAAATAATTCTTGCTAAAATCGTAACTATTTTTGTAAAATAATATTTATTTTTGACATATTATATGAAAATAATTTGTATTTTATTTGTATTTCATCAAAAAATATTTTTAAAATGCTCTAAAACATTCGTTTATCATTTTCAAAATAAAACAAAAGCGTTAGTAAATTTTTAATTTTTGGCAGCCATATAAAAATTTTAACAGCCAATAAGATTCAAGAAAAGATGATGAGAAGGCGGAGCGTTTTCCATTTCTTTTGTTTACAAAATTTCAACAGCCAATAAGATTCAAGAAAAGATGTGAAAAGGCAGTGCTTAGTTTTTGTTTGACATAAATCATCAATTAATTGATTTTTTACTTGTAAAATAATTCAATAGATGGCAGTATATTATAAAACTTTTTGCGTTCTAAAAAATGACGTTGAAACCGTAAACGTAGTCCAAAAACTAAGCAATTTACAGCGATGTCAAATTTACTCGATTAAAGACGAATTTACGAATATGTATCAAAAATTGCCTCGATTAAGAACGAGTCAAACAGTCAAAAGGTTAAGAACGAGTCAAACAGTCAAAAGGTTAATGCATTTATGAGAATAAATGTTTCTTTTTTTTTTACTTTTATTTATATATATTACTAGAACAAATGAAAATTTCAGGAGTATTCCTAAAAGATTAAATAGTATCTAAACATATGACGAGAAAACATTCATTTGAAATTAAATTTAATAGTTTGTTATTCAATACTGAGCAGAGCATGAAAGGAAGGTTAACAAATTACAGATTCCACTATAGATTAGCACTGTTTTCATGGAAGGTCATAAATTACCATAGCACTAGATAAAGTCAGATTTGTGAGGGAGAGGAAGCAGAGAACACCATGTAAAGTACATTTACATTTTCCATTTGCATAATAAAGCAACACATGACTTTTTTATTGCATGGGTGGTGTTAACGGGGATAAATCACACCTTTTTAAATTTTCTTTTCGATCGTTCCACTCAACTATTTTGGTACTTAGCAGATTGAAGTTGTGACCAGAATCGATTTCATGCTCCAAGAATACCGATTTTATGTTAGTGTCTGTTTTAGCAGCAACTATATATATATACCTATTATTATTGTAGTTATTGCTTTAAATACCAACTTTATTTGCTTTATTACTTATTTATATTATTTCGTATAAGACTTTTCATATATCATTTTCCAGATTTTTATATTTCATCGAAGAGTAATTTTTAAATCAATCTACACACATTTTTGTTTCTTTATTTTAATTTTTATTTATTAGAAATAATTGCTGCTTTTCTGCAAATAAATTGTTCTTAAAATAAGAAATGGATTTACATTTTTTTACAACAATTCCTTATCTTTGTCATATACATAAGTTTGATACGTGACATCTTTCCCTTTTAATTTTTATTCTTTTTTTTTGTCCATCTTTACATTTAATTTATAACAAACAATATATTAAGTAAATGGCTTTTACTTATTATAATATTTTAAACAACATTTACAAGGATTATTATAATATTACGAATCATTATTAAGTTGTTTATTCATTATTTATAAGCATTTTTCCAAACTTCTAAATATTTTGTAGAAATAATAAAACTTTTTCTTATAGAAAATTCAACATTTTAAGTATGACTGAATATTATTATATTAAAAAAGATACAATAAAATAACAATAACATTATAACAGTATTAATTAGAATAAAATTACTATATAATTAATTTAATAACAGATAAATATTATTAGTAATATTTCCTCTACCTTCAACAGCATTAGTAGAAAAAAATGCAAGGTTTTTGGTTTCTAATGGATTCTCATGTGTATATTGAGAAGTCCTGGTTTGTGCCTCACTTTCACCAGTCAAAGATGAGTTATCGACCTAAAATAAAATTATTAAAAAATAAGTATTATAAGTAAAGACAATTAGACAAACAATTTCAATAATTACATTAAATTAAATTATTAGTGTTGATAATACACTTAATGAAAAATCCATGTTTATCTCTAGGATAAATATACAATCTCTCTACATCATGTAAGCATGATTAATAGATTGACACCAGAGAATAGTTCCAAAAAATACCAGATTAGTTTCATGATACTGGTTTATTACTGTCAATATAGATTTTAAATTTGAACTGGGGAAATTTTAATTAAGCTTTATTTTAGAATAGAAAACATTATAGATAGCTTAAATAAATATTTACAAATTTAGTAAAATAATTTCCAAAATTGAAGCTTTTTTCCCTTTAGTCAAAACATTTTTAAATAATTTTTAACTAGTTTTTAAAACTACAAATTAAGTTTATTATTGGAATAAAATATTTCATCATCATCATCATCATCATCATCATCATCATTATTATTATTATTATTATTATTATTATTATTATTATTATTTTAAAAAGAGAGACTTTATTGAGTATAAAATGTTTTACAAGGTAAATATTGTTTTACGTAGTGTGATGTGGAGATTTAAAATGACTTATTGAATTTTTTTTGCCCATAGCATTTTTAGAAATTGATCAACCCGTGGAAACTCAAAGCATTAATCCATGAGAAGATTAACCATTAAAGACAAATGAATGCTACAATTAGGAATTATTTATAAAGTCTAGAGTTTAAATATGAGTAGCATTTTAGGAGTACGATATTGAGAAATCCAATTTGCCATAGATAAGTTGAGAATAGGAGAACACTTGGGAGATAACAACATTGGAAATAATAAATTTAAATAGGGTGAATCACTTGCAATTAAAATCATTAGGTCAAACTGCAGCTTACTTTGCAATAATACTTGGATAAAATCGTTTATAACAATAACGCTATGAATAGCGTTTGTTTTTTTCATGTGAATATTCATTCTGTATTAGCTTCTTTCTGGTTAAATATATTATAGTTAGCGGCAGAAAATAATTAAATTTGAAAAAAGTTAACAAATAACTTACCTTAAATCCTTGGCTGCTTATAATTCGAATATCTGCAGGAATTCGATCACCAAATTTTACTTCAATAATATCTCCTATTACAACATCTTCACATGGTATATTGCATTTTTTACCATCACGTTTAACTAGAGCTTTCTATATATATATGAGACAATACACTATAATATATAGTAGATACTATGTAATAAAATATATTCTACAAGAGTATGTAAACAAATCATGAAGTAATTTAAATTACAATTAATAAATATATATATAATTCCGATTGAATTTGGAAATACGTTTACAGAAATTATCATGATTTCATTTTTTTTTACAGTATCTTTTCCGTTTAGGAAGTACTGATCATGTATTTTAACATGGAGTTCAATTAGAAGGTGACGTTTATCAATCTGGAATGTTATAGAAGAAGAAAGAATATATTCAAAATATGGAAAATTGCATAGAATGTAATCCGAGTATGTGCATGACAATTACAAAAAGATTTATATTGTTTAAGACCTAGAAGATCATGAAGCATAATGAGAAACTAAATGACCAGAAATAGTTCAGGGAGATTAAAGTCACTAGTAATGATATTCCTTTTATATGTAATTTAACAAATCCTCAAATGAAAATTAAATAATATCCAATTCGTTAGTTGATATGTTTGGACTAATATAAATTCCCAAATATAAACTTACTATAATGGTTAATAGAAGTTTCACATCAAGTATCTTCACAAAATAAAGAATTAATTAGAATGTGTTGATGTATTATTTTTTTTAACAGCAATAAGTGAGAACCCTCCTCTAATAGCAATTTCCCCAAGCCTGTCTAAATGAAATTTCATATCTATCATTAAAAAGCATTAAAAATAAGGTCAAAATCCTATAAGCTAAAAAAGTTGTTTACTTGCGTGGTATTGTTGGCATAAAAACACTTAAAGCCTGCCGTGTTTAAAAGATGAACAAGAGTGTGGACATTGATTAAAAAAAACAAAAATGGTGCACTGTGACTTTAACATTATATTTAATTTTTTTTTTTTTTTTAAAAAGCATATATATAAATGATTAGTACAGTTATTAATGTATTTTCATTAGAGTGGTTTATTTTAATCTTGTACTGCAGAAAATTTGAAATCAGTCAATTAAACTATAGTAATTTGCTAACTAGATATACACTGAACAAATGATGGAGATATGTGATCTGGGTCAACTGATGAGTGCTGGCTCAGCACGAAATGCACATCTTGGGGATCATTTATCCTTTTCACATGTCTTTGATCATATGTTTCGGTAATCTTTGATAGAATTGTGATTAATAAAAGAAAGTTATAAAAAAATTAAAGTTAGGGTTTCTCTAGAAATAATGCGCATATGAAGCCGAAATGTCACATGTGCTATATGGATTGCTAGACAAAGGGTATGTTTCTAATGTATCTGAGAGGTTGGTCTGATTTCCGGGCCGATGTATGGTGGTGATTGGGTTGCAAGCATGATATAAATCATTAGAAGCTTTAGTTATTTCCTGTTCAGTTGCATATATAAAGTTTTAATAAAAAAACAAAACAAAATGCAAATATGTAAACTTTTAGTTGAAGTTTTAAATATAAAACCACATTACTTACAAATGATGCCTGAGATATATTATGGGAGGGTGGAGGTGGAAGTCACCATGGAACAATGGAAAAAAAGAGTCAGTTTATTTGACATAGATTAGTTACGCCAGAATTCTTGGTTGTCATGACATCATAAACGGAAACCGAATAAATATTACTGGGAGCAAACGTCACCGGAGAAATATGTCATAGCAGGAATAATAGTAATAACAATAATAATCGTAGTAGTAATAATAATAATCATCATCATCAGCAGTAGAGGCAGTAGTCAAACAGTCACAAATAAATATGATCATCTCAATTTTAAGAGATAACAGCTATGAAGACAAATCAATAATAATGATAAGAATAAGAATATCAATAATGATGATAATACATCAGAAATAAGTTTTATGATCTTTCAACCACAAATACAAACACATATAGAACATTGTTAGTTGTTCTGTTTATTTGATATTTTGTGTTACTGTCTTTTAATTTCTTCTGCAGAAATTTTTTTTGTGAAACCCTTCAACACTATTTCTAATTTTAGCTCTTACTTTATTGTTTTTAATAATAGTTAATTGGTCAATGTTTATTCATTTTATTTATTTAATATTTTGTATTGTTACTATATTGTTTTATTCAATGCTTAATATTCTTTTTTTTTTTTTTTTACAATTTATTAATTATATACTTCAAAAGATGGAGTCTAGAACCCAAATTCCTTCACTTCATCATTAAAATTAATCTTAATACGCTTCCCACGAATTGGTTTCTTTATCACCGAAGAGGTCTTTCTATCATTGACCCAATATGTGGTCTGTGTTCACGTGAAGATGAAACCATAGAGCATATCATACACCGATGCCCAAGACTAAAAATGATGAAAGATATGATCATCATCAACTTCAACATAAAAACTGACATGATTCTCTCACTTGAAAACACCATTCATAACGGAACATTTTCAATCATAAGACTTTCCACCTTTGTCCCTTATGCCATATGGATTGTAAGATGCAAAACACTCATGGAATTACCACCACAAGTCATACCATTGTTTTGTCAAACGCTCCAAAAAATCAAGAAACGTGATCAGCTTTTTGCTCCCAGTAAGCCTTTAATGACACTTGGACATTAATTTCACTTCCTTCTTCCAGATTCTCAATTCCAACCAAATCAGCCTTTTAGATTAGGCAATTTTAAAAGATAATACTTTTGCTTACATAAAACACTCTAACCACATAAAACAAGTTCTGAATATCTCACACACTATACAAACTTTCTTCACTATACCCAACCATACAAGTGGTATAACAGTTGTGTTCACATAATACATTCTAGCCAAACGTCAAACAGAACATTAATATAATCATGTTATTGTACAATTTTTATTTTCATCAGGATGTAATCACTATATATTGTCAATAAATTATTATTGAAATTAAAATCTTGCTATTAATCGTTGCTTTCTTTCTAAAATGTCTAATTATTACATATTTATTAATTGCTCTAAATAGTCTGGTAGAATACGCAAAACAAATGTATTAGTATTATTTAGAAGTCGTTTTTTCATGGAAAAGATGAATATATACTTAGATGTTCGAACTGTATTAAATATGAACTCTAATAAAAGTGTACTTACTGATTAAACATGATTCATGTTATATTTGATGATAATGGTGACAGATTAAAAAAAATCTCTGTGACTAAAACAAATATTAGACGGACATTAAAATGACAGATACATGGAAAATGTTTTCTTCATAAATTACAATTACAAACTTTACACTTTAATTTTATTGTTATGGAAGCATCCTGTTTATCTCTCGTAAAAACAGGCAAAACTCACTATACGTATTGCCACACACAGCAAGCTAGAGTTCTCAGTGGATGCCAGAAAGCTTGTGCATAAAATCCCAATCTAGTGCCTACTCATCCAAATATCTCCAGACTAGTTTCTGGCTTTTAAGAAGTGGTGGTCATGTGATGTTTATTGGTTTATCTCTCGTAATTAATTTAAGGAATGTTATTTTATAATTACAATAAAAACAATAATAATTAAATTGGAAATATTATTTTTGGTTATTTGCAATTGGTTTATTAAATATTTGAAAGTTGATCAAGTATAACTAAAGATCAAGACTGTTTTTTGATAGCTAATTATATTTAACAGAGGCAAAACTTGCCATTAAAATATTTAAAAATATTTACGAATTTAAATCTTATTGCCATTGGTATGGAGTAATATATATATATAATAAAACAAACCAGGAATTAATGCTATAATTTTCAAAATATAACTATATAAATAGATAAAATCTATAGGCAGCTACAACATGATTTCCATCCTGAGTAGCATATTAGAATTTACAAAAAAAAAAACCTCATTGAATTAATGCAACATTAATGTTCTCATGGAGTAGACAATCTTCTATATTCTATATATATATATGAAATTATATTGTTTATTTATAATAAACAAATACTTCTGACTACACTTGGAAATAATAATAAAAACGACATGGCTGCTATTACTGACAGAGACACTAATATTTTATATAATATTAAACAAATAAATAATACTTTCAATCTAAGTCCTTATCAAGGCAATAAACTGTATAGAAAAACTAATCAACAAATGTTAAAATGGCTATTATGTAGACCAGGATGAACTAATAAAAAAACTAGTCAATTTAGAATTTACTGCATAAGGAGTATTTTTGATTATATAAGATTCTTTAATTTTATGCTTTTTATCCTGATTTTTTTGCATCAATATCTCAAAAAATTGTGGATGAAAAATATGCCCAATGGAATATTGATGAATATAAAAAGCAGAATAAACGTAATCATCTATTAATTCTTTATTATACATGTGATCATGTTGCTTAAGGTCGTATTTCATATTAGTCTTTGTTTCACCAATATATACAGTATCACAACCAGGATGTTGTCATAAAATAGAATATATTATTCCTATTGTCGATATTAATACAGAATTTTGTATTATTTAAAATTTTGTTAAAATTAGGTGAAATTTGTCAAGCAATATGAAAGTCCTGCATAAATAAATACCTTAATAGCTGCACTTTGGACAGATGGGACAAAAGCCAGACATCCATAATAAAGCATTAATAGATAATTCACTTTATTCTGCTTTTTATATTGATCAATCTTCTACTGAGCATATTTTTCATCTATAATTTTTTGAGATATTGAAATAAAAATGTAAAATTAAAGAAAGGTATGCATTAAAAATCCTCCTTATGCTGTGAATTGTAAATTGACTATTTATCCTATTGGTTCATCCTGGTCTATATAATAACCATTTTGACATTCATCGATTACTTTTTTTACACAATTTATTGCCTTCATAAGGACTTATGTCAAAAGCCTAGGCATTTATGTATTATTTTTGTTTAATAATTATATAAAATATTAGTGTCTCTGTCAGTAACAACAGCCATGTTGTTTTTATTACTATTTCAAGTGTAGACAGAAATATTTGTTTATTATATTTATTATGGAACAGGATTGGAAAATGTATGAAGCTAAATAAAGGTTATTGTAGCTGATGAATGGTTAGAGTTTTTAAAAAAAAAATGTGTTAAATTTAAAATTATTCCAATTTCATGTACAATAAAATTGAATAATGGTATTCAGTAATAATAGGTAATGTTCAGTATACATTGCTTCAATTTTTAATACAAGATTGTAGAAATGAAATTGAGAGAAAAATCAAAGAGATGTTATTATAGTTTTCCAGTAGATATGGAATATTTGGTTGGTATTTTTAAAATGCAAGTAAGACAAAAGTATATAAGGAAGTTTGATGTATACATTAATTGATCAATAGGGGAGAAAGGACTTGGTATCTGTACGTTATTTATTATTAATAATCATTCATATGCAATTATTTCATTTTTCTTTATTTAATAGATCATTTATAGTTATAAATTATTACATTTCATATAATTTCATATGTATCATTTCCAATACTTCAATTGTATATATAATTAACCCATATCTTCATACATCTATAATATGCTATTTATACCATTATGACAATGGACATAAAACTACTTATCTCCATGACTGTGGGCTATTAAGAAGAAAATAACTTGAAGTGGTTATTGTATCTGTATATTATAATTATCTTGTCAGTAATCTAACTTTCTTTCATATAGTTATCTCTCCATTATCATTAAAATTCAAGATACTCTTAGAATAAGGAGACAATCTACTGTTTATTTAGTGGCGCCATCTGACGACTGCATAATTGATATATCTTGATTAATGTATCTACTATAATATTTAACTATACCCATTCCTATCTTCAAAAACATATATATAACTTGCATTAATAGTAAAAAGATAAATTAGTTTATATCATATAGCATAAGGCTAAGGACTCTTAAATATCAATAGTAATAATAAAATGAAATAGTAAACCAATACATTAATCATTCACAGATATTGGTTTTCAAATTTTTATCTTTTTTTTAAAAAATTTTATTTTAGGATTTAAAAAAAAGGATCATTTCGTATTTATTGTTTTAAAATTTTAAGCAGTTTTAAATACCAAATAATCTTCTCTGACTTTTATAAATAAACAAAAACCTTAGTTGGTTAACAATTAATTGTAGATAATAAAAATAATTCAATACGTAATTATAATGTTTCCGGAAAAACCTTATTAATTACTTTTTATAGCTTAATTCTTTTTAATATATGAATTTTTTCTACAATACAGGCTTTTTCTACCTGCACTCCAAAATGTAATATATAGGGTTTGAACTCAGACATCCACACGACCCTCAACTATCCACGCTATCTCATACTGCTGACACACTTGATCAGACACACGTCGAAAAGATGAATAATACCCAATATATGTATTTCGTGCTAACACCCGTCAGTTGGTACAAATTATCATCTCCACACATATATAAATGCTCAGCTTATATTAAGATAGTCAATCTTCATACTTTAATGGACAGGCTTCAATCCACTCCACCACATAACTCCTCAGCCGTCCATTTCATTGAAAATCTGATGATGGAATGCTCAAATCCCCCATTGGTGCAACCTTTTTATCCTACCCATGTTGACCATAAGTAACTCTGACCCCTCAGGTACAGGACAATCCATTTACATATATATATACGAGGGACGGGCAGACCTTACAACACTATATTTTAATATATGATTTTTTTTCTACAGTACAGGCTTTTTCATACCTGCACTCCAATATGTAATATATTGTGGGTTTGGAATTTGGGTTATCTGTTTATTTTTAATTTACAATTGACAAAAGTCTGTGCGATTACTTTTATTATTAAATCCAATTTTTTTTTATTAAAAAAAATATACATTATTTTTTGTTTTTCAATATATAATAATTACCTGAGGTACCAAACTTTTAAAAGAATCCATTATGCGATTACTCTTGGCTTCTTGAATGTATGAAAAACAACCGGTAATAAATACAGTTCCTACTAACGCTGCACCTAGATATAACTAAAAAAGAAAAAGAAAAAAGTATTGGAATAACAAATAAAAAAACTAACCAAATAAGTATACATAGCTGATTTATCCTATTCGTTGTATTATTTCTTGTACATAATGTGTCTAAGTGAAAAGATAACTAGTTCTCTTTTCATGCCACCTATAGGAGCATCTTTGAATCAAAACGTATTAAATAGTATAAAGTAACGATATGGTTGACCTATTTTCTGCAGACATTTTAAACTGCTAGTTGTCTGGATCACTAATTATAACATGAAATGTGACAGCATGTTTATAACCTTCATGGATCATGTTCAATATTCTTTTTGCCGTTAAGAAATGTTGAAAATTGCTTGAATACATTCTTGGGACTCATGGCTTCATTGCCACACAGAGTATGAATCACTTCAAATGTTTCAATAGCAGTTTGTTTTCCAATTTTAAACAAAATTTAACGTTAGCGTGTTGCTTCTATTGTGGATTAAAGTTCAAAACATGGACACATTTATTTCATGATCCAAACAAGCTGGGGCTTTAAAATTGTCTTGATGAATAGGTTAACTATATAGCTATGTAATACTTATATTGATTCAGAGATAGTCCTTCTGGATGTTTGGAGAGAAAATCTGTCCCAACCATCTTTTTACCGGACACATAGTGCAGACAAAAAATTAAACTTGAATGGTGTTGAGGTTTCTGTAGAAAGATAAATATATTCTACCAGTGCTTACTTATGGAAAAGATGCAGTCTCTATATATTCTTATACAAACTCCATGAAATATGAAGAAATATATATTAAAATTAATATGGAGAAAGTTGAAATCATGGATGAAATAACAATTACTTATAACTGAAGCTGCTTTAAAAATTAAAAAGTTAAAATGAAGTCAGTCTGAATATATTCCTAAAAAGATGGACAATTGTAATTTTAATTCAGAACATAAATGAGATATTCCTTATGTCTGTCATTGCTTTGATTAAAAATTGAAAACGACAATAAAAAAATGTTTTTTTTAAATTTGCATTCAAAATATGGACTTAGATCGAGATCTACTAACTGCTAAGATAAAATTTATTAAATATTAAGATAATTTTGATATTTACTAGTTCATTCAACAAATATAATTTTGTTATGTGTTGGGGAGAACTTGAAATGTGGGATACTATAAAAATTCTGAAGGAAGTAGTTACAGAGTAGATGATTTTCATGGTGATGTAGGAAATCTTGATAACTTTGAAAACTTTAGATAATTTAAAGTCAACATATGTTGAGCAGATACAATATAACCCATTGGTGACATAATCCTCCAGTACTTGCAGTCTAATTTGACATGACCCAATGTTCAGGTAGAAGAAGAGGATGGATTTGTGAGATGTCCTAGTTTCATAAAAAAAATTAGAGTTTATGAAACATGTTGGTCATCTAGAAGGATATAAAGAGCTTATAGTAGTAGAAATCTTAAACAATATTCTAGCAAACATTTTTACAAGGATATATTTGATCATAATTAGTGGTAGATGTTTTAGTGATCTTACATTACTACCATATTTTTTTATTACAGTGATAATTCATTTATTATGATTTGTATTATAATATATTGAAGATTAAACAATTGAATAAGGTTAAAAAATATAAAACAAAATGTGGTCAAGAGCTTTAAATATTATAGTAGTACTTTTGAAGAGTACTGGAGGAATAGGATATCATGACATGAGGTTAAGTATTTGATTTTCTTTTACAATATCCTATGAAATGGTAGGAATTTGTGGTGTAATTTTTAAATATTCTTTCACCTTTTTAAAAAATATTTTATAATTGTATGATTATCCTTAACACCAATATCAATCAAGCCATCTGTGAATGTAAGGAAGTGAGAATCATATGAATGAATACTACTATATGTAGCAAAATTCATGGGGATTTTTGTTAGTTTTTAATGATCTGGAAAAGTTATTATCTGTGTCATTACATGTTGCTGACCCATGTCATATAAATTGTCATGCTATGTGTTTAGAAAATCTGTGAATGTTTTGTTGTTTAAATTAATACTAGTAAAATTCAACTTTTTTATATATTTTTATTTAACTTATTGTTTTTAACTCTCAACTGTTATAAGCAGTATATTATTCTGCTATCAATTTTTAGATATCATACTTTAATATTATTTTTTAAATAAAACAAATATCATTCTCAATACCTTATTAAGTATACAATAGTCAAATATGTTTAAAAATACATATATACAAGCAACAAAGATTACAAATTATAAAATTATTATAAAAAAGCCTTTTTTCAGAAATTTTGGTTTTTCCCCTTTTTTTATGTTTTCCCGATTTAAAGAAATTACACGCCGACTTCTATATAAATAAATGAGAGGAAAAAAAAAAAAAAAGGGATTTTCGCACACCATTTTTTGGGTGTTTCCCCCTCCCTTCTACTACAAAATTACTCTTTTTTATTTTATTGGGAGGGATCCAACCCAAATATATTAATTAATTTACTTTCCCTTTTTTTACCCTTTACTCATTTTTTTTTAATTTATTTAAAGAAAATTTTTATTATTTGATCAAAACAACCAAGGAAAAAAAAGGGTGGGGTTATTAAAAATTTTAAATATAAGAATGGTAGATTTAAAAAAAATAAAAATTTTTTGTTTTTGAAAAAGGAAAATATATAAAAATATATAAGGGGGGGGGGGGATGGGCATAGAATTTTAAATATATTTTTTTTACAAAAAGGAAAAAAAAATAAAAAATATAATATAGATAAAAAAAAAAAAAAAAAAAAGAAAAAAAAATTTATATTTTATATATATAATATATATAATAAATAAAAAAAATAAAAATAAAAAAAATAATAAAAATAAAATGGGATGGGAGAAAAGAAAAAAAAAGAAAAAATATAATTATTAGTAGAAGGAAGAAAAAAAAAAAAAAAAAAAAAAGGAAGGGAAGGGGAAGTAGGTTTGAAGTTTGTTTTAATTTGGGATGAGGATGGACAAAAAGGAAAAAAAAAGAGAGAAAGAAGAAAAAAAAATAAGAAAGAAAATGGAGAGAGGGGAGATGGGTGTTTTGTGTTTTGTTTTTTTTTTAAAAATGAAAAAAAATAAATATAATTTATATTTTTTTTATTTTTTATTTAATTTATAATAATAAAAAAAATAAAATAAATAAAATATATAAAATAAAATATAAATAAAAAAAAAAAATTAAATAAAAAAAAATAAAAAAAAAAAAAAATAAAAAAAAAATGAGGAAGAAGATAAAAAATAAAAAATTAATTATATATATATTTATAAATTAATTTAAATAAAAAAATATATTAGTAGAATTGAAAAAATAAAAAAAAAAAAAAAAAAAAAAAAATATTTTTTTTTTTTTTTTTTTTTTTTTTTTTTTTATATATGTTGTTGGGGGTTTGAGTGGGGGGGGTGGAAAATGGGGAAAAAAGAAAAAAAAAAAAAAAAAAAAATAAAAAATATATAATATTATAAATTTATTTTTTTTTAATTTTTTGTATTTATTTATTATTTTTTTTTTATTTTAAATATATTTAAGAAAATTGAAAAATATAATTAAAAAATTTAGTATTTATTTTTATTTTTTTTTTAAATAAAAAAATTATTAAGTATGTCAACATTTTGCAAAAATCAAATTAGTTTGAATTTAGACTATGTAGTATAAATTTTATGCTCTCCTTTTTTCATTTAGTGGTATCTCATATTGCTTATAGACAAAACAACTGTAAATTTTTATATCTTTTTCAAATGATCACTTTTTTACATTTTGAACAAATATAATAATAATAAAAAGCAAATTTATTTTATTATAATAACATTATAAGAAATTAGTCATTTGAATCCAGTTAAACAAAAGTAAATTTATTTCTGCATTTTTGTAATTTTATGGCTATATTTTTTAATTTTTTTATATAAACACTTTAATATATAGTATAAATAATACTTATAAAAAATTCAAATATTTATATAAAATGTACTCTTTTTAGGGTGGTATGAGATACCACATGTAGTCTATATGAATCAAAACTGTCTTGTAGCCAATATGGGTTAAATTTTTATATTTTTCTTCTTTCAGGCTAAGTAAAATCTAATTTAAATAAATTTTACAATGTTATATATATATAAAATAAAAAGTAGAACATAAAAAAGATTTAAAAAATACTTTTATTTACATAAATTCAAAAGAAAATTGTCTTCAGCTTTCACAAATAAACATGTAAAGTATACTTTACATAAATAATATTTATGCATATTCATGTATAGTAGCAAAATGATGAATAATATTAAGCTTAAAATGTTAATCATTCTTGACAAGAATTTCATAAAAATTGATAGAGTGGAACTAAAGCCATTTCTGAACATGAGTGCCCACCACTTTATTTGTGAAAACTGAAGAAAATTTATTTTACTTTTAGTGAATTTATGTGAATAAAAGAATTTTTTTAAAAAAAAATTGAAATCATTATTATTTTATTAGTCACTTTGAAGGAGTACAGTTTGTAACTGGAATATTCTTAGATATGTGATGTTTTTTACATATTATGTATTACAAATTCATATTAAATAGAATAAGAATTTGTGATTTCATAATCATGATTTGTGTTTAAGAAATTTAGTAAGAAGCCTACTTCAATAATGACTTCTAACTTTTTATATCTATACTATTGTTGTCATGTATTAAAAAATATGCTAATGTAATAAGATCCCATGTAATCCATACAACGGGCAGCATAATTTACACATAAGTCTTTTCTTCTGGTGTTGAAAAGAAAATATCACAGATGAATTTAAGGCAGTCAAATTATTTGAAAAATATAGACATCTTTGAAAGAAAAAGTAATGAATACCAAACGTTCGAAAAGTTAAAAAGTTTGTATATACAAGAAAAAAATATTTTGCGTTATGCATTTGAGTTACCAAAATGATATAAAGTTTTGACTTAGTGAACTAAAATAGTTATTTTATCTTTGCTGTAAATTAATCAGGATCAGTTCGAAGAAGAATACAATAACTATGTGGTATTAAATTAAGCCTAAGTTTTTTGTAGGGTTCCAAGATGCAATAACATAATTAGGATTCTTAATTCCTTTATAAAATTTTCTGAGGACTTATAAAAACAAAACAAACAAAAAAGTTAAAAAAACTGTTGAGAGTAAATAAAAAATCATTCCTTAGTTAAGATTACAAAAAAACTATATATTTTAATTATATACTTTTCCATTATTTATTTTTTGCGTTTGCCTATAGTGTTTTCGCACGTTATTTATATTATTATTTTGAATTATGATTAGGTGAATGAAATTTAATATTATTGCATAAAGCTATTTTTATAACATTCACATTAATTTTGTAATGTGTAATGTATTAAAAATATTTTGATAGTTGGGGATCATGGACTAAATTATAGACTTTTATTTTTAGTTTATTATTTCAATCTGATGACAATACAAAATTAATTTTGTTTCTTTGTTCTGATAAGTGGCATGATATTATTGTTTAATACTTTAGTGATATACTTACTAATGAAATAAATAAGTGCAAACTTTATGTGCAAATGTTAAATGTTATTTTTAAGCATGCCTAATAAAATTCAACTTATTGCTGACATCAATGAATAATATAACTTGGTGCTGTAAATAATAAGGCATAGCCAAAAATAGTATAAAGATAATCAGCCATTGATTAGAAGTACACATCTAAAGCTAAGGCTTATGCCATAAAATACATTAAATAAGGTAAATGTAATTATACTGCAACAGAGAATTAAAATAAAATATAATTAAATAAACCAACTATCAAATATATAAACAAACAAAAAAAACAGTACTTTCCCATTAAAAATTTAAAAAAAAATTTTTTTTTATTAACTTGAACACTATTGGTTCTAGATTCATCATATGCTCATTTTGCGCAATAAAGCACCTTCTTTAATCTTTGTTTTCTATTATTCCTTCCCTGACACATACCTTAACAATACGAGGATCAAAAACAGCCTTTACCTTTATAAAACCCATATAGGATAAAAGAGCCATTACCATTCAAATTAGTGAAAAAAGTTTTTTTTTTTTTAAATTTTTAAAGAAAAGTAATGTTTTTTTTGTTTATATGTTTGGTAACAATAATTTGTCGAAAGCATATTTAGTTTATTAGTGTTTGATTATTTATAATAATGGCTGACGTTCAATTTACTATAAATACGATAAACTATTTATGTTAGGAAAAAAGCATTATATTCAAAACTTCAGGATGAGAAAGATCTTTAGTTTTAATATGGTGTTTAAATCTGAAAATACATGTAATTTAAAAGTACTCCCACCCCAAATTTTATGTCACCAAAGTAATAGGAGTTAAATTGTCCATAGTTATTATAAAGAAGGTATATTTTGCTTTTGTTATTTTATCTACACCCATTATTGACATCTTTTCTATTTGAAGAAATAGAAGAATATCTAAAGCAGCATTTCAAATTACAAAATTACTTTTCAAAATTGAATTATTTCTTCAAATTTTTGAAATATTTTGGAAAAGCTGAAAATATCAAAAGTTTTATCCTAAATGCCTTATTTGGTTTTAATCATAGAATCAAATTTGAAAATCATTTTATAGGTGATGTTATGAAGAAATTTTTGATAGATAGAAAAATTTCATAACATACTAAAAATAGATCAATTTTTCTGATAATTATTTTAAGATATTGTCATTAATATTGTTATTAATTTTTGTTGTTACAGTTTTAATAGATGCCAGGAAAACTTAAATATTTAAATATATATTAAAAAAGAATTTATATCAAATTAAAAATACACTTATTAATATAGTTAAACAATTCTCCTAATATATAAAGGAGGAAAAAGTTAGAGATTTTTTTAATTTTAAAAATGTATTGACATTTTCAGTCACTAGGGGAATCTGAAAACATTACATGTAAATATTTAGCACTGAAAATTACTATATATATATTTATAAAAATTTCTCTCTATATATATTAATACGTATACTTTAATATGTACTTACAATAATATGATGTAATGTAATAGCAAATAATTTTTCTCTTTACTAGGTAATTATAATATTCGCATAAATGTTCGGGACATTTATACAGAAAAGGTAGTCTATATATTTTAAATTTAGCTTTTATTCGTGCTTAGCATGATTTGATTATGATATATTATATATTGAAAGCATGCTAAAAACATGAATAAAAACTAAATTTAAAATTTACATACTACCTTTTCTACATAAATGTCCAAAACATTTATGTGAATAATGTGATATACATATAAAAATATTCATAATTATGTGTTATTTAAAAATAATTTATTTCTACTATCAATTCGTAATAATGGAAAAAAAAGAAGAAATTAGCTTACATTATCTCTAGATGGCTCAATTTCGGATATTAGAATTTGTATGACATAAGCTATAAAACAAAGAATTGCTCCAATCCACAATAACAATGAAAATCCCCGAAACATGTTGTGCAAAAATTTAATTATTTCAGGTGTTTGCTTTGGAGGGGTAAGAGAATTAGGTCCATATGTAACTAAAAGTTGTTGAACTTGTTCTGACGTCAAACCCTGTTCAATATATACATATATAGCAGTTTTATATAGAAATTTGAATTAAAACTAGCAGTTACATATCGTTAAATATATATTAAAATAATCAAAATTACCCCAAATTCAGAACTCAAACAGACTAGCCAAAAAAATAAACTCTAAAACACTACCAATGGTTTCATTGCTATGAGCAGACTTCTCAAGTGTTATTTTCTTGGTTAGTCTGGTTGAGTTCTGAATTTGGAGTAATTTTGAATATTTATTGGCTAGTTTAGCTTTAAT
The DNA here is from genome assembly GCA_028023455.1 of Epiperipatus broadwayi. NCBI lineage: Eukaryota > Metazoa > Onychophora > Udeonychophora > Euonychophora > Peripatidae > Epiperipatus > Epiperipatus broadwayi. The sequence goes on from JAQFVV010000130.1 coordinate 2,680,394, forward strand.
CTTTTAATGTTTATATTAAAATAAATATATAACATGTATGGGTTTATATATATATATGTATATGTGTGTGTATGTGTATTGAAAATATTTTTTAATGACATAATCCACACTCACACAAAAACGAGACATTAAAAACAACACATTGAAACTTATTTTGAATTTCACTCTCCTCTCAATTTGAATGAAGCTAGGATCTTTGACAAATTTTAATAAACCACTACATACACATCAAATTTTAATTATTCAGATTACTATTTTTATATGTCAAATTAGGTATTTTCATTTCAATAATAAATACTATGAATGTATCATTAGAAAAAAAAGAGAAGGTATGACTAACTATCTGCTCTTTAAAATAAGGTGAACATAATGATGTAAAGTATTTCGCTGAAGTTTATGAATATTCTAATCTAGAAAATGCCCTAATAATTTTTAAGAGGTGACAAGCCATGGCGAATTAGTATCAATAACGATTGAATTCATAATAACCTATTTATTTATTTATTTATTTTTTCTCATGTGTCATAGCATCAGCCGGGAAGCGAACCCGCTAACCCGGGTCAACTGCTTGTAAAGCAGCTGCCGCTGACCTCTCGACCATCAATGCTTGACATAACCTATTTATTTAGGCACTTCAAATGGACTTTGGGCACATAATTTTATATATATATAAAGTAAGTAAATAAATTAAAGCACTTATAATATTTTATTTCTTCAAAATCCTGAATTCTATAAAAAAAAATCTAGTATTATTTTCATTGTTGGCATCTAGGAAATACTTTCCTTAAAATAAATAAATACATCAGTATTTTACTTGATTTCAAATTAATATTGAATTCAATTTAGTTTATGTGAATCAATCATTTAAGTTGGCAAAAAAATGTTTAAAGACTAAATGGAAGCACAAAATTCATTTCAAAAGACCAAATGTTGAGAATCTTATCTAAAAACTTTTAATTATCAGATGCCACTTTTTTGTATTTAATTTAGTTATATCCAAATATATATTTAGATCTAGTTTACACATCTTAGTAGTAGTTCTTATCTTTAATAGAAAGCGACCAACAGAGCCATTTGACGTGGTATTTTAATCACTTAAAGATTTTTAAAAAATGTTTTTATTTTATAATTGAATTTGCATTTCATATTATAATTCAAATTTGCATCACGGAAAGTGCGCTCAGCTTTAGGTTATATATTTCATATGTGTGTATTTTATGTGTATATTCCCTTGTTGCTAATGATCCTGCTTAAGCCTTAAACAGTAAACTACTTTCCTTGCTATTATCATAAATTAACTCATATGTAATATTCTGTTTACTTTTATATATATTTAAACTCTTTTTACTCTTCATACTAGTTCTCCATCTCTCCAACCCGCTATGTTTTTATTAATGCATCTATTCTTCTATTCCATTCCTTGCCACTATAACACTCAGCCATTCTTCTAACTCAATCATCTCACATTTTGTATAAGTATACTGACATAAAGTCTTTATCTAAAGCTTCTGATTACCATACTACTTCCTTTCTCACCCATCTTGTTGCCTGTCCTTTATTCATAACCCAATTAAATACTATTTTGACTATTCTCTTATTATCGATAAATTGCAATCTACCGAAATCATTTTTATTTTGCTTTTTTGCATCTCTCATATAAAAACTTGAGTATCCCATTTCTTCTTGAATTGCCTCCTTTGTCATTCTCACACCTGCATTTAATGCATATCTTCCTACTTCTCTTTGTATTTTTTCTAAATAATCAATTACCATTTTATTAACACATAAATCACCATTACCATAAGTCAACACTGCTACTATTCATACAATTCTTGCTAAAAAATATTTATTACATGAAAATACTGTTAATTTCATTATCAGTTCCTTTCTTTTCTTTGGTTCATTTATAAATTTATTCTCTTATTCATCCAAGCAATTTCTCTGAATATTTAAGGTAATTTCCAAATCGTTATACATATTCACCACATTTAACTTTATGTCCCCCTATAAAAATCATTCTCTTCTCTTTTCCCAGCATTTATTATCATTATTTTTGATTTTGCTTCACTAAATTTAATCCTCATCTCTTTACCCACTCTTGTGCACATCTTCAGCATGACTTCCATATACTTCTGCGCACAAGAACATATTAGCAAATGAGAGACTCCTGGCGAACATTTTTACAAACTAAAAACTGTGTGAGAAAATAAAATAAAGAATAAAGTGAAGGAAGGTTACCGAAACAAAATAAAAAATAACTTTATTATAAACTATTTACCATTTTGATATCTCACGTATTATTTGCAAAACAATAGCAGAAACTCAGAGATGGATTCCGGCTACAAATTATTCACATTTAATTTTTATATCTTATCCGAGTCAATACATCATTCATCAATTGTACAACTGCAGTAAATTAAACACTGGACAAATATACAATAATATATCTATTTATTTAACTAACTAAAATAAACAAAATAAATTATCTAAACTGAAGACATCAAAATTAAAAATCTGTACCATTTGAAAAAAAAAAAACTTAATCCCTTGCTCTATTATCTGCAGAGTGATGAATATTCGAGAACTTATTTAGTTTTACCAGATTTTTTCTTACTAGACCTATATCATTCGCCGATTAATTAAGCAATTGCAGTCAACAATAATTATTATTTTATCAGTGAATCAATTGATTATTCCCAAGATCAAACCTGTCTTTACAAGCATTAAAACTTATGTAAATACATATACATACATGTATATATTCTGATGTTGATTATGTTGATGAAAACACATAATAACACGAATCATTATATAATAAAAAAATATTTAAATATATTTTCACCTAAATTTGTTAGATAACTATAAATATTGTTAATACATTTTTAATATCTTATATACAAGTGACAACCAGATTTAAATGAATCAGTTTTATATATATCCGCATAACATCTATGAATTTTTAAAATGGAATAAAAAATATTTCTTAAAAATATAACTCCGCATCCGTTTTTATATATTTATTACAAATAAAAAAAGAATTCAAATTCTTTTAACAGAAACTCAGTTAATTGCAAGATTATTTAAAAAAAATAAAAACTCTCCTGAAATTCAACTAAAATTTTATATTAATGAATTTTTAAAACAAAATATTAATAAGGTGAATAAAAATTATAACTTTATCTTTCTTATTGCATTGCTAAATCCATATAATATTAATATCATTTACATTCTTTATTACTTTTACAATGCTTTTTACAACCCACTATTGACAGTTTCGATTGTTCCAACAATCTCCTTCAGAACTTCTACTTACATTTTCAAATCTTTTAAGTAGAAGTTCTGAAGAATATTGCTGGGCAATCGAAACTGTCAATAGTGGGTTTTAAAAAGCATTATAAAAGTAATAAAGAATGTAAAAGATATTAATATTATGTGAATAAGAATTATAAGAATTCCAAGAAGGAAATACAGTATAACAATTTATATATATATGAATCCTATTCATCAGCCATTTATTTACACATAAAATTAACTAACCATGAAACCAATTTTAATAAAACACATATTCGGAAAAAAATTGAACAATATGACTAAAGAAAATTATAGAGATTTTTTTTGAAAGTCCCAAGAGCATAAATGAGAAGTATGAATTGAAGAAAATAAACAATATTTGGAAAAAGCTATTGGAGGATAACATATTTGCTAAAATTACTCCAGCAATAGAATTGAAGTATGAGGACAAATAATAATTGGAAAAAATAACGATTTTAAATCTCACATACATTCTTATGATTTGAGAAAAAAGAAATTCGGAGGAAAGTACTTGTTATTGTACTGAAACGTTAGCTATTAAGCTATTTTATTTGCTAAACAGAATCTTCCAAAAATAATATTATGAAATCATCATTTATCCATGAGATATTAGAATTAATAATATATTCAGCACATCAAAGATCAGATTTTAATTCTTATAGTTTTAGATTTCAGCTCTTTTTTTTAATTCTTATAATAAATTCTATTATTTACTCTTTTCAATATTTAACTTTAATTTATTGTAACTTCTTATGAAATATCAGCATTGTGATAGAATTTTCTATTTATTCAATACCATTTTTTTTAATATTATATTTTATTGTTTCACTTGATAATCTGTTTAATTAAGAATGTCAAATATCTTATTTTAAACACATTCATATACAAATAAAAATATTTACAAGTAAACAGAAAAATTATATTTCTAAAACGTCTTTGATAATAAAAAGGATAATTTAAATATCATGTATTTTTAAAATTAAGGTTAATAGTAGGAATATATAGAATGCAACTAATTTTCTAACAAAGCAATGACCAGTGGCTATTTTCAACCCAAAAGTTATACTGTAAGGATAATTTTTGAATTGTGTTATATTCACGTCTAGATATTGACTGTAGCACTATTTATATATTCAAAACCCTAACAATTTATAAGTGATTCTTTAATATATATCTATAATAATTAAAAAAACAAATATATTTCTCTGTCCAAGCTTCCTGAAGGATCATCTCCTAATCAACATATGTGTTATATGGTGACATAGTTTAACAATTCACCAGGAAAATTTTAAGGCATTAGTTTCTCTAGATCATGAGTTACAATATTAAATGTGTCAGTGTGTTTAATACCTTTATAGATTGTCTTCAGTATGTTCTTCATTATCATAAAATTTTTCAAACCATTTGAAAACATTCTCAAGGCTCATGAGTTCGCTACAAAACATAATATGAATTATTTCAAAGATTTCAGTAAGAGAGTTTTCTCCAATTTAAAATAAAATTTAACATTAACATATTGGTCTATCATAAGTTACTGTATGAAACATATTATCACATTTCATTTCCATAACTCCAATTCAGACACTAATATCTTAAAATGTCTGTGATGAATAGCTAAATTATGTGATTTTTTAATCCATACATCCAGTTAGAGATGACCCAGCAGGAAATTGGGAGAGATAATTAGTCACCAGTTACTTTTTCATTGAGATATATTGTATATATTAAAAATTTTTCTATTATATAACTCTCTTCACTGTTTTAAGTTGAGAAGTAATTATGTTGCAATATTATAAAACAGTTCAAAATAAAACATCTGTCATCCAATAATTCTAGATATGGTGCAGATTTAATCAATTTTAAAAGCAGCATTACATTTTAAATTATTTATTTATAAAAATCTTTAAACTGAATACATATTAAAGATTTTGGAGACATACAGATGTAAACTAGAAAACATTTTTTAGCCATAATGTAACCAACGGTATAAATAATTAAAACTGGAAGAGCAAACTGAAGCCACATGACCATAACATGAAGAGCTAGCTGATAGTCAGATCCTTAAAAAAGCTCAGAAAAGTTCTATTGTTATTTGACAGATCACCTAAATTTCAACTTTTTGCAGTTTAAAATGATTGTGATTTTGTCAGCTGAAAAATTTATTTAGATGTTTGTTTAAAAATCCCCATTTACTTAATTCTTACACACATACACACAATCATATATATATATATATATATATAAGAAATTTGAATATATATATATATATATAAGAAATTTGAACTCAAACTTTCAAGCTCCCTACAGTTATTCACTCCATCTTATACAACCAATACGCATGACCACATAATGTGAAAAAGATAAATGATCTCCAATATATGTATTTGGTGCTGAACAAGCTCTCATCAATTGGTCCAGATAATTATTAAGATAGCAAATATTTAAACTTTAATGAACAGGCTTCAATCTTCTCCACCCTTCAACTCTTCAGCCATCCACCTCATTGAAAATCTGATGATGGAATGCTCAAAGCCCTTGTTGAAGTTTGAAAATTTGTTATCTTAATATAAACTGAGTACTGATTATATATATGGGTGGGAGATAATGATCAGGATCAACTGATGAGTGCTGGTTCAGCACAAAATACTTATATTGGAGATTATTTATCTTTTTCACATTATGTGGTCATGTGTATTGGTTGTATAAGGTGGAATGGATAACTTTATGGAGCTTCAAAATCTGAGTTCAAATCCTTCAGTATAGACAATATACTTGTATTTAAATATTATATATATATATGTAAACAAAAGGAGTAAATTCATCTTACCCCAGGCTATGAAATTAAAAGCACTCTAAATGTTGAACAAAGATCAAGAATAGAATATATCCAAATGAATCCACTTAGTCTTGAAGCTCTGATGTTTATAAGCATACCTTTGTCCATATTGCCTGTAATTTAGAATAAAATTAATTTATCAGACAGATGGAATAAGGACGTATATTCTTGATCTTTGTTCAACATTTAGAGTGCTTTTAGTTCATAGCCTCGGAAAAAGTGAATTAATCCTGTTTACACACACACACATACACACACACACACACACACATATATATATATATATATATATGAGCAATGTTTAATTTAAAGCATATATATATATGGACATTCTATATATAATCAAAATAATCTTTTATTTAAACTGTGTCCTACATGGATTTAGCATAATATTTTCATTAGATATATTAAAGCAATTCGATGAATTATAAATCTTACCCTGTTGGGATCAACATTATACCTATTAAAAAGTTCTTGTAAGGATATTTTATGTTCATCCTAAAAATAAATAGTAATAAATATAATACAAGAAATAAAATTATATTACTTCAAAATGATATTTATATAAAAGTAATAATTAATTTTTTTTTAAATATGAAAATTTATTTTTCATGCTTATATTATTAAAAAATAACTAAAATCTATGAATATAAGCAATAAAAATATATTTCTAATATTTTCCCTTTTTAAAACAATTTTTCTAAGTTTAATCCAGAGCTTTCTATCTATACCTATACTTTTTTTTTTATATATGTCAAATCGTTGACCGAGACGCGAACCCAGGCCAGCTGGTTGGAAGGCAGCTATGCTAACCGCTGGACTACCTATACTTGTCCACAACCCGACAAAAATTCTCTTGTCAACTTTTCCTCACATATACCATCTTTTTCTAAGTCTCTAAAATTTATTGGAATATAGTTTAGAAATTTGTTTTTATATTGTCTTTTTTTTTTAGCAATATGTTTCTCCCTTCTTTATTTTAGCCATTTAATTTTTTCCAACGGTGTCGAGTGACATTCGTTCCTTTTTTTATCAACATATTTATGTTCGGAGTTAACACGTCCCGACCGATGCTATGACATATGAGAAAAAAATGTAATGTAGAGACAATATTACATTTATTTAATTTTTTGTTTGTTTTCAAGTTCATTAGTATATATTTTATAAAAATTATTTCTAACAAAAATACTCCAATCAAGTTTGACCCCGTAATGAGTTTTATCCATTAAATTTGCAATAATTCTATAATTTGAATAAGGTCTTTATAATTGACAACTTCGTGTAAATATATTATTGTCCATTATTGTTTCTTTTCATTTATCTTCAAAAATAATTGATATAAGCAAATATATGTGAGTGTCTAATCCGATGTGTCCATAGCTATATAAATCGTTGCTTTTATTGTGCTTAATTAAATTTATAGGCCATTTGCCTGTTTATATTGTTTGATTAGCATATGAAATTATATATATGTGGGTGCATTTTATATAGCGATGCTATAAGTATTTATTCACCATATTTGAATTTGTTTAAGTATATTTGCCTCCTCGTGCTTAGGGATGATTTTTTTTTGCTTAGAGTTCAGAAACATTTCTCGCTATGAATTATATATATATATGCTTTGTACTCTGTACTAAGAGGCCAGTGATGTATGATCAGATGCACAATGTATAGATCTAATTTTGTAATGAAGAGCACTGTATGAATATTTATAGTGAATTTAAGATGTTTTGTAATTGCTTATTTTTATGCAAAGTGAAATACATATGTAAGCTTTTCTTAACTTTGCACACATATGTAATAGAATCGTATAAATAACAGAGTACTTAGTAATCTTCAGAGATGATACAATATTATAATGTAAAGTTTTTGTGAACAGTAATATTTAAAGCTATCTGATATCAAGCATATTGTACTCCAACATAGAAGGGGTAGTTATCACTGGAATAGATACGTACTTGAACTGTATTATATCGTGCTGTAAATAAAATTTGTTTTGTCTATTGTTGGACTGTTTTAGCATTTGTCTGTTCTGCCATTGATATTTCCAGAGAATCTCTGCTCTCTGTGATCTAGAGGCAATTTTAAATGTTTATGAATGATGGCACAGCTGTGTGGGCATTTATACTTGGTATCCTTACTAGTAAACTTTCATATTCTTGGCTATAAGTCTAGTAATGACTTCTGGTGTTGGATATTATGATACCCACCATCCATTACAATCTATCTATCTATCTATCTATCTATCTATCTATCTATCTATCTATCTATCTATCTATCTATCTATCTATCTATCTATCTATCTATCTATCTATCTATCTATCTATCTATCTATCTATCTATCTATCTATCTACCTATCTATCTATCTATCTATCTATCTATCTATCTATCTATCTATCTATCTATCTATCTATCTATCTATCTATCTATCTATCTATCTGTCTTTCTGTCTGTCTGTCTACCTACCCACCACCCACCCACCCATCTATCTATCTATCTATCTATCTATCTATCTATCTATCTATCTATCTATCTATCTATCTATCTATCTATCTATCTATCTATCTATCTATCTATCTATCTATCTATCTATCTATCTATCTATCTATCTATCTATCTATCTATCTATCTATCTATCTATCTATCTATCTATCTATCTATCTATCTATCTATCTATCTATCTATCTATCTATCTATCTATCTATCTATCTATCTATCTATCTATCTATCTATCTATCTATCTATCTATCTATCTATCTATCTATCTATCTATCTATCTATCTATCTATCTATCTATCTATCTATCTATCTATCTATCTATCTATCTATATTATCAAATATAAAATATACAAAGATAGGATAAAATAATAGAAATGCAAATAATAGAATCATCTACTATCAGGTGATCAGCAGGTATTTTTAATCCAATATTTATATAGTATATTAAGAGTTAACAATATGTCTAACTGCATATCAATCGAGTAGTGATGGGTACAAATTAAAATAATTAATGCAATTATAGAACTTCATTGACAAGTGATAAAATAATGTGGTCATTAAATACAACAAAGAAACCTTAGTATAAAATAACACTAAAGAGTATTTAATGAGATATTTGAAACTTTGTTTAATTAGTAAGTTAACGAATATGTTCGTTACAAAATTTGATTAGCTTATTACTCTTTGAGGTTAGGCTTTTGGGGTCAAGTGTTCTTATTTTTAACTTTCCTACATCTATTATTAAATTTGGAAATTATTTAATCTTTTCATTCTTGTGCGTAATCTATTTTAATTTTCATTAAGATTATCAATTTCAGCTAGTGGATAACGATTTTACTCATTTGAATCATTTTTTGTTTTTATAAACTTTATCTCTTTGATAATGCTCCCATCATTTTACTATCTGATGAGCTAGAGGGCAATGACTTCCCAGAAAAGTAAGTGACATTTCTCAAAATTCTAGATCTTTGATAAACATATCAGACATTTCATTATTCTTAATATATGTTGCATTTGTTCGAGGATTTTTTTAAACAGTTATAAAGGAATCACGTGTTGTGGTCCAATTTTTTTTACATGATATATCTTTATGATTAATGGCAACCCTGATCCCTGATACACTTGGGATCATGAAGATATTCTTTAGGACGAAAACAAATATGGTCTAGCTCTAAAACGAAAATAACTTTAAAAAGTATAGTAATTTTTGATTATAAAGTTATTGTATTAATACATAAGAATATGGTTAATTTTCTACATTATATAATGCTTAGTTTAAATGTATATCCTATAGACATCCTTCCATATGGAGTTAGTATAGTGGAAGAATGATCATGAATCAGCATAACTATCACTTACGGTTTTCCACAGTTGTATGATTTCCCTAGAACATTCATTACTTTTTTTTTTGTTAAATACTAAAAACTATCATATTTATGTTTTACATTTGTTTAAATTTCTTGGCATCTTATTAATGCTTGAATTAAACATGAGAATAATGAAAATATAATATATTCATATATCTCTCTTAGATATAGAAAAATAATTAATCTGGTATTATTTATTGTTTGGACGATTTCCATTATCTAATATGAGTATTGAATGTCTTTAGAAAAATTTAACTTTATTTAAATATTCGAAATACATTCAACTGTTAGTAATAGCACAGCAAACATGTTAATATATGCACAACATTTTAGAGGTATTATTCTCCCCTCTTCTTCAGATGTTGCTGGCCTGACCAGAGACAGTACTAGAATGAGAATCGGACCTGGATCCTTAGATTCTTGAATATTGAATTTTAAGGTAAAGCAAAGGTCTAGGTTCGATTCCCATGCTAGTACTGTCACTGGTCAGGCCAGCAACATCTGAAAAAGAAGAGAGAATAATACTTCTAGAAACATTGTGCATATACTAATCTGTTTGATGTGCTACTATTAATAGTAGAATGTATTTGCAATATTAAAATAAAGTTAAATTTTTCTAAAGACATTCAATACTCATATTTGATGATGGAAATAGTCCAAACAATAAATACAACTAAAACACCATTATCACAAACCTTCAGGAAAACATTAATCTGGTTTGTTTTTTTCTAAATTTTAATAAAGAAAGATATTACCTATTAAGCACGTTGTATATAAATTATGCCGTGCCCGATTTGGGACCGCGGTAGAAGTCCGATTTGGCATTCGGGCGCTCACTGTTCCAGCGTTCGAACTTCAAATGAACTCGCCAGCAACAAAGTATTAATCTTTTTATATATAAACTATAAGACGTATGTAAAATTAAAAAGTTCTTAAAAAAGACATACATGCAAGCATAAATATAAGATAGGAGAGTTGTTTCTGGCCTTCGTTATAAGGTTAATATTTTTAAATATTTAGAAAGTTGGTTTAAATTATTAACGATTAAAATAATAAAATATTAAAGTGAGATCTGCAACAGTTAAAAGTTATTTAATAAAGATAGAGAGTATTTTATAATTATTATAATATAAATGCTTTGCATAGAGTGTGCTTCATAGAAAGAAGACTTGAATTTATATAAACAACGTGAATAATTATAAGAAGGAAGAAGATTGGAGATATTTAAGACTTGGCAGAAACAAGAAAAGATCATTAGAAACGATAAGATTAATTATAATGAAGTGCTAAAACGATTCAGTAAAATTATTATTAAGAAAATTAGGAAGAGGAGGAGAAATTGATTTGACAAAAAATATATTAAAAAATCAACAAAAATAAACATATGGATTATTGTTCATGAATTCATAAGAAGTTCAGTTTGCACACCAGAGGATACTTTGGAGCTACAATCCATGAACTGAGCTCAACAGGATGTATATTACCACTGCACCAAATTACGCCATACATGAAAGATATATTAGAAGATTCTGTGGGCAATAAGAAAAAAAATGGATAACTTAAAGGACAGAATGATTTGGATAAGTTATTGAATTGGTGTAAAAAATGCTCTTATAAAATATAACTGTTGATGATAATGTTGAGATAATTATATATAAATCAATAAATATTTTTTTCTAAAAAACTAAGTTACTATCTAATTGGCTTACAATTTCTATTTCCTGTTTTAGTTCATCGATTTTTTCCACTAGTTTCTTTGGTTTTTCAACATCATCTTTTTTACTTTTTCTATTTTTTTCATCTTGGGAAGACGGCGTTATGGTGATAGCAGAGTGATTTAATACACCGTTTTTAATTATCTTGATATCTTCAAGATCTTCATTTTTCGAACTGACCTGAAATAAATAAATTATTATTTGTAATGTTTATAAAGAAAAACAAACTGAATATTAAAGTAAAGCAATCGTATAGAATATCACATTGCACCCCAGTAATAGATTATTAAGCACAACCGTTTCAAACTTAGGTCTTCTTTCTACCTTCTTTTCTCAACTAGAAATCAGCCAAATAACTTTTATTCTAACCACTGCACTAAACTGAAAGCAGAAAACTGAAAGAACATTTAGTAGAGGTAAAAAATATTGATAATGATTAGCTAAAAAAATGTTATTAGCTAATAATAATTTTATTTTTTACAAACTTTCATTAAATATACAAAAATTTAACTTAGACATTCATTTTATTGGTGAAAGAAATTAGAAAAATATCTAACTTTTTTCCATTATTTTTATTAGTATTAGAATTATCTTTTCCTCCCAATTTTTTTAACTTAATATTTATCAAGTCTAATATTATTTTATTTAGAAAATATACCAGGATAGATACCAATGTTCCATTGAAAGGGTGACTGGTTCTCTCTTTAAGTTTCTTATAGTATTATCTTTCAATTAACATAGCAATATAGTTTAATTATCCACCACAACACATTTTAATTACTAAAATGTCTAGATCAGGATTTCCCAACTTTTTTTTTATCCCCATACCACCTTGACTTTTAGTTAATTATCCAGAACCCTTATTCATTATAATAACAAATAAATAGTATTTTGATAAATGCTTTATTCTGTAAATAAATCTTAACCGGGCATTCTGAGTTATCAGATCCTGCAGTGAGAAAAAAGTCTACACAACCTTATTATGTAAAGAAAAATGCAGCTGACATGGCTGATAGACAATACCAACATGAAATAGCGGGAAAAGCAATAACATAACTATTTGGGGAATATATTAATAGCATAATTTATTTATTTATTTGTTATTCACTGTACCCCCTGGACAAGCTTCCTGTACTCCTCTGGGGATAAAGGCAGACCAAGGAGATCATGTGTAACGATCCGGAGAAAGCTAGACTTATGTAAACTGCACTACGGGCGCCATCTAGGCCTTTGAACCTAGAAAAATTTATAAAGTAGGCAGATACGTAAGTAAAAAAAAAAAAAAAATTTTTTTTTTTTTTTAAATATTTTGGTTCCGGTCGTTAGCCCAAGTCACTAGCTCAGTGATTAGCAGAGATAATAAAATATAACTTAATTTTATATCTTAAATATAAAAGAATAAAAGCCACTGCCAGAAATTAACACATAAAATATTTATTTACGCACATATAAAATCATTCTAAACTCGAGGAATAGGTTTAACATTTTTAGATTTTTATATTCTTATTACTCTTTAATTTTACATTTATATAACTTTCAATGATTTTAATTTTTTTATTTTTATTTAGATTGTCAAGTATGAATAGACTACATAGATCTGCATTTGAAAATAAAACATTCTATCCCTATTTAACCCTAGGCTAAACTTCGCAGTCAAACTGGCATCAATCCATCCGATACATTTATGTATTCAATGTAGCATGAAAATACAACAGCACAAAGATACTATACTGTCAGGAATGGACATCTGAACAATATAGTTTAAGAAAACATTGACTCTTGTCTAATACAGGAATATGACGTCTGTATAGCAAGAAGAACAATAAAATAAAAACTCCATAGGAAGGGACCGCGATCCTTTTTGCCGACTTACAATCCCATCCATAGGCAAAGGGTTGGTGCGGTGTATACAGCGATTCTGCACATAGCGAAACTCATACTACATCTACTAATTACACAAATATATCCAATCCATTGACCCAATTCAACAATGACACAAATAACCTAAGATTACCCTCCCCTAATATAACTTTACAAATCTATATAGCCATTCACGCCCGACTTAAGTTTAACATTTAGATACGTTCGCACAAATGAGTTTAAAAATGTTGGGTATAGATCGATTACATAGATTCCACGGTCAAAAACATTTCAAAATAAACATAAACGATCAAAATACAAAATTATTGATACCGACAATCGCAGAGGGAAACTTATAAGTCACCCAATAGTATTCACCATAAGATACTTGCGTTGTCACCAATAACTTAAAAGACATCCGAATAAATACATTTTAGATTCTCACTGTAAGGTATCATTATTTATCGAATGTCTATATATTTTGATCAAATATGAAAACCAAAATATAATTAACCGCAAACGAATCCATGCAAGCGTCTATAAACAACTTAAATTTCATGCATTTAAATAATCTTTACAATAAGGAAAAAAAATAATGGAAAAGATGTTTATCAATCGGAAAACATATAAAATTAAACATTATTAATTTGATTTAAAAACTTACAAAAGTCAGATAAGAGTCCGTTTTAACTTTTAAGTTGGCTTGTTTATCAATTTATAAAACTTGACGAAAGTTCTTAACCGATTTTAATAATTGTTCATTTCATATAGTCCATGTTCCCATTGGCAATTCCCACGGCGTCTCCATTGGAAGAAAATGTTCTGGAGGTAGCATTAGCTGGTTCCATTCTGGTATCAAAGTCTTTTCATTTTATTTTTTTTTTAAAACAAACAAAAAAAAAATGAGAGAGAACGGCAAGTGCGTCTTACCATTGTCATCAAATCAAGTTGGAAAAACTCTCTGACTGGAACTCAATATTTTTTCTTTTTATAGTCCTCCTATGGATTCCATGAACAAAAACGTCACTGTTCTGTTTTTTCGTTATGGTCCGGGCCTTTATTTGGCTTCCATTGGTCAAGCTAAAATCCCTTTCTTCTCTTATCTAACTTTCCATCTGACTTTTTAATTAAACAGCTTTTAGATAATTAATAAACAATCATTTCCATTTATAGATTACAGGAATTAATTAATACCTGTTTTTTATTTTAACTTACGTTATTTTTTTATTAAAATACTTTTATAAATCTTTTTTTATAAAAAATACATTCAAATACCCTTTTTTTATTTATTAAAAAAAAATATTTTTAAAGTTTAGCATCTGTGCGAATGTATATACGTATAACAAACATTTTTAATTTTAGCGTTTAGTTTTTTACTTTTATTTGCGAACTTTTAAGTTTTTATTTTAAATTAATGTAACGACATATTTATATATCGTTACATATCAGTAAACTTCCTCAAAAAAATAAAAACATTAAAAAAAAAAAGAATTTACTTAGTGTTAGTAATTACGTTACACAAATTTGTTATATATGAAATTTCAAAAGGACAAAACTTTTTTTTTTTTTTTAAAAGACAAAACAGTAATTACGAATATAATGATAAAAAAAAAATTGACTGATGATTCCTTACTACCAGCTAAATTTCTGCCCCCTCCCTTCCAAGTTCCATTTCTCCTACCTTTAAGTATTATTTAGGCAAGTTAAACGATTAACCCTTTAACTGTCCAATTGTTCATTCGCTGCAGGTGGTATCACTCAAAGCTTTTAATTAGCCGATGCACAAAATAATGTATCAATTTTTCAAAAGTTATTGACCGTTTTTTTAAATATATTCACTTTAGTTTCGTTTTTAAAAAGTATATTAGTAATTTCTCACATTATAAAAATAAACGAAAGTTTGTTCAAAAATAAATTTTGATTTTTAATTTTAAAAATATTTGTTACGGTTGACATGAAAAGAAACGGCAATCATAATTTCACGTTATGATTTTTTTTTCCCGACTTTGCAATAAATAAATAATTCTTGCTAAAATCGTAACTATTTTTGTAAAATAATATTTATTTTTGACATATTATATGAAAATAATTTGTATTTTATTTGTATTTCATCAAAAAATATTTTTAAAATGCTCTAAAACATTCGTTTATCATTTTCAAAATAAAACAAAAGCGTTCAGTGAATTTTTAATTTTTGGCAGCCATATAAAAATTTTAACAGCCAATAAGATTCAAGAAAAGATGATGAGAAGGCGGAGCTTTTCCATTTTCTTTTGTTTACAAAATTTCAACAGCCAATAAGATTCAAGAAAAGATGTGAAAAGGCAGTGCTTAGTTTTTGTTTGACATAAATCATCAATTAATTGATTTTTTACTTGTAAAATAATTCAATAGATGGCAGTATATTATAAAACTTTTTGCGTTCTAAAAAATGATGTTAAAACCGTAAACGTAGTCCAAAAACTAAGCAATTTACAGCGATGTTAAATTTACTCGATTAAAACGAATATGTATCAAAAATTGCCTCGATTAAGAACGAGTCAAACAGTCAAAAGGTTAAATTTTAAACAAGACTTTTTAAAAAAAAAAATTATGATTTATATTTATTAATTACGTTTTATTTATTACTTTTTTATTCCTTGTATTTCTCTTTACATATGCGCAATTTTTCTTACTGGCAGTTCCTTTTTACACAAAATTTAAACTATAACTTTACGTTAATACAAAACATATATCTATATAATTTTCAGAAAAAATTTACGGTCATGATTCCCTTTTAAAATTCTCAGGGCACTCGTGTTTATTTAAGATCAGCCCAAGTTGGGTAGCCAGTTTGTAACGATCCGGAGAAAGCTAGACTTACGTAAACTGCACTACGGGCGCCATCTAGGCCTTTGAACCTAGAAAAATTTATAAAGTAGGCAGATACGTAAGTCAAAAAAAAAAAATTTTTTTTTTTTTTTAAATATTTTGGTTCCGGTCGTTAGCCCAAGTCACTAGCTCAGTGAGTAGTAGAGATAATAAAATATAACTTAATTTTATATCTTAAATATAAAAGAATAAAAGCCACTGCCAGAAATTAACACATAAAATATTTATTTACGCACATATAAAATCATTCTAAACTCGAGGAATAGGTTTAACATTTTTAGATTTTTATATTCTTATTACTCTTTAATTTTACATTTATATAACTTTCAATGATTTTAATTTTTTTTTTTTTTATTTAGATTGTCAAGTATGAATAGACTACATAGATCTGCATTTGAAAATAAAAACATTCTATCCCTATTTAACCCTAGGCTAAACTTCGCAGTCAAACTGGCATCAATCCATCCGATACATTTATGTATTCAATGTAGCATGAAAATACAACAGCACAAAGATACTATACTGTCAGGAATGGACATCTGAACAATATAGTTTAAGAAAACATTGACTCTTGTCTAATACAGGAATATGACGTCTGTATAGCAAGAAGAACAATAAAATAAAACTCCATAGGAAGGGACCGCGATCCTTTTTGCCGACTTACAATCCCATCCATAGGCAAAGGGTTGGTGCGGTGTATACAGCGATTCTGCACGTAGCGAAACTCATACTACATCTACTAATTACACAAATATATCCAATCCATTGACCCAATTCAACAATGACACAAATAACCTAAGATTACCCTCCCCTAATATAACTTTACAAATCTATATAGCCATTCATGCCCGACTTAAGTTTAACATTTAGATACGTTCGCACAAATGAGTTTAAAAATGTTGGGTATAGATCGATTACATAGATTCCACGGTCAAAAACATTTCAAAATAAACATAAACGATCAAAATACAAAATTATTGATACCGACAATCGCAGAGGGAAACTTATAAGTCACCCAATAGTATTCACCATAAGATACTTGCGTTGTCACCAATAACTTAAAAGACATCCGAATAAATACATTTTAGATACTCACTGTAAGGTATCATTATTTCTCGAATGTCTATATATTTTGATCAAATATGAAAACCAAAATATAATTAACCGCAAACAAATCCATGCAAGCGTCTATAAACAACTTAAATTTCATGCATTTAAATAATCTTTACAATAAGGAAAAAAAATAATGGAAAAGATGTTTATCAATCGGAAAACATATAAAATTAAACATTATTAATTTGATTTAAAAACTTACAAAAGTCAGATAAGAGTCCGTTTTAACTTTTAAGTTGGCTTGTTTATCAATTTATAAAACTTGACGAAAGTTCTTAACCGATTTTAATAATTGTTCATTTCATATAGTCCATGTTCCCATTGGCAATTCCCACGGCGTCTCCATTGGAAGAAAATGTTCTGGAGATAGCATTAGCTGGTTCCATTCTGGTATCACAGTCTTTTCATTTTATTTTTTTTTTAAAACAAATAAAAAAAAATGAGAGAGAACAGCAAGTGCGTCTTACCGTTGTCATCAAATCAAGTTGGAAAAACTCTCTGACTGGAACTCAATATTTTTTTCTTTTTATAGTCCTCCTATGGATTCCATGAACAAAAACGTCACTGTTCTGTTTTTTCGTTATGGTCTGGGCCTTTATTTGGCTTCCATTGGTCAAGCTAAAATCCCTTTCTTCTCTTATCTAACTTTCCATCTGACTTTTTAATTAAACAGCTTTTAGATAATTAATAAACAATCATTTCCATTTATAGATTACAGGAATTAATTAATACCTGTTTTTATTTTAACTTACATTATTTTTTTATTAAAATACTTTTATAAATCTTTTTTTATAAAAAATACATTCAAATACCCTTTTTTATTTATTAAAAAAAAATATTTTTAAAGTTTAGCATCTGTGCGAATGTATATACGTATAACAAACATTTTTAATTTTAGCGTTTAGTTTTTTACTTTTATTTGCGAACTTTTAAGTTTTTATTTTAAATTAATGTAACGACATATTTATATATCGTTACACATGTTACATGTGAAATGTGATGCTGTATGATGTTAACATTAAATTTTATTTTTAAATTAGTCATACAATTGAAATATTTAAAATAAAATAAACCATATAGCAGTGAAGTAATAATTCACAAGAATGTTTTCAAGAGGTTTACAAGATTTTGTAATGGCAGTAAGAAATTTTAAATATAAACCAGAAGATACGAAACATACTGCTACATTTGTAATGGTCAGAAAACATGTGACTCGTAAACATAGTGCAGAATTCGACCACCATACAGAACAGCAGCACCATTGAGTAGCGAAGCCACCCGTGGTACTGAGTTCGAACATAGTTTATCGGTTCCACAATACAATCCACGAAACAACGCATCTGATGCGACATTAGTAAATATTTCCTTAGGCACGGTGGTCAGGGATATGCAAGAGACTCATGATTTTATTCTCGAGTTAGCCAATAATCAAACTAATATTAATTAAACATTCATATTTACATAATTGAGGAAATATATAGAATGGGTATCGAATAAGTGAAACGTAACTGCAGACGTATAGTTTAAAATTATTTATTAACACATTTTAATAAGATCATTTACTAACAATATTTATGGATTAAAAGCTTCAGTAGCGGGATTTGCGACATGATTATATTTTAAAGAATACATTTATTTATTTGTTTACAAAAGGAATTCATTTATTTGAGGGAGTAATCTAGCTACCTAAAATTCTTGAGTAAGTATTTCTAATGCATGCCTGGAGGGATTTATTCCTTTGCAATGCAAGAGTCTAAAGTATGGGTTATAAAAGTAATGGCAGACATATATTTATTTAATTAAAATATTTATTTATAACTAAGGGCAAACATTTATTTGAGAGTGATTTATGAAGATAATGCAGAGGCGGAGTGACATATAGAATAATAAAATTAAGTAAAGGAACACGTGGTACGCTTTAGAAAGGCGATATGGAATGGCAGTATATCGAAACTGCAATGCCGTGAATGAGTTTATAAGAATGTCGGGCTGGTCTCTGCCATCGGCCCGACAAAGTAAGGTGTCACATAAGCATAACCAGGGACAAGCAGTCCATGTTGCAGTTTTGCCGGCTGGCTGCATGACATTGTCAAGTCCTACGGGAGCACCCATTATGCCCGCTTGTGTAGGACGACTGGGGTTAATTTCAACCCTGAAGAATCCGGAAATTTCACGGCAGAATGGGTCATCGCATCTCTAAAACGTAGCGCATGTATACTGTATAAACGATTATGATGAGATTTAAAATAGATTTCTAACTAGGCCCTACATTATCAACATTTACTAAAGAACGTTGGCGACTCTCAAAGAAATGTAATTTGATGGAATTATTCATTAAGATTTAATATATACAAAACATATCTAAACTGGGAGTTATTACAACTAATATGCCAGCCATTTGCGAAGTTGTAGACCCCTGCATCACAATAAATGAAGCATTGAATGCGTGTCGATTTATATGAAAGTTAAGTTAGTTATGAAAGCAAATATTAATGAAAATTTGACATGCATTCACTATTCCAAGCAATCATAGATTTAAACTTTGAAAATTGAGACAGTTATGAGCAGGCAATAATTAAATAATAACTATAGATAAAATGTAGATTTGAGAAATACGCACCCAAGAAAGATAGAGTGAGGTCAGCTAGATTATTAGAGAAATTTACACATTAAATTAATTATTCAATTTTAGTTATACAAATGATAGTTTTTACATTTTATAATTTAGATAAGTATTATGAAGAAGAGCTATAGCATATTATTAGAGTACTCTAGAGTTTGAATACAGACAGGTACCTGTTTTATAAGAAGTTTTCCGAGTCCATTGGTTAAGTAGCAAATAGTTCATGAGTGGCCATTCTTTCTTGTATTTAGATATTTCATTTTACTTTCACAGCAGCAGCAGCTTTCTCATTTATTTCAGGCAGCAAATCTTCATGGTTAATTTATGATGGGCAATGGAAAGTTCAGCATCTGACAGGCCATCTCCTGATGGAGAATAATCTAGGTGCTTTACTCGGTCATACCTTGGCAGGAACAAATTATTTTTATTATTTTGGAGACTCAGTGATCGAGAGCAAAGCTAAAGTTTAAGTGAATGTCTCCAGCAAGTCTAAGATGGCCTCTTTTTTATCTTGATCTCTCACATTTTTGTTAAGATATTTTTAGGTTCTACTTAATCTGCCCTGAGGATAATCAATGCATTTAGTTGGTTTTTAATTAAAGAAAGCTGCTGTTCTATTGTTTACATTTTACATTTACTAATTATACTTTGGGGAATTTTTCTTTAATTAATCTATTATCTATCACTGACCGATGCTTTTCAATTTCAAAGACAAAAAGGGAACATAAGATTATTTTAACTTTTAATTAAATATTACATCAGATTTTTTTAGAATTATTATTAAACGAAATTTAAACAAAGCAATAAATACGAACTTTATAATGCAAAATAAATGATTAAAATTATACAAAATTATATAACTAAAAGAAATCTAAATTATATTATTTTATCCCTATTTATTGCGTTTAGTTTGAGATCGAAATGTGTGCGTGTTTATGCTGAATTCTACATATATTTATACATTTTTAATATTGTTACACACACAATTCGATATCAAAAAGTTTAAATTTGGGCGGGATAGACCGGTCAGTGAGAGACGACAGAAAAAGGTGAAACTTAAGATTCGAATACGAATCTTACTGTTTCAATATCAGGTCATAATTTGTGATTCACACATGCCAGCACCTTAACACTTTTGTGATGATTAGGTAAATGACACCACTACATAATATATGAATTGATTCGAAGAAACTATATTGCGACATAACATATGAATTGATTTGAAGTTTGGGGAGATGGGATACATTATATACATGGTTTTGTGTATTATCTCAATGATTTACAGAACAACATAGAAAATAAATCTTTGTCGCAATTAATAAAAACTTTTTAAGTTAGCAATATGTTCAGAAACAGTCAATAAACGTTAACACTGAGTATTTATAATTGATGACGTTCAATAAATTATAACAGTAAAAATATTTCAAATTAAAATATTAATTAAATTCGTCATTTTTATGGAACATACATTATTTTAACTGTGCTTATTTTATTAAAGTAAATACACACACGCATGTCAGTTTAAAAATAGTTAATATCACTTTTAATGGGTTTGAAAAGTGATTTTTAATATTATTAATTTTTGCAGCCAATATAAAAACAATTAAAGGCTGACAAACAAAATTATTCGATGTTTTTTTTCTTTTTTTAACGTTATGATTTCTTTTGATTAATTATATATATTTAGGACCTCATTTTGCTTTAGAAACTTTATATGCAAGTTTAAAGTAGTGATTAGTATTTTTTAAAAATATCACAGCGATACTAATTATTAGCGAATATTAATTATTTGTCACCTTTTAATTATATTTAACTTAGACATTGTAACAATATTTTAAATAATTTTTTACAAGTTAGATTTATTATACAGTATTTATTTCTTGTATTCGATGTTTAGATCATAGTTTATTTTAAAATGTAGATGGTGT
The DNA here is from genome assembly GCA_028023455.1 of Epiperipatus broadwayi. NCBI lineage: Eukaryota > Metazoa > Onychophora > Udeonychophora > Euonychophora > Peripatidae > Epiperipatus > Epiperipatus broadwayi. The sequence goes on from JAQFVV010000130.1 coordinate 2,702,519, forward strand.
TTTTTTAAGCTTTATTTTAAATTGAATTTTATATTTTAAAAGCATTATATCAATGAATATTCAAATAACACGATTTTTATTTCTTAGCATACTCGTGGTTCTCATAAGTTATTTTTAAAAAAGCCATTTTACATTACATCACATTTGTAAATGAGACATTTATTTTATATAGTGCTATGTTTATGAATTGTAATAAACTAAAGTTCAGCCTTTCAAGCTAATGCACATGCGCTTTTTATGAATATTAATACTAATAAATGAATACTTGCACTTCCAACACAAGATAAAGTCTTTGTGAAAGAATAGAATGAATCCACCTATTCTTTCAACCCAAACGCTTAAGTATGGGAAAATCTTAAGCTCTGGAAATGAAAGCATGAAGATAAATCAATCACTTTAAATTACTTTTTACTATGTCTGAATGAATGACGCATATGCATTAGCTTGAAAGGCTGACCTTTAGTTTATTATATCACATTATAACAACTGACATATATATATATATATATATGGTAATGTATAGATCTAATGTTTTATTTGCTGTAAGGCATAACCCAAAATTAATAAATAAAACCTCCCGCTGCCGAAAATTAATAACTAGTGACTATTTATTATCTGAATGAATTGTACATTCAGTGACATATGTATCATTAATATATAAATTCAATATGATAAGCAGCCTTGATGTTCGATATGTAATAACTTAGATTAATTTTATCACAATTTGAATTACTTACAGAACAATGTGGTTCTTAAGGTAAACAAATAATAATAAGGTTAGATTAACAGATCAAAGCTAGACTTACTTTGTCACCAGCAGTAAAGAACTTTACTGGGGATTAACTACTTCTGTGAAGGACTTCTATTGCCTGCTCTCTATCTTGGTTTTTAATTTTCCATATCCCTGCTTCAGAATGACTATTACACATATGAATGATGATTCCAATCAGGACTCTTCCAAGTCTGTTGCTTTGTTTTTTATATTAATTCTTGCTCTTTGAAAATACCACTTACAATTATTAATGATTTCCACTTTAAAAAGCAAGGTATTTAATGGTTTTATCAGATAATTTTATAATTAAGGGATTATGCATATTTTAGTCACAGTTAATCCCTCAACCTTTTTAAAATCACTTAGTCTCAACAAAGGCAGACCCCCCTTTTTCATTCTCATTATTTTTAAGTTCTGGAAGTGGAAGTTATAGAGGAAAGAATATCAACTGACTTGAAGCAAATCAATAAAAGAGTTGATGGTGACCAATTACAGATATAAGAGGCTATGCAGAGTGTTGTAGAAATGATGGAAATGTTTAAGACAAAGAAGAAGTGAGAAAAGAATCTGAAAAGCAGGAATGTTGTAGAATTATCCAAGAGAGTATAAGAAAGACTGAGAGAGAGGTGGCTAACATAATGAATTAAATGAAAACCAAATACACAATGATATTTAAAGAAGATAATCAGAAACGGTTTAAAATATGGAATGAAAAACAAAGAGAGAGCATAAAGAAACAGTACCAAAGATGTGGATAAAATTAATGTCACAGTATTCATGCATATAAGATCTGGATGTGTACAGGAGCATAAATCAGTTTTTAAAAATTCAAATTTTTAGAGCCAATGACTAACACCAATGGAGCACATTGAAAGTCTAGAAAATTATTTTTAGTTAAATGCATTAAGAGAAAAGGAAGAAGTGCTGTGGAACATAATAATTTTCAAGATTCTTCAAAAAGAGTTGGAACTCCTTAATAGCAAAACTTTTCTCATGAAGAATATCATTGGTAGTGGTGAACTACACAACAAATTTTTCGATCCCCAAGTGGTAGAATAGAATGCTACTATATGTTATTTAGAGTGGAACAGATGCTTTCAAGCACTGGCAGAAAGACTATAGAAAATATGGTTAAATTTCTCAATGCTCTTGACATGAACTTGCAGGGTCAGGAAGGCATTTGTAAAGTCGAAAATAAGCACTTTAATACATTTTAGAAATGGGCCAGTGTAGGTTGTGGAGATAAGGAACAGTCACAGATTTTAGCCACATAGGTAAAATAAAAGAAACAAATTACAGGTAGTGTGGAAAAACATAGAATAGCAAATCAGTCTAGAAGTTATTCAAGACCACAGCATTAAGGATCTACTAAAAGATCACTTGAGGATTCAGAATACTAGAATAGAAAAGGAGAGGAATAGACACAGAAAATGGAGAGAAGAAATCTAATACAGCATGAAAAATTTAATAGTGACCCTGAAGATGACAGACAAATCAATATGGATCAGGATCCTTGGCCTGATGCAAAGATTAGCCTATATGGAAAGAATAAAGGATGCCCTAATTTCTTGATGTTGCTGAATATGTTGAAATGACAAATGCTTTTATAAAAAAATAATTATCAAATTAAAAAAATATATAACACACACTGCCAGTAACTGTTAAAATCAAATGTAAACAATGAAGAATGAGATATTATAACTTTACTAGAATGCAAGTCATGATTTACAAACTTGTAAAAAAAAGCACAATGAAATCATGTTTTCTTAATGAAAAGGTGGCTAAAGGGCCGTATTATGTCTGGATTTTGAGGCCATTTAAATGTGATGGAACAAAGTTAGAATAATAGGTGTGTTTTGGTGTTTTTAAAAATACTAGAGCACATACAATTGTGGTTAGTTAGTGTGCACTTCTTACATATCTAAATGTTATATGGTGGGAGTTTCATGTTCAGATAATCATGGATTTAATTTGAAGATTGATGGAATTTCCTGAACCAATTTTATTCTCCTGAGAGCAGTACTTAGGATGAAAAGAAAGGCACATATTAAATTGCTCAGTTGAGGGCATCCTGACTTAATTTTTTGGCTTTCTAGTAGTAGACAACCCTGATTTGCATCCACATATTGACATAATTATTCTGTGATACATTACCCTTGCTGTAAAAGTATATTGAACATCTGGGAGGGCATTTGCTTAGTTCAGTTGGGGATTTGATAGTGACATTGGAAGTTGGGATACAAGTGGGCTTCTTTGAATTAGAATCAAATAAGTCAAAAATAAAAAGGTGTATATGACATATAAAAATTATTTTTACAGAAATTTAAAAATGAAAGAGAACTGGCTTAAGAGTGAAATAATTTATATATATGTAAAACAACAAAAGAATAACAAATCTGTAGGTAGATGGATATAGGGCAATCAAATGACAATTTTTTTAACACATCATAATATTTTTCATTGTTTCACATTCACATTAACTAAGGTTTACCTCAACTTTAAATAAAAACAATTATTTAGCATTTATGAAAGGAAAAAAAAAATGTTTTAAATTTAATTTAAATTATAAAAAATAGCAATATACAATTAATAAAATATTGCACGGCACACTATATATTGTAACTGACAGAATTGCGCAACTCACATGAAAATCACCTGAAGGCAATCTACAAATATGTTCCACATTCAAACGTCACAGATTGATAATTTTTTCTTTTATAGGTAGTCAGGGAGAAACAGGAAACTCTTAACTATTTTACTTAAATTATTAACTGCAAATAATTATGACTAACTGCCAAAATAATGAGACAATTTATTTACATATATACAAAATAACACACATCCTCAGCACTTTAATTAATTGTTTTAAAGGAAACTAAACCTTTCTAAATATTATTATTTTAATTTAAATTATGCACAGGTATAGTATACGGTAACTTTTTTATTCATGTGTCAAAGCATCGGCCGGGAAGTGAACCCGCAAACCCAGGACAACTGCTTGTAAGGCGGCTGTGCTGACCACTCGCCACCAACGTTTGACTAGTATTCGGTAACTTAAATATTTTAAAACTAATATTTGACAACCCCTAATGTAGTATATTATTATCATTAGTTGTTTTTGAATGGATCCCAATCTATTGCTTAGATACCTAAATGCTCGATTCATTATCGCAGTTCTAAGACTAAATGATTCTGACAACCGAGGATAATACAATAATGTAAATGAAGAATGATTTAATTAACTGACGCGGCCTCAATTTCAGATTATGTAATTAGCAAGAAATAAAAACAATAAAATAATTGTAAAATACAGGAAATCACATCTGTACTACAATAATTGATACATAAGAGCAAATACATGTGTAAATTATATGCATATGGTAGGAATTAAACATCTACCATGTACTACTTCTTAGAGCATGTATGAAATAAAGCAGATAATATACAATAGGAACTTTTCATCTACTGCACATCACTGCACTAAATGAATAATGGAAGTAAGTGCCCAGCAGTTCATAAATGGTTTTGCAATCATTTAACACCAATGCATTCACATAAGAATGAGTTTCAGATGTAACAAGCATAACCTGAATTGACGGACTGATACCATTTTTATCAATTATATTTCTTCAAACTAGAAGGGTAGCACACTCAACCTGAAACCAATTAAATACACCCTTAAACTACCCTGTCTATGCAGTGCAAATGACACCCATTTATAATTCATTAACTTGCTGATTTAACATAATATTCAATAAAGTGGAAATGACTGATTTAATTAACGTACAGATCTTTAATAGTATGGCCAGAGATTATTAAATTATAGTTTAATTGATTTATATAAATTACTATTTTAAATGATTGCCAATTAAATTCTGGCATTATAAAGAAAACATCACAATCTCCTGCCATATGCTCATAAACACATTTACACAATAATTATTCATTAGCTTATTGTTATTAGAGCAGAGATAAATAATAATTATGTAGAAATTCATTTAAAGTTCATACCTATTGTTACAGCATATAACTCTGTATTCAGTCCTTTAGGTATTCATTTATTTCTGCAGATTTTATTTATTAAGGGTTTACAAGGATAATTCGGCAATGATTTTATCTTGGTTTATTGGATGATTCTTCATTTGGCATTGGATACTAGACTTTACTCATCTCAGGTGAACATATATAGCCAACACACATTCAGGTATCGATTTGTTGATAGATTTTCTTTTGAGATTATTGATGGGATTTCCAGCTTGTCTTCTGCCAAAGTGAAGCACATAATGGTTTTTCTACTCTTGCATAATAGATCTGGCTGGAACTAACACAGTAATAACTGACTTGCATAATAAAAGCAGCATAAGAATAATGGTAAGAGAATCATAATGGATGTAATTCACAGCACTATTTATATTGTTTTGAAGCATTTATCAGTAAGAGTTCAAATCCATCTCTTGTCATTTGGCTCCTTTGATTCATTGGTTATAAATAACTCCATTAATTTCACTGAGATCCATGGCTTATTACCATATACCTTACTTACAAGGTATTATTTTTGAATGGGAATAACAGCCTTTAAATCATGTCAATTATTTATGTCCTTAATTTAATCTATCATTCTGTTTACCAGCATTTTAATTATTTTTTTCTAAGAATATTATTTCCACTTTTAATTATTGTTAAAAGAAAAACATTTTCTATTTTAACCTACTTTTAAAACTAAATTTAGAATTAATTTAGCTTTTACAACTTTTCGAAAATATTTATTTAATTCCATTTAACACAGTAATGTTATAATTACTTTACCTATACATTTATGGGTGTGGATAAAATATTTATATAACCTTTATTTATTAACATTATTTAAAAACTTTAAAATTTAAAACTTCCTCATGATTTTTAATTTACAGACATGAAGCATATAAGAAAGCATATATATCTTCAATATATGTATATACTTTTATTTTACTTCATTTGATCGCTGTAGGAATCTTGATGTGCTGATGATATCAGGTTTACTGATAGAAACATGTGGCCAATGGTTAGTTTTTTCATTAAAAGTCAGCATATTAAAAAATATAACTTTCTAAGCAGAGCATAAGTAAAATAACATTAGGATATTCCATATTTACTTGGTGTTTAACTTATATATAGTTCAAGCATTTAGTTTTAATATTTTTTATTTCAGATCTGTAATGTGTAATTGCATTTATTTAATTAATCTAAAATGTTTCAATACAAATATAATTTATATACTTGGAGTTTAGATGTAATATAGGGGATTTGAACACAGACTTTCAAGCTCCTTTCAGATATTCACTCTATCTCATATGACCAATACCCATGACCACACACCTGAGTAACAAATAAACAATCTCCAATATGTGTATTTTGTGTTGAACCAACACTTATCAGTTGGTCAAGATCATCATCTCTCACCTTTATATATACAATGAGTGCTCAGTTTATATTAAGATAGGAAATCTTCAAACTTTAACAGACATGCTTCAATTTACTCCACTCTCCAATTCTTCAGCCATCCATATCTTCAAACTTTAATGGACAGGCTTCAATTTACTCCACTCTCCAACTCTTCAGCCATCCATACAATTGAAAATAAGGGGTCAGAATGACTTAAAGTCAACATGACATGACAATAATATTGGCACCAACAAGGGATTTGAGCATTCCATCATCAGATTTTCAATGGTTTGAATGGCTGAAGAGTTGGAGGGTGGAGTAGATTGAAGCTTGTCCATCAAAGTTTGAAGTTTTGCTATCTTAATATAAATGGAACACTGATTATATATGTGTATGGGCAATAATCTGGACCAACTAATGAATGCTGGTTCAGCACAAAATATGTATATTGGAGATCATTTACATTTTTCATATGGGTGTGTTCTTTTGTATAGGTTGCATGGTATAGAGTAAATAGCTGAAGAGAGCTTGAATGTCTGTATTCAAATTCCCTGTATTAATTAATCTATTTTTTAATTAACTAGTTATCTGGACATTATCTAAGACAGCTTTATTTATCTTTTATGGGGTAAAATATTTTTTACAGAATATGAGTGCAGAGGATGATAATATTAAGCATGCTGGCCAGGCAGTTACAATATACGTTTTTGTTTTATTCTTTATCTAAATAGCTAGATATTCAGTGATCAATAGTAATCTGTGAATCTAGTTAAAGTCCCATGGATGATTAGCTGAAGAAAATCTTAAAACGTATGTACAAACACCAAATTACTAAAAAAATTCAAATTTTATATATTTGTATAATGTATATATAAATAAATCAATTAGCTATTACAGATTATAATGTATATAATAGATTTATTTAATAAATTTAATTAAAATGTATATAAAATACCTCTTTTTTAATACGATCATGAGAAAGTCCGTTGACTCTATCGTTTGATTGTGTATTAATTACTGACGGTGATCCATGATATACTTCTGTATGCTGGAAGAAGAAAACAGTTTTTATATAAAGTAAATAAGCATTAAATTTTATTATTTAATATAAAAAGTGTTGTAAAAGAGATAGAACATATACTATTATTTACTGCAAATTGTTATTTTTGATTAACTTTTTGAAATTTCAGATATACATACCGGAATATTATTTTCATAACGAATATTCAACTTTTGTTGATCATTCAAATTTTTAAAATTTTCATGAATCCTTTGAACTTCTTTTCCAGATATATCCCTAATTTGGCTTCTTCTATCGTCTATATTTTTTTTCTTAGCTGATAATTCTCTTTGTAATTCTTTCATATTTTCTGTCATTTGTATTTCTCTCATTTGTCGCCTTTGCAGCTTGTAGTCTGGTAAATCCATATTAGATTTGGAATGATTTTCTAAATGAAAGCTAGCTGTTCTAGAAGACTATAAATTAAAAAATAAATTGGCCTTTATATATAATATTATTATTCGATGTCTGTATTTTTAAAGCAATATATGTAATTATATAACTGAATATTTGAAAACGTTAAGATCACGGAATTGTGGGAAAGTTAGCATTTCAAAGCTTTAGTTGACAAAGATTACTTGGATAATCGAAAGCGCTCCTAAGTGGATAAAATTTTTAATTATTTAGTTACTGTATTTACAAATATTCAGTTATATAATTACATATATATATACATTCACATATAATTAACCCATTCATTCAGTATATTGAATGTTTACTATAGTAAATAAAGAGATTTGCATTTAGGATTTTCGATTTTCAGTATACAGTCATCCTATACTCCATCTCAAACAACTGATACACGTGACCACACATATATGTAGTCATATGTATCGTTTGTTTGAGCTGGAGTGAAGGATGAACATAAACTGAAAATCCTAAGTTCAAATCCTTCTATATACTATACATTTATATATATATTGACATTTTGAACATTGTAAAAATTTATACATACATATATATGTAATATAAATAAAATGTCCGTTAATTAAAACAAATTTGTAATTATAATAAAAATAATAATCTTAAAGGTAACAAACTATTATAAACAATCCTTAAATCCGCAGAAGTACTTTCGGTTAATTACTTGAACCTGCCTCAACTGCCATTAAATGGTTTATAATAGTTTGTTACTGTTAAAATTATTATTTTTATTATAATTACAATATATATATATATTGTACTATGAGTATAATCAGACAGTAAATAAACAAATAAAAATCATTAACATGTCACATAAAAAAACATACATATTGTAATGATCAGCTTATATATATATATTTATTTAAATTGTTTAAATTTATTTTAATTGATTTGGGCACCACCTGATATTAAGCATCAGGAAATAGACCAGCATATATATATATTTAAATAAGTTTTGAAAATATTTTCTTTATCAATGACGATTCTAATCACTACTGACAGATTATATATAATACCTGGCTAAATTGCTTAGAACATAAGTTACTTCCGATTAAATGAACATGAAATATATATGCTGACCAGACAATATTACATATAGTCAAATATGTTTAAAAATACATATATACAAGCAACAAAGATTACAAATTATAAAATTATTATATAAAAGCCTTTTTCGGCAAATTATGTTTTTTTGCCCTTTTCAATATGTCTCCACGATTTAAAGCACATACAGCGACATCTATATAAACACATGAGTGAAGATAGATAAACAAATGGATATCTGACATGATCTATTATGTGATTTTTTCCCCCCTCAATTCTACTACAAAATTACTCTGTTATATATATTGAATGGATATATATCCACATATATTAATTAATTAACTATCTATTCTTTATCCATTAACCACTTATTATTTAACTTAATGGATGTTTTGTATATATTCATACAGTTGTTTTTATTATACATGATGTAGTTTGTTTCATATATTTTACGTCTATTAACATTTTTAATATAATCAAGAACACTTATATTATCAATACAATTTATTTTATTACATATAAAGAAGTCAAAACACTATTTAAAACAATAACAAAACAATAGTTCATTACAAAATATAATTGTCAGATCATTTCCTAATTTCTTTCCCCCCCTCCCTTTACTTTTTTTTTAAAAATTTAACATGCATAATGGAAAACAATAGTTATTTATAAAGTGTCCAAGCTTTATTTTGATTCATATTAAAACATTAATATTTCACTTAAATCATATAATACAACTTTTCTAATGATTGAACACTTATTGCAGGGTAAATCCCTGGCCTTTAAAACACCCTGCATACAATCCTATGTATAGTCAACAGACATAAATATAATACATTTATTTAAATCATAAATTTCATAAAATAGTCACACACATATATCTAATATGGGATATTTTTAACCAATAAGCCTTTCTTACAACAGGGAGAAGCCAGTTTAGGTCCAAATCCTGATTTAACAATTTAACAATAATACAAACTAAATATGTGAGATGGTTCTATCTAAACTCAATTTACTATCAATACTCCTTAATTAACTGAGATGGCTCTTTGGATTTGACCCCAAATTTACAGAATAAAACTGTGAATATATCCACTACAATGCCATTCAACAGTGATATAACAATTTTATGTATATATTAAGTTCTATGATACAGAAAATTTAATTCACAGTCATTATTATGAAGGTACATTTAAAATAGGCAAAACTGTCTATCATGTGATGTTTAAGGTACATTTACACACAAATAGACTCATTCAAATTTCAAAATAAAACTTGGACACTTTAACTATTTTACAAGTATGCACATTTATTTTAAAGTGAATATTATATTTTTGATTATTTATCTGACAATTTCACATTAATAAATACTTTTTTTAAAAATGTTAACAATATATATAGTAAAGACAAGTTGGAGCAATTTTTTTAAAAATTTCAGTTGCTTTAAAACTGCAGCTAAGATTTTTTTAAATGTTCACTTTCTGTTTTAATCAATCAATAATATAAAATATAGTTTCTTAAAATTAAATATATAATAAAATAAAACTTAAAATGTCATTACATTAGGATAACAGTCTAAATGGTTTTTTTAATTTACAAAGCAAAAGTTCTAGGCTGAGCTTCCAACTACAGTTCATTTAGAGATTCCCTTTTCAATCTAATAATTCTTCCATGATGGCATGTGTTAACTGATTCCATTTATAAGTTGCCATATCATCCTTTAGCAACCTACTGTTACTACATTTTGAGGTTTAAGCATTTTTCTTAGAGATTTATTCAAAAATAGCTTGGTCAGGTTCCACATAGAGATCCTGGTTATATTACACACAGCTAGGAGTTGTTGCTTTTTTGAACCCCATCATTATAATGATGTTCAATACAGCCTGATTAAAGTGAGAATCCAATTTTTTTTTGCTTTAAAAAAACTGTCCATATATTGACACCTTGTTTTAAACACTCTTGGACCTTGTTTTCCATACCTTTGACTTGTTTTTCACACCTTTGACTTGTTTTTAACACCTCTAAGAATATCTTGTTTTTGATATCTTTATGACCTGATTTCGTTCTAATTATAGGAATTTAAAAAAAAAAAACACTTTAATTATTTAATTGATTGAACTTGCAAAATATTGTACTTGTTATGTAATTACCTGCATTTTTTCTTATTTTCAAACCTCATATCTGTAAAATAGGCTTAATCTTTTTTTATTAACTTATTTCTAATTTAACTATTTAACTTTTATTTCTTAAGTGAGTAAAGAATGCAAAAAATATATTGCAAAACAATTTATATGATTTACCAGTTTTTCTTAAATTTAAGCATTTTTAATAAATCTATTACATTGTTTTAAAATTTGGTATCTAAAATTTTATTACCAACTTTGTATATTACCTACTTTATTTTAAATAATTTGTTCTATTTTCTTTAATAATATTTAAAAACTTATGACTGCTACATTTATTAGCATCGCTCTTAATCTGAAAATCTGCCCATAACCATATGGAAAATTACAGGGCCAACACCGAAATGAGTAAGACATTATTCATGTTAATATATATATATATATGTTCACTAGAGGGAGCTTACCAATAGCTCCAATTAAGCTTTAACTTGTAAGTGCTGAAAGAGAAAAAATTCAAACCTTGAAAAATAAAAAAAAATTCCGATAACAATAATTAGACACTCTACACTCAAACATCAACAGCATTGTGTTGACCTGGTGAATAGTGTAAACACCCAGGTGATTAAACGTTCATAAACTGAAGCAAAATTTTAAATACGATATGAACGATTACGGTCTTATATGAGTTGCATATGCTGTCTTAACATTAAAACAGTGGTGAACTGGAATCTCCTACTAGCTTTTCTTTGAGACACTCTCTTTATCGCTGGTAACCAAAATTTTAAAAAAATCATTTTAGACATTTTATTTTAATTTTTTTGTTACTAATTCAGTTCATATCTATTATTATATGTACTGATTAAGTAACACTTTTTTTTTAATGAAATATAAAAATAAAATTACAATTGATTTGGCATTTACTGTTGACTTTATTTTATATCCATGGAAAGACAAATAATAAAATTAAAAATTTGAAGGATAAATAAGAAAATTTAAAAAAAAAGAAGTGAGAACTTTACAATTTATAAGATTTTAAAAAATATTGTAATCTACAATTAATTTGTATTTTATCAAATTTCCAAAAAAATGTTTAATTAGTTTTCCCAGTACGATTTCAATGGCTCCATGCAGTGAGTAAAAAGAGAAACTGAGAGAAAAGTCAAATGTAGTATGCTTACTATACAGGTACCTTTAGGTTGGCTGAAATAACAAAAACAGATACTAATAAAACAAGAAAATTGATTTAAGAATAGATAACAGGGCCAGTGGAAGTATGCAAACAATATAAAAACCTGAGATGAAATTGATAAAGTAATCTGCATCCCAGATGGATAAAGAAACTTCATACCTGGATTGGTCTTGCAATGTAGCAATAGTGAATACCATAAGATGTTAGTGATGCAATATGATGTGCTGTGGCTTTTGTTTTTTTTAGAGTCAGAAATCTCTCAGCCATTATTCCCAGAGAAAACTGGTTTACAATTTTACTTTCACTTTCCATTTCCCACCCTAAGTTTTTCCCATATTCTTCTCTATCCTGCTCCATCCCATTCCCACAACATAATCTTTGTCAACTCCATGGCCTTTATATCTAAATTCTCCTTATCTTTTCCCAAACCCAGCATAAAAAACCAATAACCCACTTTCTGTATAATCACTTTGCTCATATTTATTCTTCCATAACTTCATTATCTGTACCCTTTTTGCTTTCAAGCATTTACATTCAATCAACAGATGCCTAATATTTTCTATGCCTTCCTTACACAACTTGCAAAAAGAGACTCCATAGTGGAGCTACCTATCTCTGAACAGTGAAAGTAGGTCTAGGGACATTTAACAGGTCACTCAAGTTTGTAAATGTGAATTAACAATAATATGTAAAATAAATTTGGTAATATTAAATATAATTAATTACACTTGGATATAATTGTAATTGTATAAGTTTGCTAAGGCAGACGGACTCACTAGTCTTGTCAAAAGCAAAATAGACACATCAGAATATAGCAGAGATCAAACTTTGGATTAATTTAAAAAATGGGACCAAATTCTGAATAATATTCTTAAGCAAACAATAACTAACTATGCATTTTTATGAAGATATTATAATATTATTAATGAATTCTAGATGCCCCTGAAAGTGCAGCACAACATTAGATTCAGTGAGTTACTTAATGGAATTAAAAGCGGATTAATACAAATTATGATGAGAGACCAGAATGTTTCAACTTACAACTTTACTAAGAATTATTTCCTAAATTTAAGATACTTTTTACAATAAAATCTTACCTCATGTATACTTTTTCAAAAAAATGCAAAATTATTATACGAGAAATTTAATTATTAAATTTAAGCTAATATGGTCAAAAGTTGAAACATTTTGGCGCAAAAATAAATTATACGTTTGAAAACAAAATACAAAAAAAAAAAAAAAACAACTAACGGTTTTGTTAAAAAAGGAAGGTATGTTATATATATATAATTAAAAATATTAATCACTTAGTTGCCTATTGATATTCTACTTTATATCAAAACCAAAAGGAAATTTTACCATTCTTTTTTAGTGTAATAAGTAATTTGCAATTAACTGGAATAAAGATCTTTTTATTTCTCTTGGACATCTTGTAGCATGTTTATGTTTTAATATCTAATATTAACTGTTACAAATGTTAACACGTCATTGTTCACGTGACAAACAACGTAATCTGCTGATCAATGTGAATGTTCTAGCATTAATGAGTTAAAATTCCCAAAATTACCACAATCGTTATTCTTATAACACTCATAGTTAAAATCTGTTGCATCATTAGGGTTTTCTCAGGGTTTCCACTTATGACAAACAAAAATAGGCCAGCCCTCAATTTCTGAAAGCTGCAATGTTATTAGTCAAGTAGAGTTGGAAAACAAACAGAGGGGTTATGGACTTAGGTAGTCATTTGATAATGGAATTATCAGGCTATTACAACTGTAGGACATTATTAAACCATCAAAACTCCTCCTCCTCTTCTTTTTCCTTCTTCTTCTTCTTCTTCTTCTTCTTCTTCTTATTATTATTATTATTATTATTATTATTATTATTATTATTATTATTATTATTATTATTATTATTATTATTATTATTATTATTATTATTATTATTATCTTAGAACATTATTTCACAGGAAAGATTATGAGATGATCTATATAAAATTAAATAAGATATTATAGGATTGTAAAATTAGTAAAAAAAAATGAAGAGGCAATTAATTTGAAAAATTATTTGTATATTATTATTATCAACATTTTCAAACATTTTAGCTATAAGAAGAAAAGACGTAACTATTACAAGAAAAGAGGCATAACGTGAAATATGTTATAAAGTTCTATAAAGAATTATATAATAATAAAGAACACTAAAACAAAGTTTCTCCGATAACTACTGCATTATCTGAATTGCCAGATATTATAAATGAAGAAGTGAGATATGAAATTAAATTTACGAAAGGGATGATTATTGATATTTTAAAAAAAAAAATAGGTAGAAAAATAGAAAAACTGTTGGCAAAGCTGTATAAGTGATAAACATGTACCAGTTAACCGAAACATGCAGAAGTAATATTGTATTCAATAAAGATGATGAAGAAAATATTAAAAATTAGAAAGCTATCTTTATCAGTACAGTACAAAAATTTTTGTCAAGGTAATTAGAAATGGTCTACAGTCAATTTTGGACTCCAATCAATCAAAAGAACTAGCTGAATTTAAAAGTGGTTTTAACACAATAGATCACATCCAAGTATTGAGAGATGTTATAGAAAGAATCGACGAATTAATTCATTAGCTTAGGGTTTGTAGATTATGAAAGGACATTTGATTCATGTAAGCATTACAGTCGTAATTAAAGCTTTGTATTATCAAGATGTAGAGCAGAAATATGGTCAAATTCTGAAAATTACTTATCAAAATGCAATAGTGATAATTAGATTACATGGTGATAATAAAAAAAAAGTTATACTTTTTCCAAATTTTTTTTACAGTAGTTGTGCATAAAACATTTTGTAAATTAAAATAGAAAGATAAGGGAATAAAAATACATGGGGATAGTTTAAGTCATCTATATTTTGCAGATTTTAAAAAAAATAATGCTTCAGAGCTTCAGAAAATGTTGCAAAAGTTTTCAAATGGAAATAATAAAGCATGGTGAAAGACTAAAACAGGAAAAACTTACTATATATATTGCTACACACAGCAAGCTAGAGTAATCAATGGATGCCAGAAGGCTCCTCACTGATGAAGGCCATAAGCCAGAAACTAGTCTGGGGATATTGGATGAGTAGGCACTACATGAGGATTTTACACACAAACCTTCTGGCATCCATTGATTACTCTAGCTTGCTGTGTGTCACAATATATATATATATATATATATATATATATATATATATATATATATAGTGAGTACAACAGTTATACACAAGCATAAGAGGAGGTGGTCATGTGATGTTTATTGGCATGGTGAAAGATAAATAAAAAGATTAAAATTACACTGAATGAATTTACATCGAATAAAGGAAGTAAAAGTTGATGGCATAGTGGTTAGCATAGCGGCCTTCCAAACAGCTGGCCCAGGTTCGCTTCCCCACCAATGCATTTGACATATGAAAAAAAAGGAAGTATCAATTGATAATCACGACTTAGAAAAAGTTAATAACTATGAATACCTTTATCACATTAATAGTATAGATATGTAACAGATGAAATTAATCATTAAATTAAACTTAGATGGAGTGCTTTTTAGTATTAAAAAAAATATGCCTAAGTGTTTGAAAAGGACAGTTTTTAATATAAGTATTTTATCTGTTCTTACTTATGGATTTGGGATATGGATGCTTTACAGAAAAGCATTACAGATACTCCATACCACTAAATGAAATATGAAGAAATATCAATGAAATAATTTAAAGATTGAGATGAATTTGGAATGAACATATTTCTAGAAGAGATGATAATAAATGAATAGATGAAATTTTAAATTAGATTCCAAAAAGACTATAAAAGCTTTAAAAAAGACATATTACCTGAGGTGGTAGCTGGAATAAAGATATTTTCTGGTGTTAAGAGAGACTGCGTAGAAAAAACTGAAATAAAATTTGCACAAAATTTAACCTATAATGTATTGATAATTATGTAATAAATGTAATAAGTGCGCTTATACGCAACTATAGAGAAGCTTGTTATTTTTATAAATTAAATACGGCTTAGCGCTTCCAAAAGCTTATGGTGTTCTCATATTTATAGCAAGATGAACTACCATCATAATAGAGAGATAAGTGTACTTGTATATATTTGAAGAGATTAAAATTTATTTAAGTACAAATATGAAAAGAAAGGGAAAAATAGAATCATTAGAAGTGAGTGGTGAAATGATAAATTTATGAAGATAGATACTATATCAGATCCAATAAAAATATTTTTTAATTTAGTAGAAAATATCAAGAGCAGATAATTCAAATGTATGATTAACAATGTTCTCATTTGACTTGAAAAATGTTTAAATGCTGAAAATAAGTAAATGGGCATGGGGCAGGAAAATGAAGGGTATACATTTATACAATTTTCAGATGAAAAATTACTATATATATATATATATATATATGTTTACATCCTAATAAAATAGTTTCCCTAAAAGAAAATTCATATTTCTAGATTATAGTATGCTTAATAGATTCAAAGAGGAAAAAGATATTTTATCAGGGATATGTGTAATTGCAAAGTTGAAACAAGAGTTAATAAGAAAATCCAAAATTCTTCTTTATGAAGTATTAATACACTGTATAGGCTTACACATATCTGCACATATATAATGTAATATATAAGGGATTCGAACTCAGACTTTCACATGACCCTCAAACTCTCCATGCCATTTCATATTGCTGGCCCACCTGATCATACAAATGTTGAAAAGGTAAATAATCACCAATATACGTATTTCATACTTTATCTTTCTTATTGCATTGCCAAGTCTATATGTCATTAATATCATTTATATTTTTACTCCTGTTTACAATCCACTATTGACAGTTTTGATTGCCCCAGCAATCTTCTTCAGAATTATAATATAAGTAGAATTCTGAAGAAGATTACTGGGGCAATCGAAACTGTCAATAATGGATTGTAAATAATCATTGTAAACAGTAATAAAGAATATAGATGATATTTAATATTAAATCAAAATTAATATTTGGTATTTCTAACCATAAAAAGTCTTCAATAAAGTTATGCTAAAACAATTGAATAATTAAAAAAATGTAATATATTTTTAATTAAGATTTCTGAAATTTTCATGAGAATGTGTGAAAATTAAGGTGCTGTACAAAAAAGATCAACAATTCATTAATAAATTTACTGTTCCTGTAAAATGATGCAGAGAAAATGTTAGTGCCATAATAAAGAAGGTGATCACGTGATGATTGATGATTTAATAAAATATAGTTGTGAAACCCTAATGAAATCAATAAAAAATAATAAAAATTTCAAAGACATAAAATCGTTTTTTGGAATCAAGGTAGTTATAACTTACGCCCCAGATTTAAATAGTTGTGTTTTCTAGACTAATCACACCTTCACATTATGCGCTATCGATCTTTTAAGATTGTGCATATAAAACAACACTACCAAGCGAGTATCAATATCACTTATAAACAGTGCAGTTTTTCAGTGTGTAGCATGGAGAAACAGCGCCATGTAGTGGACTAGTTGCTGGTAGCAGACGATGTAAGCTAGATGTGTTTACCTATGGCTGTCAGTGCCACCAAGTGGGCAGTAGTTCTGGCAGCTACTTGGCATGACGTTTCTGTGCACATGCATGGTTAACAGCGCCACCTAGTGGCTGGAACTTGCATCACTGTTTTTGGCTCCCTACTCTGAATATTTCTGTGGTTGACACAGAAACAGTGCCTCTTGCGGCCACATGGAGCATAAGTTACAAGTATCAGAATCAATAATAAGAGTAGAGAGCACAATTATCAAATGCAGAAGTGGGATAAGTATGTGGACAAATTGTACAAAAATGTGTATGGTTTTAAAATGCAAAAAAAGATCATTCAATTGTAAAAGTGTTCATTGAAGTATCTCACATTTTAAATAAAAGAAAGACATGCAAGGAAATGTAAAAAAAAATCCAGAAAAGGATAGAATCATTAGATTAATGAATAAATAAAAATATTAGTAAAATTACACATTGAATACTTAAATGATAAGAATGTCATGTGATGAGAATAATGTATAGATAGTATTAATATTTTAAAATGATTATAAAAAATAGGATATTATTTTAGCATATTGCATCTATCTTATAAAGATATATAGAATATACCAAAAGTCAAATAAATTTATAAAAAGACAAAAATACAAGGACTATTGAAAATAGTTATAAATAAGATGTGTAGACTTTGAAAGTAATTGACTTAGTCAAAAACATGACGTTTTATAGATAATTTTTAAATTAATATATTTACCACACAGTTTATAATTATTTCAATAAAAATAAATATTTTAAAGTAAATTGTTTTCATTCAAACTTTTGCCATAAATTAGTCCTCGTTTGATAATACATGAATAATTTTAATACTTTTATATAATAACTGAAATACAGGCATAAGCCTGTATCAATATAAATATATATATATATTATAACGATATATATATATATATATATATATATATATATATATATATGAGCACAGACTTTCACACGACCCACCACTCTCCACTCTATCTGAATAATTTTACTACTTTTATATAATAACTGAAATACAGGCTTATTATATACCTGTCTCAATATATATATATATATATATATATATATCGTTACAATATATATATATAGGGTATATGAGCACAGACTTTCACACGACCTACCACTTTCCACTCTATCTAGTAACACTGATACACTTGAACACATATATGTCGAAAAGATAAATAATCACCAATACATGTACTTCATGCTAAATCAGCAATCATCAGTTGGATGGATGGTTGAAGAGTTGGAGTGTGGAGTGGAGGGAAGCCTGTCCATTAATGTATGAGGATTGGCTATCTTAATATATATCTGAGGGTTTATTGCATATATGTGTGGAGATGATAATCTGGACCAACTGATGATTGCTGGTTTAGCATGAAATACGTATATTGGTGATTATTTATTTTTTCAACATATATGCGTTCAAGTGTATCAGTATTATGAGATAGAGTGGAGAGTGGTGGGTCGTGTGAAAGTCTGTGCTCATATATCTTACTTTTATATAATGCAATTGCTTTTTCTAATTGATTTTTGAAATTCTATATTTAAATATTTATTTTATTAACAAAATAATAATAATAAATTGCGTAGTTAATGTATTAATTAAAAATTATTTTCAAAACTTTGCATAGTTTTGCTCAATAAATTATTTTTACAATTCTTACATTTTATTTCTTATTAGTTACTTTTACTTTCTACAATGGCATGTATTGTGCAACTCCATATGATGGATAAAACATAGATTAAAACAGTATTGAAAATAATATTATTTATGAATGTAGCAAATCTTTTTGAGTTCTAAGTAAAATATTTACCAAGATATTTGAAATGGTCTATAAAAAAAAACTTTAAATCTCAAATCCATTACAAAAACTACAATATAAACTATTTAAAGTTAAAAATACATTTTTGGCAAAGAAAATATTGTATATCTGCTATTGTTATTTCATGCATTTCTGATATTTTATAAGTTATATATATATAATAAAAAATGAAATCATAAATCACATGATTTTTTTACACTTGTATTACAGATATGTTAACATAATAAATATGCTAGTAGCTCTAACAAGCTTTTGTTGATAAGTAACACAAGAGAAAGCATTTAAAAATCTCTATATAGAATTATCCCTATCCCCAAACCGGTTTTAAGCTGTTGGCTATCATCAGTGAGATGCTAGAATATTCAAACACTAGATCTAAAATACCAACTCAAAGCCAGAATTTATCTAATATTTAACTATTAAGTAGAAAATCTGAAATTTTCAGATACGTATATGTTTTCAAATCCAGATATCTAATTTAAATAGTTGAGGCTATTAATATATTGTGAGGCTGAAGTGTTTTCAGACCCATATAGCTATTTAAGTTAGGTAGCTGAATTTGAAAACATATAGGTGTCTGAAAATTTCACATTTTCTACTTAATAGTTAAGTATTAGATAAGTGCTGGCCTTGAGTTGGTATTTCTAGCGTCTGAATAGCCTAAAGCCTCACTGAGGAGAGCTAACAGCTCAAAACCAGTTTGGAGATAGGTATAATTGTAGATAGAGATTTTTAAATGCTTTTTCTTGTGAAACTTATTGATAAAAGCTTGTTAGAGTTATTAGCATGCTCCCTATATTACATATATTTAAAGCAATAACTTAATTTATATTTAAAAAAAAAAGGTCAAATAATATTTTAATCATATGATTTAGACAGTAAAATCCTCAGGTAAGTTTATTTATGGCTAATGTTACTAAAAAATTAAATATTGATTAATTAATTTAATAAAATTTATCAGAATCTAACTCAAAGGATGAACTATTCTATCTTTTAGCATCATAATATTCTTAGACAAATTCCTGTCGGGGGGGGGGGGATGAATTGTGAGAATTGTTAAACAGTTAAGATTGTTCGGTAGCACGAATGTCCTGAATTTAAATAATTCTTAGAATTTCATTCTTATGTGTGTTTAATGATTAAATATTTGCTTTAACGTTTTGGAATTTTGTTACAAAATAATAATATAAATTAAGAAATTCAAATATATATATTTATCTGTTGACTTTTTGTAAAAGTATTGAGTTTGAGATGTGTGTATATTTAATATTATTTTCATGTATAGTTAAGGTTGGTGACAAGTATGAATGCCTTAAGTTATTGAATATGTGAAATAAGAATTCTGCTTATAATTATGTTCATTTTTTTTTCTCATGTGGCATAGCATCAGCCGGGAAGCAATCCCGTTAACCCAGGACAACTGCTTGTAAAGCAGCTGTCGCTGACCTCTCGACCACCAATGCTTGACAATTGTGTTCGTATTTGTCTTGATTATATATAGGCAGATGTAGAATTCCTGATCTTATGGTAAAAATAATGGTATACATGCCCACTGTTTATATTATTAATATATTCTGCATGTTACAAAGGAAGTCTGGCATATAATGATTGATTAGTGTGTATTGATATAGTGATATTTTATACATGCAATTATTTATGCAACTACGTTAATTGCAGATTTATTAAAAGTTATAGATCATTGTTATGACTTATTGAATCTGCATGACATATGCATGATCATAATTTAAATATGGCTTAAATAAATGGGTATCACGCAGATTTCATCTTTGCCTCTACATAGAAAACTAATAAAGTTAATATTCTTGCATATAAGACATATAATACCATAAGATGCTCTGCATGAACAGTTCACAACTCCATGCATACTAGATCAAGGATGTTCTCTTACTTAAATATGCATGAAATGATTCAGGAATTAAGTGATATTATATGCATTCAAGTCCATGTAATTCATTTAAGTAATGATATATAAAGTTTTTAATGAATTAATAAGAAATCCAATCATGATATAAAAAGACTTATTTATGACAATAAAATTCATTCAAATGCTAAATGTGACATCAAATCAAAATAGAAAAGCAGTCACTCACAAACGTTCCATTTCTAATCAAATAGAAATTAGGAAGCTTATATTAATTACTAAATGATGTTACAGCTTTGCAATCCATGTGATAGGCATTTAATTACTACACTGATAAATAATCATCCTACAAATATAGAGGATCTGAACATATACTTTTAAGATCCCTTCAGCCATCCACTCTATCTCATACAACGGAAATATGATGAGTGCTGGTTTAGCACAAAATACGAATATTGGAAATCATTTATCTTTTTTACATATGTGTGGACATATGAGATAGATAGATGACCACATATATGCAAAAAACATAGATCATTTCCAATGCCTGTATTTTGTGCTAAATCAGCACTCATCATGTATTAGTTGTATGAGATAGAGGGATGGCTGGAGGAAGCTTGAAAATCTGTCTTCAAACCCCCTACATTATATCATGCAAATGCATAAATTAACAAATGTAAAAAAATATTTTAAACTATATATCATAAATAAAGCACACCACTTATAATTATATCAAAATTTTTCTGCAAATCTAAGAAAATGTTTGTAAATAATTCATACATTTATGTCATCATCATCGTCATCAACAACCATTATCAATCCACTGCAGGATGAAGGTCTCTCCAAGTTCAATCCATCTTCTCTGATCTTTAGCTTCTTTTCTCCACATCACCCCTGCACACTTTCTTATTTCATCTATCCATCTCACATGTGGTCTCTTTCTGGGTCTTTTACAATCTCTTGGAATCCAGTTTAAGATTTCAATTGTCCATCTATTATCATCTCTTCTAAAAATATGTCCAGCCCAACTCCACTTCAATCCTCTAGGTCAGTAACACCTGTTTCTTCTCTTACCCATACATTGCACTTTTGATCTGTTCTTGTTACTCCAGCATTCCTCTCTCCATACTTCTTTGAGTGGTCTAAAGTCTCTGTATTGCTTTTCTAGTAAGTGTCCAAGTCTCAGATCCATAAATAAGATGTAAGGCATAAAAATTTTTCAAATGCAAATCTTATCAAATTATTGCAACATATATAAGCAAAATTTATCATACCAAAATTTAATTCTGCTAAATCTTTAGATCAAGCATTGTTAGCTGAGAGGTCAGCGCAGCCGCCTTGCAGGCAAGCAATTGTTTGCAGACGGTTGTTGCGGGTTCGCCTCCCGGCCAATGCTATGACATATGGAAAAAAATCTTTAACAGCTAATTTAAATCTACTATAATTAAATTTAGAATAGAAATAAACACATAAACTCTAGCTTTAACAAGCTATCAACTAACTATTAAGCTTATTCTCTTTTTCATTATTTAATCCAAGCAATTATTTCATAAATTTGAAATTATTACCAAATTTCAATTGCATATTATTTTATTCCTCGTCAAACTTAGATTGTTTTTAACATATAATATTCCTTAATTAAATAATAATAAGAATAACAAATATAAGCATAATTACTTTAAATAATTGGCAATTTGTGAATTAACTACTGAATTTAATGCAAGAACTTTAAAAAAAAAAAATGAATTGAAAGTTTATCCCAACAGTCCTTGCTTTTTTTGAAATATAAAATAATGTATTTATACAAGATCTTGTAAGTACATTAAAATAACTAAAGTTAAAATATAACTGATAATTATCAATTTAAAAAAAAATATTTAAAAAGCAAATAATTCATAATTGTATAATATTTATTAAGGCTGTAACCTCAAGAATGTGCGCGTAAAATGCGGGTCTTAACCACAAGCTTACGTTTTTCTTAGTAAATATTACTTACTTGTATAATATAAAGTCTTTAGATATAAAAGAAAGTTTATATAAAAGTTAAAATAAAGCCTTAAAAGTTCTACAAATTTAAATGAATTTATAAGAGTAATCTAAGATTATAGACAAACAATAATAGTCGAGCATTTAGCAGGTTTTACAATGATATATAGATGCAGTCAAAACTTGTTATTCGTTTAACTTATTAGACAAAGTTCATGTTTGAAATTTAGTTTTAGAAGGAACTTTATTCAAGGAGATATATATCTAGAATATTTCAGTTTAAAAGGAAAAAGGTTATGCAAAACTAATCAAAGAATACTTCAATGAAAATTTTCAACAGTATAGAATGAATTATACTATTACTAAGGACATTTATAATAAAATAGAAAACAAAAAATATATCTCACTAGAGGTTAGGGCACTGATGGACAAGTGACCAAGTGGCTGCGAAAATGTCTGATGGGGTGATTTTTTAATCTCTGTTTTATTGTCTCTAATTTGTTTTTAAAAGTATTATGATTTCTTGCATTACTATTGTAAAGATAAGTATACCTTATGTACCATAACATGGGAGGAGAAACGTAAATAGCCGTGTGTGTGTGTGCTGAAAATCAGATATATTAATCTTTAACTTGGATTAAAGTTTATATCTGTGCTAGAGAAAATCTCTAGTTTAATAAATGATTAGTAATAATCATTAGTGTTTATCAAAGAGTTGATATGATAACGTAAAAAGTTGGGAGTTGAGTAAATTGACGCTTGAAAATAATAATGTGATAATTTGCTCTACATAAATAGTCTTCATGTAATAAAGATGTATATGAGAGATGATGACCTGGCCCAACTGATGAGTGCTGGTTCAGCATGAAATGTATCTTGGGGGTTATTTATCTTTTATTGTATCTTCATTTATATGAAATTGTTTATGAAATAAAAAAGAATGGAGAAATATGGAAGTTGTCTATCTATAAAAAAGTATAAATGTTCTATTTCTTTAAGAATAGGATTTAAACAATAAAACATTACATGATCACCATTCTTTATGCTTACACAAACTGTTCTTCACAGAGGCAAAATTCTCCATACAGTAGCACCACTCAGTGCAAACCAGAGTAATCAATGGATGCAGGAAGGTTTGTGCATACAATCCCTATCTAGTGCCTATTCATCCAATATCCCCAGATTAGTTTCTAGCTTAGGAATTTCATCACTGAGGAGCCTTGGATCTGAGAGCACTGCATCCATTGGTTACTCTGGCTTAAACTGGATGGTGCTACTGTATGGAGAGTTTTGCCTCTGTAAGATCAGGATTCTGTCATTTTCACATATTACATTTTTTGACCATTATCAAGTTTCCATAAATATGAAGTAACAATTTTGTTATGTTTGCGGTTTCCACAAATCTGAAGATTTAACAATCATGGTTTTTCATCAGCTTTTCCATCATTAATTATTCTATTACTTTGGCATATAGTGGACTAGACATTATACAGAATATTCCTAATAAAATCATATTTATGCCTAGCACAAACTAGAATAAATTATCCTGTCATAGAAAAGCTTTTCAGTGTCTAGGGAGGTTTAAACCTGTCACATTAGCTTATAATTTTATTCAGATGATGACATTGACAACCAGCAATAAGATGAAAAAATAATGACATAAATTAGAGACTTTAAAAAAGGAGGAGTAGAAAAGATGAAGTGAAAGGGACTACTTAGACTTATTAAAAATAATATATATATTAAAAAATTAAATTATAAATACATTGTAATATGCAATATAGAGAGCATACCAATAGTTCAAACAAGCTCTTATTAATAAGTGTGGTAAGAGAAAATATTTAAAATCTCCATCTGGAATATTCTTATCCCCAGACTAATTGGTTTCGAGCTTATGGCTCACCTCAGGAGGAGTAGAACATTCAGGCACTAGATCCAAAATATCAACTCAAAGCCCAGCACTTATTTAATATGTAACTATTGAGAAGAAACTCTGAAATTTTCAGACATAAAAAGTCTTTAACGTCAGCTATCTAACTCAAATAGGTATATGGGACTGAACCAAATTCAGATCTACCATATTAATAGTTTGTTTGAGTTATTGGTCTGCCCTCTATATTGCATTTTTGTAAATACAAACTTTTTATAAAGCAAGGTCATCCTATATATGATTTGCTTTAATGCTTATTACATTATAATATTTCTGTTATATGAAAAAAAATTTAAATGTAATTAGAATATTAAAAATATTCTAAAAGCAATTCAAATTCTTTTTTTTTTTTATAATTAAAAACTTTTTTTATTTACAAAAATTGGAAAAAAATCTTGAACTAAAGAAGGAACTTAAATTTTTTATAAACTCATCCAAAGAGTTTTATTATGAAGAGATAATTTAACACAGAATCCAATTATGTATAACATTTTATATTTTTAATCATTTCCCCACAAATTAAAACAAGAAATCGTGCACTAAAAGGAGAAAGAATTCGTGTCCAGAAGTATTCTGCAGGAAGGCTAAAATATAATAATTACAAATTTATTTATTTGAAACATATAAAAATATTCCATAGCTCTTAGAAAACTTTTATAAAAGAACATTTAAACCAGGAAATTTATTTGGGATTCAGTTATAAAGTTTCTATGGTTTTAAACTTGTAACCTGGCTATGTTTGACACAATTGAAAAGTTTTTTATTCAATTCATATACTAGTGAAAAAAAAAAGCCTCTTAGTTAAAAATTTTGGAATGAGGTATTTCAGCTTCCTGGTCATTGTTTCCATCTGTATGCAATATCTAGTATTTTAGGCTAAATTTTAAGTCAGACATTGTAAGTATATTAAACATTTAATTAGATTTAAATGTAATTTGGATGTAGTAAAATGCACCCTTTCTCTTATGGCTACATCAATGTCTGCGTCCATACTCTGCAACCTTTGTCCACTGATGTCATTATAGATATAGTATATATCTGTACAGGTAATCATCATCATTGAGCTACCGTGAGCATTATTACAACACCTGTAGAGGTCCCTACTATCACATTTTATAAGCATATTATCGAGGTTATAGCCTCAGTAAATATTACTTACGTAATCAATGTGCAATCAATGTGCGTTTAATAAATTTATAATTACAACTTATTATTTAAGTAATATTTTGAACAATTTGAAAATTATAATTGTAGTTTGCAATGTTATAATTGATTATTTATTAGTTTGTATTTAGAACAGGTTATAATGGACTGCTTAAGGAGGTTTATTTAATCTTCTTTGTATCAATAATTCCAATCTCTGTGATCAAGTTGCAATCTTTAGTGTCTGTATAAATATATTGTACAATAAATAAAGGTGAAATTTCAACTTGATTATTAAAAGGTTGCCTTAACAATAGTTTGAGATTATTGATTGCCGTTAATATTGGATTTGTATAAGTGCTGACTGGTTTTTAATGATGACTTTCAAACCTATTTAGTCTTGAGCATTTTTACACTTATTATTTAAATAATACTTTGGGTGCAATTTGAAAATTATAATTGCAGTTTGTAATGTTATAATTGACTATTTATTAGACTGCATTTGGAACAGGTTATATTCATCTGTTTAAGGAGGTTTTTTCTGTCGCCAAGTTGCAATCTTGGAATTCAAACTATATTGTTAAAAGGAGGTTGCCTTGACAACAGTTTGAGATTGTTGACTATTATCAATATTGGGATTGTCTAAGTGTTGACTGTTTTTAATGATATATATATAACCATTAGAAATCAGTCAATTCTTAGGCTATCTTTTAAAATCTATTTAGCCTTAAACATTATTACACTTATATATATAATTTAAATGGCAATAAATTATCCTTCCATGAATGTCTATGAATAGACAATACTCCATATCAATAAATATTTAATAAGAATATCATGCTATCTATTCTTAAAACCATGGTACTGACTAAAACAACATTTATTAATGGAAGGTTAAAAATCAGTTTATTACTTGTAAATATTCAACCTCACTGTTTCCATGTTTGAAAAGAGATCCAAAATGCTGCTTGTGTGACTGGAAATCCATTATAGATAAAAGGGAAAAATAGAAATTCTTAATGCTCAAGTGCTGATTACAGCATGTGTGATCAGGGATTTTATTTTTAGATTTAGGAGTTGTTTTTTTTTTTTTGGGGGGGGGGTATTGAATTATTATGTAATTTTTTAATTTTATTTTAAAACATCAGACGACCTATGTGTTTGCATGTTAGTATATATATGGTGGAAGTTCTCTTAACAATGAGAACTTTGTTGGGCTACATGAAAAAAGATTGGTTCAAAAGCTTCTGAATCTACTTCAAACTAAGAAAAATGAGAGATTTCAGCTTGTTTTGTTGAGGGCAGGGCAATAAAATAATTTTTATTATTTAAAAATGAAATTTAATGATATGATGGAATGCACCCCAAAGTAAAAGCATATGTTCCACAAGACAAACTAATATGTTCTGTTAAAATGTTTGATTTGAGGGTATTTTACATTAATAAATTGATGAATTTATTTTGAAGAGGAAATACAGTATAGCCATAATATCTGCTGTATTTTGTTCCTAGCCTTTTTCATACAATGTAAGTCATTACAAGTAAATCAAGTCATGTCACATGACCTAATTTAACAAGCTTATATTATAAATGTTATATATAGAGCTCGCAAATAAGTTCTTAACGAGTTTTGCAGAATTTCCCCAACCCAGACCAGTTTTTGCTACTGACTTCCTCAGCACATCACTGATGAAGCCAGTAGCAGAAACTGGTCTGGGGTTGGGGATATTCCTCAATGTACATCATGTATAATAGCTTGTACATTGAATACAATATAATATGCATTATGTATGAATAAGTGTTCATTAATTATCAACACATGCAAAGACATATGGAACATTTTTTGTGTGCAGAATATGTAAATATAAATATTATAGTATATAGTGTCTATATAAACTTATTAGACCATAGATAAAGGTGGATTTCTACCTTTATTATTAAAAGCTTAACTTGTCAGTGGATTAAGATTTTGGATTATTACTGATATTAGTATTGCTTAAGTATTCATTGCGTGAATCTATTTACATTAGTACCTATTTATCTTTGGCCATTATTAGCTTTATTATCTAAGTAATACAAAGTTGGAGGGTAGTTTGGAAGATTGTAATTGCATTTGGAAAGTTATAATTGACTATTTGATAATCTATTTTCAGATTAGGTTATATTTATTTGTTTAACGAGGCTTATTTAAACATTCTTTGAATTAATAATTTCACTCTCAATTGTTAAGTTATAATCTTTAGTGTCTTTATCAATTTATTAGACCATAGATAATGTTGGATTTCCACCTGTTGATTGTTATTGATATTGATATTTTTTAAGTGTTGACTGTTCTTATATAATTAAACTTAAAAAATAATAATAATGTAAGTATTAGAAAAAACTGAAAGAGCACATTTGCATAAATATTACACCATCATTCAGAAAGTAATAAAGAACTATTGTACTGTAATTTTTCTTTTTTTTAAAGAAGTAAAATGAGCTGTGAAATGTTAGCTTTGCCTTTGATTTGTCAAGCGTTGGTGGTCGAGAGGTCAGCACAGCTGCCTTACAAGCAGTTGTCCCGGGTTGGCGGGTTCGCTTCCCGGCCGATGCTATGACACATGGAAAAAAATGTCAGCCTTTGATTTTCTCAAACTATTGATCTATCTCAGCAATCGAGTTTCATCATCATTAAACACTTTATGGATGATATTTTTTTTCGTTTTTCAAAAACATTTTCCCCTATGGAAATCTAACAGCAGGTTCATTATTAGCAGACATTATGTGCTTTCAATCTAATCTGAAGAAATATTACTAATGGACATGATCACATATGGTGCTCCAAGGTGAAATAATGACCGTTAACATTTTTTTAAAGTTGATGAATTTTAATTTATTGCTCATTTACATTTCTTGTTTATTTATATTTTGCTTGGATATGGTACAAATGAAGTAGTATGCATTGGCACAGCACATATTGCAGTTTTACTGTTTATATATAAAGGGTTAACTCTTTGATTATCATTTTCTTTTACATGAGTATTAATAAATAATCCAGATAATATTCTGGATAACTTCTTTCTGCTCTTTCTTGTCTTCTTGTCTTCTTTGGGTAATATTTTGTATAGATTCCTGAATGTTGTGGATCATTTTTATATTGTCTATTTCTCTTTTCAGAATAATGATTTCTTCTCTTTTCTTCAACATCATTTCTTTTCATTGCTGATTACTTTCTTTCATTTCTGTGAATAAATTTGACTTTGAAGACTATTTCACCCACTTTTTTAAGAATTTTTAGAAACATTTTTTTTCTTTATGATTACATTTTTCTACTTTCTTTAACATCATTTCTTTTTTGTACTGATTACTTTCTTTCATTCTGTGAATATCTGTATTATAGACTGTTTTCTTCTACTTTTTTAAGAATCATCTGAATTTATTCTGCTCTTTTTTATTATTTCATGTTGAAAAGGAATAATATTTTTTGATATTATAATAGAATATATAGAATAAGATTTTTTAAAAATAGATGAATTGTACAAAATATTGTAGAAACTCTGTTATAACCATCAAACATCACACGATCACCATTCTTCATGCTTACACAAGCTGTTTTTCCCAGAGGCAAACTCTCCACACAGTAGTGCTAGGTAGACATAGGTGCAGTGCAATCAGATCCAAGGCTCCTCACTGATGAGAGCCACCAGCTAAAAGCTAGTCTGCAGATATTGTACAAATAGGCACTAGATAGGGATTTTATGCACAAACCTTCTTGCATCCATTGATTACTCTGGCTTGCAGTGGGTGGCGCTACTGTATGGAGAGTTTTGCATCTGTGAAAAACTCTGTTGTAATGATATTATAAATTTACAATGATATCCTTTGGTTATACAATTTAAAATATGATTATTTCCATTGCAATATATGTAAATTTTGAATGTCATAAGAGTTTAAAATAAAATATGTTAAAATTATAACTAGAAATAGCTTATGGAGAAATTCAAGATAATGTCTATAAGTAATTTATAGCAGTAGAATTTTAAATAAATATGGCCATAATATTTGTAGAAAAATTAAAGAACAACAACAAAAGAAGCTACAAAATGAAATTAAAAAATGGAAATGTGATTGAATACGTGTTGCATTTAATGCAAAGAAATGCATGATAATGTGAGAGGCTGACGTTCAGCCATGCTTTAAGTTAGTGAGAAAGATTGCAAGATAAACAAAAACGGACAAAGAATAAAACAAAGATTAAGGATAAATAATAAATTTAATTATTAAATAAATATAAATTGCATATTTATAGTTAATTTATTTTTAAAATGTCTAAAGATTTTAGAAAAATCTCAATTGAGTCAACTTTAAAAATAATTTATTTACATATAGGAGATTTGAATTCAGACTTTCAAGCAACCTCCAACTATTCTCATTATCTCATACTACTGATATCAGTGATATAAGATAGTGTGGATAATTGAATGTTGCTTAAAAGTCTGAGTTCAAATCCCCTATATTTACAATTAAATTCCAGGTATAAGAATGCCTGTATTTCAAATTTTACTACTTTTTCTTTTATTTAATTTTTATTTAAAATATTTAATAACTGAAACACACAAGCATATTATATACCTGTGCCTATATATGTAATATATAGGGTATATGAGCACAGACTTTCACATGACCTACCACTCTCCACACTATCTCATAATACTGATACACTTGAACATATATATGTTGAAATGATAAATAATCACCAATATATGTATTTGATGCTAAACCAGCAATCATCAGTTGGTCCAGATTACCATCTCTACACATATATGTTATAAGTGCTCAGATATATATTAAGATAGCCAAACCTCATACTTTAATGGACAGGCTTCAATCTACTCCACCCTCCAACTCTTCAACTATCAATCCAATTAAAAATCTGATGTAGAAATGCTCAAAGGCCACCATGAGGCCAAGATTCTAGTCACACCTATGTTGACCTAAGATCAATCTGACCCCTCATGTACAGGACATAATCCATTTACTACATATACAAGAGATTCGCAGACATCTCTACTATGTAATAACTGAAACCCACAAGCTTATTATATACCTGTGTCTATATATTAATATATAGGGTATATGAGCGCAGACTTTCACATGACCCACCAGAATCTCGGCCTCAGGGTGGCCTTTGAGCATTCCATCATCAGATTTTCAATTGGATGGACGGTTAAAGAGTTGGAGGGTGGAGTAGATTGAAGCCTGTCCATTAAAGTATGAGGTTTGGTTATCTAATTATATATCCGAGCACTTATAGCATATATGTGTAGAGATGGTAATCTGGACCAACTGATGATTGCTGGTTTAGCATGAAATACCTATATTGGTGATTATTTATCTGTTCAACATATATATGTTCAAGTGTATCAGTGTTATGAGATAGTGTGGAGAGTGGTGGGTCATGTGAAAGTCTGTGCTCATATACCTTATAAATTAAAATATTTAAACAGTTTTTTGATACGTTATTATTTACCAATTGAAATTACTTAGCATTACTTAGATATTAAACATAAGAGTAAACATACAGCTATTAGAGTTTAAAAAATTATTCATGTTATTTGTCACCTGTGAATCCTCCCCACCTCCACTTTTATAATCGTTGGTATTTGTTAAACTAATATTAATTTTATTCTTATTCCTATTTCACTCTAAGTCTAAATAGGTTTTATACATATTATTAACAAGATTCAATTAAAAAGTTTCCTAAATTAATAAAGAGAAAAAAAAATTATCTGGGTTTATTAGAATGTATATGTAATTTAATTTGTAAGAAGTGTTTCTTTTTCTTGTGTTATTTCAATAATAAGAATCAAAGATTTAATCTTCTGTTAGGCGTTGGTGGTCGAGAGGTCAGCACAGCCGCTTTACAAGCAGTTGTCCCGGGTTAGCGGGTTCACTTCCCGACTCCGACACATGAAAAAAAAAAGATTTAATCTTCTGTTATACTACAAGTGTCTTCTATAGTTGGAAAACTACATTATATACATATGCTCATATTTTAAATGATCAAATTTCAATGCTGAAATTGGTCCACAATGTTGCCTTATAAATATATAATTTAAAATAATTTATTTAAAACAACATCAAAACAGACAATTAACCATAAATATAAAAATTATTTAATACATCAATCTGGCTTTCATTCCTTCTTGGAATATGAGGTTCCCAATAGAGATGAAAGCCAAGTTTATGTATTAAATATTTTTGTTATTCATAGTCAGTTGCCTGTTTAAATTTTGTTTTCAATTTACTATTTTAAATTTTACATATGCTCATATTATTTCATTGTGTTGTTATTTGCTAGTTCTTTATATTTGAGAAGTCTGCTTTTAATAGTGAAACCATTGGTTATGTTTTATAATATATGCTAATATATAATATTACATTTACACACAGCCAGAATTTTAATAAGGTCTTATCTAAAAAAAAATATTGCACGTTATTACAATATCTAATACTTTATTAGCTAAGATGTTTATACGTGTATATTGATGAATATGCGCTTCTCTTGTTTGTGGACGTACATCTATATTTACGTGTTTTTATGTGTACGTGTCTGTTTAGGAATTAATTAAATTTTACTATTTCCTTTTTAATCTACTGAAAGTTAATAAAAGATGAGAATATATGTATTAATATGATGACTGAAGCTGATATTCTTTCAAAAAATTATTTATGTACATAACATAATATAAAATTTACAAAAAATATTTAATAGATAAACAATAATTAGAAAATATATACTGCATAGGGTAAAGAATTTATTTCGATATACCTAGCATGTTTGCAATTTATTTTAATTTTAAACCAACGTTACTGTAATCTGAACAAAAGCATGCCAAGTTAAACAAAATAATATTTTACAACTGTAAAGCATACAATTTCTACTGTCTGTTTATTATATATATATATATATAGTGCACATAACCCTAAAGCATAAGCTACATAAAATCTTCAACTAAAGAAAATATAGCATTTCTAATCTATTTGCTGAATTAAATAAAAATAAAAACCGATAATCATTTATTATTAATTAAATAATTACTAAACTGAGCTATTAAACTTTACAGACCTTTTCCTCTTATATCCAAACAATTAAACGACATAGGAATGATATTTATTGGAGCAGCTATTTCTTCTTTATATTTTTGGATTTTGATAGTTTAAATACAAATCCAGATTATTTATAAAATGGAATAAGAAACAGGCCAAAATGGTATATAGCTTAAAATTCCATTTCATCATTAACGATTAAAAAAATGGTAATTTCATTTTATATTTAAAAAAAAGAGGTTTGGAAAAACCGAAAAAAAAATTAAATAGCACCTACACTTAAGAATATGACTCAGGAGATAAATACAAGTCAACCAAATTCTGACGTTTTAAAACAATCAACTAAACCGGTATAGATTTTAAATTTTAATATCAGATAATAAATAAAAGAAATTATTAATTACTAAACAAGTATTTTAAAAAAATTAAGAACTTCCTCAATGTTTATAAGTGACATGAATATTTAAAAAAAACTTCAAATAAAAAACAACAATTAGTTACTCCAATAGTTGATCAATGTAGTATCGTGTATACATAATTATAAACAGAAAACAATATTTGATCACTCATTATTTGTAAGACTTCATCCACGCATATTAATACTCTACACTAACGTTAGAGAAAAAAATAAATGGAAGTAAAAGAAAATTTGTCATCAATTTTTTTTTTTATTCGAATAGAATCGATTCCTACTTAATATTATGTCGACACAGGTAAAATTCAATAAAATATTAAACTCAATATAACATTATAATAATATGTCCGTTCTTTTGATTGGTGGCAGAATAATAAAATACACATAATTAATAAATTATTACATACATAATATAGTCATGCCATTTATTTTCTTTGCTCTTATTTTTGCAATAATGGCAAGTTTTAAAATCCAAATTTTTATGCAGCCAATCATCATCATCAACAACCATTATCAATCCATTGCAGGATGAAGGTCTCTCCAAGTTCAATCCATCTTGATCTTTAGCTTCTCTTCACATCATCCCTGCACACTTTCTTATTTTATTCATCCATCTCACATGTGGTCTCTTTCTGTGTCTTTTACAATCTCTATGCAAACCAATAGCATAAACTAAGTTAGACAACCCGTATTTCGTATTTTGGTCCTTAGGTAGTTTTTAATCAATCTTAGAAAAGCTTTTTTTCTGTAATATTAAAAATAGGAATTATAAATAAAAATTTAAAGTTGTAGTACGTACATTTGAAAAAGAAGCATGAATTTTAATGGTTACTATAAAAAATGCTAATAGCTTTATTTCTAGAGAGTTAAGAAAAATTTCAGGTGTCAGAATGGAGGGCACAATTCTGGGATTTCCCAATCCTAAATTGGATACTCTACCGACTGCACCTTCAAACATTCAAGAGACAAAATGCCCCGACATTTTAATAATTTCACAACTAGTGTTCTGATTTATATCATGATTTTCAATATTTCTGAAGATAATATCAAATAGTGCTTTAATAACATTTCCACATAATCTTCAACAGTGGATTATTACAGAATAAATAGAAAAATGTTTACATCCCTTTTATCTTGGTCTTTTACGATGAGTTAGTGAACATGCAAAGTTTTATTTTTATTGTAATTTTTTTATATTTTATAAAAATATTTTATTGCACAATTCATCAGCATTTTTTTCGCATTTGTAAAATCATTTTGTCTAAGATTTTGAGGGAAAAAACATTTGCATACCTGATAAAAAATTTTAAGTTCATATGAATTACAAGTTTGATTAAGGTGTTTCACCTTTGAAGGAAATTTGGACAAGACATTTAATCTTTGAATCTTTCATGACTATTGACAAACTATGAACTGTATATAGCATTAATAAAATATTTTGGATCTTTGTTATGAAAATTGTGACCAATACATTCTTTTTACGCATATAATTGTACCACTGACATAAATTGTTTTCTGCATTTTTAAAATTAGTATTTAGAGCTAAAAGATATTTATTTCTAACTGTTCTTGTATGCACCTTTATTCTTTTATTTAAACTCAAACAATAAAGGTACATAACAATAGGGTTAGAAATAAGTATCTTAGTTCTGCCTTATCTATCCATGTTTACAGACAACATTATTAATTTTGATGAAGCTAAGGTTGTCTTTTATGAGAGAAATGAAATAGAAACAAGAATTAAAGAATCTTTATTATTACAAATTTATGATTCTGATGTAGTTAACTTATTTAAAAGTTCTTTTAATATTAAGAAAGGATGGGAGGTAAGTGGAATTGTGGGTGCTGTTTAGTTTAAATATGTTATTTTGTAGTTCTTTATATTTGAAAAGTCTGCTTGTACCAATGAAACCATTAGTTATGTTTACAGTTTATGTTCTTGTCTTGTCTGGTTGAGTGGTGAATTTGGTATAATTTTGATTATTTATTGACTAATTTAGCTTTATACTTTTAATATTTATATTAAAAAAATAATATAAAAAATTTAAAAAAAAATAAAATAAAAGTTTGATAGAAATTTAATAATTTTATATAAAATAGTGTATTTTAATGGTTGTATTTTTATGTATATTCAAATTTTGTAGATCTGATGAAGACTGCATGGTATAGTCGAAACTGTAATCAATATTAAAAGTTTTTTTTGCTGAAAAGTGAAATGTGGAAGTGTTTTGAAATTCAATATTAAATATTTATATATATTATATCAGTCAGTGACTAGATCTAATTTTTTTATTAGTATATTGTAATGGTACAAAATCTTGGAATGAACCTAACATGTTGGAAAATTATCATCATCATCATCATGAATTCTAAAGAGAATGAGAGATCTGCAAAAACAATAAAACTATAAGTTCACAAGCATTACAAATAAATAATTATAATCATTCATCATCAAGGAATGATCAAAAAATAAAATTAATAGTCAATTTTGTGACTGGATTTAAAAGTGGTCCAGTATTGACAAGGCTAATTACTTATACATTGCCAAACTTAAAGCAGCAATACAATCAATAATTTGGATGCACAAACTTAAGTGTTAATCCATCAGAATACAAGAATAAAAATAATGATGGGATACTTAAACATGCTGATCATCATCAATGCCCTCTGGCCACTTAGTACCATTAATGTACTGTCCAACTATAAACTTAATTTCTAATTAATAATAAAATAAAATTTAATATAGTGCATGGACTTTAAAGGATATACCATTGCATTACTCCAGGAACATCTGGATCTCTTAAAACACTGAATATAACCTTTAATATAACAGACCATTATGCAAGAATCCAACTCAGTGAGCAAAAGCACTGTAACTATTACTGTGATCAAGAGATATAATACAAACATATACTATTGCAAAAGTATTTTAGGTTGAGTAAAATTCATTGGAATGACTTTAACAATGAAATATTATTTTATTAATAACAATTAAATTAAAATAAAATTAAGGTTGATAGAATACAGCTATAAATATAAATTAAGCATTCTGATTTTGATTAAAATACAAAAAAAAATATCCACTATTATATTGTAATTTACATATACCTCTATAGGTTTACTTAAAGCACACCTATATATCTGCACACACACAAAGGTGTATAATATAAAATGAACATCTTCGAATTGTCATAAACCTGTAAATAAAATTCATTTTTCTAATAAATGGTAATTAATGTTAACATATACATGGCTGATAATTGATTTTAGTATATGTGTCTACAAGGTACACACCTATATAAAAGCACAGACATGTATAAAACTAAAATTACCTATCAGAATTGTGATAAACTAATAATAAAATTCAATGCATTTTTAATTAAATGATTATTTCACATATAAGTGGGTCTCAAATGTGTGCACACATTGATGTTTATATTCAATAATATTTCATTTGTCAAAAATAATAAACATATTAAAAATATTATTTTTTCACTAGACACACTTAATTCCATTTGACATACATGTGCGCATATATTATCTTTTTATTAATCTAAGTTATTGGCTCACTATTTTTAATTGTAAATAAAAGTTTTTTTCTCTTTCCAAAAAAAAAAATCAGTTCATAGTTCCAATTTGGGAAATCTTTTTCCAAAAGAAAAATTCTTTGGTTTTTTTGTTTCTTTATTTATAATAAGATTTTCTGATTTTTTTTTTAAATTTCAAAATAAAATTGTTCATGAATCAATATTTGTTTTAGACAAATAATTCAAGCAAAAACTTATTTACTTATTTACTTTTACTTTAGAGTTTTTAACTACAAAGTATTCAAAACAATCACCATTTTCAATAAAAAAGTTTATGAGTTTTTTTTTAATAAATAAAACTGGAAACAGTCAATTATTACTTTCTTTCATTAGTCTAGTTTTAATTGAATAATTTAGTCAAAGATTATTTATATTTAAAACCAGCTAATATCTATAAGTACTCTATATACATGATGCAGTACCTTTGTCTATACTACTTTGTATATTGATAAAACTGCATATATATAAACTGTAACATGATAATAACTTCATCATCCGAAAAGCAGTGAACTCTTTGTAATCTGGTCCATTATAATCATGTACATAATAGAGTAGTATAATGTCCCATTGACATTCTCAGTGAAAGTATCAGCCAGCTCCATTGTGTCTATAATTTGATTGACTTCAGGCATACCATCTAGTACACAATCTGGGCTATGAAACACAAAACTAGGCCTGGTTTTCATGTGAATTCAAACTCTATCATCATGACACTAGGAGCAGTGCTACTTCTTGACAGCAGTTATAACTTTATAGTGATAATACTGTCCATGTTATAATATTATTTAATGAATTTTTTCTTTCTATTTTTATTGCCAGGGGTGGGATTTAAAAAAACACAGTAATTAAAAGTAAGTTTTTTTACATTTATTGGAAAAAGTTAATGACTCTTTTCAGTTCATCTTAATATTTTCAAAAGTATTTTATAGGATTTTATCAAAGTATGTTATACAAGTTTTATTGAAAAGAATTCTTAATCTAATTATAAAATAGATAGAGGGATTTAATAATTACCAGTACTATCTATTATAGCATAAAACAAGCTTGTTTTAGTTTTCACAATTAGAGTTAATAAAATATTAACTAGACCTTTTTAAATGCTTGATTTAAAATAATTTATAATAATTTTAAGTATGAAAATTATGTAACCCTTAACTATTATTCCAGTGTATATACTAAATATGTACAACAATTTTAATTTTGTTTATTTCTGCTTTTTCTTTCACAAACACTATGTTATTGTATGCCATGTGACACATAACCATCTCAATATGTATAAAAATTATAAAGCTACATTTGTAGTATTGCCCCAGTATTAGTATGAGGATTGGAGATAGCCCCTAATTTTTAATGTATTCATGATCAGATATTACTTTGCAGTATGTCAGCTTTGGTAACTGGAAGATGGCTCACTGTATATATTATAAGATGATTATGCATATGACAACCAATGTGAACATGGGATAGACAATTATGTAAATTGAATGGCATATTAATTGTTGATCAAAGTTTTTTCTACTTACAGTCTTCTCCTTTAATCAAAAAAAAATGTGTATGTGGGAAGAAACCTCACCGCAGGATAAGCTATGGAAAGGAGAGAATAATAAATAAAAACATTGGTTTATATTGTTTCATTTTTTTACATAAAAAGGGGGTTATGTAGTGCTAGAAATAGCTGAAAAAGTTATATAGATGATATAATAGCCTATAGTACATTATGCAAAATTGTTTTAGAATTACTAATAATAATTGGTTAAAGGAAAATGCAATAATTCGATAGTATTATGTTTGAATGTGTATATATGTGTGGACATAGGTGAGATATATAAAAGTTACTTATGCTTTTTAAATTGATGCTTAAAGATGGGTGTGTGTAAAAGAGTGCACAAATGAAGATACTTGGATTAAATAAATAAAGATATTACTAAAATTTATAAAACTTTATTAAATGAGGCATTTATTTTATATAGCACTATGTTTATAAATTGTAATAAACTAAAGATCAGCCTTTCAAGCTAATGTACATGCACTTTTTATGAATATTAATACTAATAGATGAATACTTTTACTTCCAACACAAGATAAAGTCTTTTCGAAAGAATAGAATGAATCCATCTATTCTTTCAACCCAAATGCTTATATATGGGCAAATCTTAAGTACTGGAAATGAAAGCATGAGGATAAAGCATTCACTTTAAGTTACTTTTTACTATGTCTGAATGAATGACACCCACGAAATTATCTCGAATTTACAAAACATCATTCTTAAATGAAACTAAACATATGTAAATGAGGCATTTATTTTATATAGTGCTATGTTTATAAATTGTAATAAACTAAAGACCAGCCTTTCAAACTAATGTACATCTGCTTTTTATGAATATTAATACTATTTACATATGCTTAGTTTAATTTAAGAATGATGTTTCATAAATTCTAGATAATTTTGTGGGCATCATTCATTCAGACATAGTAAAAAGTAATTTAAAGTGAGTGGTTTATCCTCATGCTTTTATTTCTAGAACTTAAGATTTGCCCATATATAAGCATTTGGGTTGAAAGAATAAATGGATTCATTCTATTCTTTTGAAAAAATGTTATCTTGTGTTGGAAGTGAAGGTATTCATTTATTAGTATTAATATTCATAAAAAATCACATGTATGTTAGCTTGAAAGGCTGATCTTTAGTTTATGAAAACTTTATTAATGTAAATGTCAGTGAAAAAATTTGATCCAAATACATAATTATTTTATTTAAAAAATAGATAATTTGATTAGATTTGGAGATAAAAAATCAATTGATAATTCTGATAGTTATAGTAGTTACAAGATAAGAAAAATCAATAACCTATTATATAATTTTAATTAAAAACAATTATGTTAAAAAGAAAATGTGAAAAAATTCTTTAAAAAGATTAAAAGAAAGAAGGGGCCACATTCTTTAGTGCTGGACTAAGTCACCGTAAAAATAAGTCTATCCCTAATTATTAAAAAAAGCAGCAGGAAAAACACTGCCCATGGAGATAATATTAAAGTCAGGAGAAATGTTTAGTTTGTAAATGATAATTATAGTTGAAATTTGTATCACTGTGTTAAATATAAATCATTATTACCAAAAATAAAAACTCTTGACTTATGGATTATTATTTGTTGATATAACTACAGAAAATGCATTGCTGATTAATTTAAATGTGCACCAGTTGACCATAATTGTGTAATTATTTTCAAAGGGCTTAAACTTGATACTTAAATGCCACAACACTAGAATAAATTACAATTAATATATGCCTATAAAGAATGAGTGCCACTATCATTGGAAACTAAACACATAAATTGTACAAATTGGAAGGATAAGAGATATCACAGGTTTTATTCCATATTGATCAGTAATGGAAGTTTTTTTAAAACTTTAACAAAAAAAATAGAAAAGGCCATTTACTGTATTTTAATTTATTCTATATTAGTAATTAAGTTACTTTTCTTTACTTATTTTTGTAATTATAAATTTATTAAGCACATATACATTATGTAAGTAATATTTTATTTGCGGTTCCGCTCTTTTTTTCCAAAGTCATAAGCTTATGTTTAAGACCTGTAGAGGTCCCTGTCTTCACATTTTTCAGGCACATATTCTTGAGGTTCACAGCTTTAATAAAATATTATTTACCTATTTTTATATATTTATTCATTATATTAATTTATTTAAAATTAACTAGTTTTACTTTGTGTGTGAATTAATTGTATCTTATAAATAAATTATTAGTTTATAAAGTTCAAGTTGTCAATGCAATTTTATATTACAGCTTTTATTCCAAATGTTTACACAAGCACTTATTAAATCCATGTTTATATAAAAATGGTTCAATTTGAGAAAAAGTTTAATGGGAATCATGAAAGTATAGGAGTTAAAACTGCATTGTTGTCTTTTCACAAATAAAAATATGGCACTCTAATAAAGGCTGAAAATGCATGCCTTTTCATTTAATACAAATTAATTCTGATTGGTAAAGCCTATTTAAAATCCCTAGTGTTGATTTTGTGGATATGATTGGGAAATGTAACTAACTTTAAAATTCATCTTTACTTTCATCTATTTTATATGTAATCCTATAAAAGTTACACCAATTATGTATTTTTAAAAGAAGTACCTTCAGGTTATCATATCCAGGTATTGAGAGAAGTTATAGAAAGGTCAAATAAATATGAGTTGCCATTATGTTTTGGATTTGTAGATTATGAAAATGCATTTGATTCTATAAACATTTCTTCAGTGATTAAAGCATTGGATCATCAAGGTATAGATCCAGGATATTGACATATTTTAAAGAATATTTATAAAAATGCAACAGCAACAATTAGATTATATAATGATACTGAGAAAGTCAACATTGAAAAGGGTATAAGACAGGGTGACTTTATATCTCCAAAACTTTTAACACCAGTGCTGCAAGAAGTATTTTGTGGATTAAAATGGGAGCTAAAGGGGTAGAAGAAAATTGAGATTATAAGTCATTTAGATTTTGCAGATGATGTAGTTGTTTTCCAAATAATGCTTTAGAGCTGCAGGAACTGTTGCAGGAGTTATCAGATGAAAGTAGAAAAGTAGGACTAAAGATAAATGTTAAAAAGACTAAAGTAATGTTTAATGGATTTTCTCAAAATATGAAAATAAAGATTGATTATGATGAGTTAGAAGAAATTAACAGTTACAAATACCTTGGTCAGATTATTAATATAGATGGAAACACAATGGATGAAATGAATCATAAAATTAAACTTGGTTGGAGTATTTTTGGTAGAAATAACTTGATACTAAAAGGAAATATGCCAATGTGTTTGAAAAGGAAGGTTTTTAATAAATGTATTTTATCAGTTCTTACTTATGGATCTGAGACTTGGACACTTAATAAAAGAGCAATACAGAGACTTCAGATGACTCAAAAAAGTATGGAGAGATGCATGTTGGGAGTAGCAAGAAGAGATCAAAAATGCAATATATGGGTAGGAGAACAAACAGGTGTTACTGATCTCATTAAAAAAATTAAAAGACTGAAGTGGAGTTGGGCTGGACTTATTGCTAGAAGAGATGATAATAGATGGACAATTGAAATGTTAAACCAGATGCCAGGAGACATTGTAAAAGACCCAGAAAGAGATTACATGTGAGATGGATGGATGCAATAAGAAAGTGTG
Source organism: Epiperipatus broadwayi (assembly GCA_028023455.1). Lineage (NCBI taxonomy): Eukaryota > Metazoa > Onychophora > Udeonychophora > Euonychophora > Peripatidae > Epiperipatus > Epiperipatus broadwayi. The sequence goes on from JAQFVV010000130.1 coordinate 2,745,191, forward strand.
CGGGGGTGATGTAGAGAAAAAAAACTAAAGATCAGAGAAGATGGACTTAACTTGGAGAGACCTTCATCCTGCAGTGGATTGATAACTGTTGATGATATATATATATACATATATATTGTAACGGGAAATTACCATTAGTCCTTTTTAACCCTTTTTAAGCTTTTACAATTTGAACCTTTTTTATTATTTTTTTAAACTTTTATTCTAATTTTATAAAATCATATTATTTTGCAAAAAGACTTTTTTAAAACCTATTACTCAAGCAGGAGAGTAAATATGATTAATACTTACATATTAATCATACCCCTGGTCAGACTGCGATTTAATAAAATATTAAACTGACAGTCATCTTTCCAGACCGAAGTAAATCCCCAATGCATGAAACTATCCTATGGGAAAACTTATAATGGGTTTAAAACCCAGGGTGCCATCCAATATTTAGATTGGAACCCATGAGATGCCACTAACACATTTCACATGCTTGACCCATGGCTAGTTCTTCACATGAGACCAGCTACACATTTGGTTATGAATGGAGAGAGAGAAAAAAGATGGAAAAAATGACATTAATAATTAAACAAATTTATTAAAAGGTACTACTCATAAATATTAAGATAACAATCAAAACAATTCAATATAAAACACATAATGAATAGTATACAATTAGTAAGTTTTGCATGCACATTTAAGAATTCTACACCTTTCAAACTTATTTGCATTTTCAGCATTGTCTTTAATTTCTATAGGTGGCTCAAATCGTCTTTGGTTTCCTTGACAGGTATGCATAGTTCTTGGGTTTTGTATATGAGTAGTGCAATTCTTGGTTATGCTTTGTAGTTGGGTGATAACCCCTTTTTTCTCAGATCCATTTACTTTCTTGGTCCAGCTATTGGTAATATGAAGGAAGCTTTTTTTTTCTTTGGTGCCTTGTTCTATCGCATGTCTGTTTCACTTAATTTCCACATAAGTTAACAAGGTTGGTTGAAACTTCAGAAGAAGGTGAGTCAGAGTAATTTGTTATGGCATTTTACTAAATGGCACATGTGAGAAGAGCGGAGAACATGATGGAACACAATGTTCGGCTCTAGCCAATCATTCTTTTTACTCTGGCTTGAAATGAACTTAATTCAAACATAACAACTGAATTCACAGATCTATCTGAGCTTAATTGAAACTAGAACTTTAACTCTCCATTGAGAATAATAGTGAATGTGTGCCTTTTATATTACTCTGACCCCACCTTTGTTCCAGCTTCAACACCTTTTATCTCTACAAAATTTAATTATATTTTACATTTTCTTTATTCCTGTTTTCGAATTTTAATTACAGAGATTAGAAATTGTTCACTAATCAGATTGGAATTTTAATACCTAGCCTAATTATTTCTTGTATAAACTATTTTAATTAATCACAAACCTTTTATTTTTTTAATTAAAGTACCTTTTCTTGAAGAATAATTTTAACAGTTAAAAATATATAAAAGAAAGACAAGTTATAATTATTAATTAATTCCTAACTTATCTCTAAATTTTCCCTCTATTTTAATTTCTGTTTTTTTTTAAAACTATTGATTGTGGTATTTTTTAAAATTTTATATTTTTTTAATAAATAAAAAAAGAATAAGAGAATCGTGTAACTCGTATATACACACACACACTTGCGCAGTGCATGTATATAGTACTATTACAATATATATATATATATATTGTACCGAGACAAAGTCGGTACAGGTATATACCCACACACACAAGCAATGTAAATACTCTATTTTTTATTTACTTTCAATTTATGATAAAAATAAATGTAGTTTTCTTTCAATGCTTTATAAAATACACTATAAAATAAAATGTTAATATTTCTGATTAAATAATTTAAGGCTTTCATATAATCTACTATAATAATATTCTCTAAAAATAAAATATAAAATATTACTAATATGCCATTTTAAATCTCAATAAGTGATTTCTACTCGTATATGCCGCGGGGGTAATTAAAAAGGGGTTTATTTTAAATTATAACTATAGTGAAAGTTAAAAGCTTATAGAAGTGATTTTGAGATTAAATGCTCGACTTTTAAACTAATGTAAGTTAAATTGTTATCTTAAAACACGCACACACATATGCATAAAAGGTGTGAATAAGTAGGAATTTTTTCTAACTGAGATTGTTATATGAGATTGTATAAACCTAAGATTGCCTCAAGCATATGGATTGAGTGGACATTACGTAGGACACGGACCCCAATGACAACTCAAAGAATATGGAACTCTGGGTGGAGATTCGATCCTCAGATAATAACCAACCCATCTAAAGAGAAGATCTTTTTACACTTGGTCGTTTTACATTTTTTTTTTCTGCTTATAGTTTTTTTTTAAATTCCTCCAGAAGCTACAACTAGAACTTTTCTCTTATTGCTATCCGGTTTATCCAATATGATCACTGTGAAATTAACATTTAGAGCGTCGATCGTCATGATGGGCTAAGAAACCCTTCAGTGATTGATCGACGCTCCGCCGCCAGAACATCTCCACCGCTATGAATGATCAACAACAGTGCCGTCCGAACATCGTACTCCAATCAGTCCAAGGACATTGTTCCGTTTAATATACAAGAATCGCCCAAACATACTACGCTGAACTTATATGAAATGAATAACCATTTATTATGGAAACATTATCCACCAGGTTCGAACCCTCACCAAATTAGAAGCAGCAGAAGACTACGCAAAATCCTAGGTAAACACTTTATTTCTTTTATGCTCCCATTCATTCTTTACGTAGACTTTAAAAGGCAATCTCATAATTAATTAAATTCGACTTTCGTAAATCAAAAATATAAAATGATCCGTAATCCCTCATATTTGAATCTTAATATTTTAATCTCTACTTTCGTAAATAAAAAAGATATCAGATGCTACATAGTTCCTCATATTTAAATCTTAGAACTTTTCCTGTTATGAACTTTGATCATAATTATTATTTTCTTTCGTAGATAAACTATCACACACACACCTAATTTCAAATGTAAAGGAAAGAAATATATTTTATCATCCATGTTTATTATGCATAATATGTTCTTTTCTGTGCGAGTGCAAGAATGCGTGTATGTGCGTGCAAATAAAGCTATTAATCAATGTTTCATTTTTTTATATTCAATAAATTCTTTTTTTTATTTAAACAAGTCGAGCATTCCTCAAATCATTCTCTATAATTAAAATATATATTTTTTAATTATTATAATCAGCATTTATTCATGCAATTAATTATTTTACTTTTAAATTTGTCTTTCTTGTATTCTTTTGTTTTGTTTATTTCTTTAAATTTCATCGTGCCGTAAGTCACGATGTTTATTTAATATGTAGTTAAGATAGGTTTAAGAGTTGGGAGGGCCTATTATTAATAAGTATAAGTAAATGTCAATAAAGCTAGTGTGAATAATTCTATTGGACTGTATGATAAAGGGGGGATGATATTATAAGCTTCTAATTTTTTTTATACAAGGATGCATAAATCAAACATTCGTATTAGTTGCAAATAACCAATGACCCGGTCCAATATTTGGACCGATCTGTTAATCAACCAAGCTTCTTCTCCATTGGTTATTATTGTGTCTTTTGCCAGAATGATATTCTTGAAACAATTACATCGCGACCCTGAGCGACCCTTATTGGTCCATGCTGGAAGTTTGAGCTTATGGGTGGGGATTAGACTTCGAAATCGTTTTGATATGACGTAAGGTGATGCGAGAAATTAAATTGTAAATTAAATCATCGTATCTGGCGCACCCTTGTGTTGATAATGAACAACTATTGATAATAGGAAAATAAATAAATCTTTACGCTATATCATGTTTGTTTCGGAGCTCTCAATCCCTATATGAACGGTTGAGTAGGGGACTGGTACAATATATATATATATATATATATATATATATATATATGAATTAGTTCTCATGATTTATAACATTATATGTGTGCAAATATATTTAAAGCTTAAAAGATAAAATATGACTGTGTTTCTAATTCATGAAAACTTCCATTACTTAAAAATGATTCTACAGTTGGAAAGTAACCATTAAATAGAAACTTAGACTAAAAATCACAATATTCATAGTATTCAGCCAGCAACTATTGCCTTGGCTGGAAATTTGATTATGTGACCAATCAGAATAGACCTGCAGCAAAAATAATATGTAAAATGGCATTAAAATTTACTCCAGTTACTTCCAGTAAGACTTCAAAAAAGAATCAAAGGTATTTTTTATTAATAATAAACTCCTTTGTAACACTTCAGCAGCGGAATAGATTTAATCATTCCCTCTAGTGATACTTATTGTAAACTTTTAACACTTGATTTTATTATTAAATCATTATTAAATGCTTTTATGTTCACTTGTCTTGTCTGTGTGTCTGTCAGAATGTCAACATTTTTAAATTTTTAACAATGAAAAAAGTTTATTCTAATTTTATAACTCAAACTCACATCCTTACACTCCCCATGAAAAATTCCTTAGCAACTGAGTTAACAGAATGATTACATATGTAAAATAAGATTTTGTTAATATTTATTTAACTCCTACTTAATTAAATAAAATTAAATATTTTCTACTTAACTCTGAATTATGCTTCTGAAATAAATAATATTTTATAAATATTTTATGAAAAAAATAATAAATGTGTAAACAAAGGTTAGAGAATTATATGTTTTCACTTCCATAATCAAAATGAATAATTGAATCTGTCAAAATTGTTGACAGCATGCACTCTCTTGTGGAGAGAACAAAAAGCAATAAAAAATGACTGATCAAGAAAATTATTTTATTTAAATGGAAATTATGTTTTATTAATAAGTAAAAACTAAAAAATAAAATAATATTAATATTTTTCAAATAATGCTTATTGTAAACAGGCGAATAAAAAAATAACAAAGTAATAATCCTTGTCATAAAAGCATTTGAGGCTTAAATAATCATAAAAATTAAAAATGCCTCAAATGCCTTTATGAAAAAGATTAACACCTTATTAATTTGTACTTTTATAAAAGCATTATTTACAAAAACGTTTTTTATAATATTATTTTATTCTATTTCATAATATGACAAATTGAACTTCATTTAGTAGTGATATATGTTTTTTAATAAAACAATCTAAAATTTCATATTTGAAATTTGGAAATATTGAAAAAATGAGATTGCAATGACAACAACAGATACTTTTGTCATTGAATGCTGGGAAATGCAGAATAACTTTAGAAAATAAATGAAATCTTATTTAATTGAAATTTGTATATAAAATGCAAATAAAAAATGTAAATCTATGATTAATCTATCAAATTTTACTTTAAAATATTAAAATAGCTTTCTAATTTTTAGAATGTCTTTTATTATTTTAAGACAATGTTGAAAATAATGTTTTACCATAATTTTCATAATGTGTGCTGATCAAAACATTATGATTTTCTTTGTTAACATTATATTAGAAGTTATTAACTTCTATTTTTAAAAATAAAATATATACATATAAAACAACAATGTAATAATGCATACTTTTGATTTTAATAATAATTACACAATTATTTTATAAAAATAATTAAGAATCATAATAAACTTTATAAAAACCATTTTTATTTATTCTAAAGCATTTTAGAAATAACATATTTGAAAATATGGACACTGATTATAAAGTAACAAATTAATTAAAGAATTGGAGTTAGAACTAAAAAAATGATTTTGCCACTATTTGATTATTCCAGTCTTTTGATTTTTTAAAATAATGTTTTAAAATTATGCAAATTTAAAAATTAAAAAAATAGTGTAATATCTCAATAGATGGTAATAATGTTGACAATCAATCCTTAAGCAAATCAACAATATCAATCTGTAGTCAAGACAACACCTTTAATAATAAACATTTCACCACCATTTATCTATGGTGTGATTAAAGCTTTGAGTAATTTCTTTATTGTCTCAATAAATAACTGTATAAAAGTCATTTTTAAAATATATATTTACAATACTTTTGTGGATTTCTTTTTGTGGATTTATCTGACCAAATGTCTGTGGCTAAGTCAAAATGGAATTTAATTTTTAAAAAGTTAAACTATAATTAATGCTTGATTTAATAATTACCATAAAGACCATTTGCCATGGAAGTCATGTAATATTTTAGTGTCATGTGACATGTGAGCCTCAAAATGATAAACTACAGACAACATGTTCTCAATATGATCAAACAAATATATACATTACTTTTCTCCCTTGAAAATTAACTCACTCTATAATTGTTCTAAATAGCTAGAATTTATTTAATTTTCTTTTAATTAATCCATATAATATTGACAAATTTTAATAAACAGTATCTCAAAGAATTATAACAAACAGAGCACATAAACATATGTGAGATAAGTTAGCAAAATTTTGCACTTTTAACTAATTAATTGTACTAGTTATTTTCAAAGCATTAATGATGAAGAAAACTGTGGGGCTTATTAAAGAGATGAGAATAAGTAATTAGCATATTTGAATGGCAAATTAATTTTTAAGTTGGCCATTTTTTTGAAAAGAGGATACAGGAGTCTTTTTTGTTAATTGCATATTTGTCTCTGGTGATATCTCAGTTCTCTTTCAATTTGCATTTGGCATCATTGTATTCAGAGCAGACAACACTATCAGATATAGGCTCAAAGATGTGGCCAGAACTGAATCCATGTTTGTAAAATATTGAACTTGTGTTCGTTTGAGATTTGGTATGATTACATAGGTACTGGTGTTGCACAATTTAAGTGGACAGGTTGGCACATGATTTCCCATAATATACAACATGGCAGTTAATGTGGGTGCATGCCATTTTGTATATTATTTGGGACTTTTGGTGGAAAAGGCCTGGCATATTGCCAGAGACAAATATTCAATTAGCAAAAAAGACTCCTGCATCTTCTTTTAAAAAAAAGATCAATATAATAACTAATTGGCCATTCAAATATGTTAATTACTTATTCTTACCTCTTTAATAAGACCCACAGTTTTCTTTTCACTGTCAATACCATGATTATAAGTAGTACAATTAGTTACTCGAAATTGCACTAAACAAATTTTGCTAACTTTACAAATTTAAAGCTTATTACGTTTATGCGTATACTCTGTTTTTAACGAATCCAGCAATTTAATATAGGTTAATCTAAATATAGAACTGAAAATATATAAAAAAAATAATATATTTTTATGTGTCTATATAAAGGAATCTACAGCACAAACTTATTTGTTGTTTAACAAATACAAAAAAAAAAATGTTTTTAAACAATTTGACCATTTACATTTTACTGTTTAAATAACACATTGTCTATAAAAAGAATGCGAATGAGAACTTGTTTTTAATAATCTCTAAAATCAATTAATTATTGTCTTAAAGTTACCTTTAGAAACTAGTACAATATAATTAAAAGAGAGAGAGAAAGAGCAAAATAACTTGAAAATATGAACAACTTTTTCTAACTGGAGCTTGTAATAGAGCAATGATTTATATTTCATTTCCCGGAGTTTATAGAAAATGTTACAGGTAGACAAAAGTCAAGGTTATTCTAAGTTATAAGTATGACTTGTAACATATATATATAAATTAATAGTGCAGACATATTTCATGGTCATTTTCATAACATTTTCAAACAGCTTATGTGACACTCGTATTACTTAATCAGATGTAAAATTATTGTACAGTATTTTAAAATACTCTTTACGCATATTTGTCTAGTTTAGAATTAATAATGGTAAACCCCTTTTTAAAAATTTACTTAAAATTTTATGTTTGCATAAAATGCCAATAGTATTTAAATATAATTTACTTTCTATCTATCTATCTATCTATCTATCTATCTATCTATCTATCTATCTATCTATCTATCTATCTATCTATCTATCTATCTATCTATCTATCTATCTATCTATCTATCTATCTATCTATCTATCTATCTATCTGTCTATCTGTCTACCTGTCTACCTGTCTACCTGTCTGTCTGTCTGTCTGTCTATCTATCTATCTATCTATCTATCTATCTATCTATCTATCTGTCTGTCTGTCTGTCTATCTATCTATCTATCTATCTATCTATCTATCTATCTGTCTGTCTGTCTGTCTATCTATCTATCTATCTATCTATCTGTCTATCTGTCTACCTGTCTACCTGTCTGTCTGTCTGTCTATCTATCTATCTATCTATCTATCTGTCTGTCTGTCTGTCTGTCTGTCTGTCTATCTGTCTATCTATCTATCTATCTATCTATCTATCTATCTATCTATCTATCTATCTATCTATCTATCTATCTATCTATCTATCTATCTATCTATCTATCTATCTATCTGTCTATCTGTCTATCTGTCTACCTGTCTACCTGTCTGTCTATCTATCTATCTATCTATCTATCTATCTATCTATCTGTCTATCTGTCTGTCTGTCTGTCTGTCTGTCTGTCTATCTGTCTGTCTGTCTGTCTATCTATCTATCTATCTATCTATCTATCTATCTATCTATCTATCTATCTATCTATCTATCTATCTATCTATCTATCTATCTATCTATCTATCTATCTATCTATCTATCTATCTATCTATCTATCTATCTATCTATCTATCTATCTATCTATCTATCTATCTATCTATCTATCTATCTATCTATCTATCTATGATATTTAAAAAATTAAAACTAATTAATTTAATTACTATTTTTCCTTTTTTCTAGTCTCAGACAGAAAAAGAGGCTCTTAGGTTTGGTGAATCATCAATTGCTTTACTATCAGTAAACTTTTTATGTAGAATCAGTCAAAAAACTGTCTAATAATCAAAAGCTCATATTCACACCAACATAGTATTAGAATTTCAAACACAATTCCTAACATAGTTGATTAATGTTTTCACAGTTTCAAAAGTCATCAATACCTTTTCAACCATGACTGATCCACTGCAAAATAAGGGTCTCTCTAATTTAATTTTTTTTTATCCATGGCCTCTTTTTTTCAACTTAGTCAGAAAAATTTCTTATTTCATTTATTCAACTTATATGTGGTTTCTTTCTAGATCTTTACAGTCTCTTGGGATCCAGTTTAAAACTTCAAATGTTTATTATCTCTTCTAAAATATGTCCATCCAGCTTCATTTCAGTATTTTAACTTTATTTATGATGTCAGTAATACCTGTCTTTTTTAGTCATACATTTTATTTTCGATCTCTTCTGGTTATTCTTTATATCTCTTTACATTGAGTGGTTTGAAGTCATAAGTGTCCAAATTTTAAATCTATAAATAAGAGAGAAACTGAGGTTTCAATGTCCCACACTTAGATAGCCATTTGTAAAAGTACACCCTTGAGAAGATGGGAAATTATCTTCCCCAAATAAACAAAATATAAAATTAAATATAAAAGAAATAATAATGAATATAATGAGAATGAGAGATCAGCACAGAACTAACTATAAGTTCACCCAGCATTGCAGAGAGTAATAATAATCAGTCATCATCATGAATGATCAGCACAAAATCAATTATCAATATTATGACTGGATTTGAAATGGGTCCACTAGAGATCAGGCTAATTATTTAGCCACTGCCAAACTTAGGACAGGAATACAGACAATAATTAACTGGATGCATATACTTAGATGCGATTCCACCAAAATACAACAATAAGTCAAATAATGCTGAGATACTAAAACATCCTGATAATCCTCACTCCTCTGGACATTTAGTATCATTATTGTACTGGTCAACTATAAACTTAATTTCTAATAATAATAAATAAAAATGAAATGTCGTGGAAGAACTTTAAAGGATATCCATTCTGTGGAGTCCTTATAATTTCCAGTTTTTCCAGTCAAGTTTTCTTCTTGAAGGCTTTCGCACATGGGCATGATTAATTTGTCATTTTTTTTGGTGTGCCAGTATTTTATTTTCAGGTTAACAACAACAAAATTATATCCATTTTTAAAAATAATTTTCCCAGGTTAGGCTAACACAGACAGAGACTCATACTCTTGATTGAATATAAGGTTGCAGATTACTTTAGGGGTAACATCTCTACATTTTAAAACCAGTGAAGGCATATCACATGGAGAAATATTATGTCTAGATTTTAGCTAAATTTAGCACATGGTTTTCATTGTGACAAAACTCATATTAAAATAAAAAGATGATTAAAATTTCTGCTATTCTCTGCAATAGCTTGGTTAAGACTTTTGTTTTGTTAGCAGCTTGGTTTAAGACTTGACTGATCTCTGTTTAACCGCTAAGTTAGGAATAATTTTTCTTACCAGACACTTGTGACTTCTGACTTATTCATACCTTCATTATTTTTTTCTAGAACAATCTTCCCTATAAGCCAATCACAATAGCTTCAACATGATAGTTTTTATAACAACCAATCAGATAAATTTTTATAAATATAATTGTTCAGCTATTTCTCTTCTTAATCATAGACATTGAAAAACCAAGTCAAGAACTTAAATTGGCATCATAATTCTTAGCATTACTTTCTAATTAAAAACATTTTTTGCATAAATTTTTTATTGTTTTAGCATGGGAAAACCTGAAATGATTTTAGATTATAACTTGAATAAGATGTTGGTCAATGACAATTTTCTTCCAAATGTTAAATATTTTAATTGTTAACACATTTACTTTATATAAACATTTTAAGCAGTCAAAGAAAATTTAATGCTTAGATATTTTTAAAACATTAGTAAAATTGCTTACAAATTCATACTAAGAATAAAGGTCGCTGACATGTGATTTTTAAAAAGAATTATGTTTTCCTATTTTAGAAGAATTAGAAAGGTTTGAAGCCACTAATAATAGCAGTGTCAACAATTCAGATGATAAGGTAATTATTTTTATTTATTTTACTTCTTCTAAATACCCATTTTAATCATAATTATTAAAACAGTGTCAAACATTCCATATAGTAGTGCCACCTTGTGCTAACCAGAGTAATCAATGGATGCAAGAAGATTTCTGCATAAAATCCATACATAGTGCCTACTCAGCCAATATCCCCAGACTAGTTTCTAACTCGTGGCTTTTCTCAATAAGAAGGCTTGAATCTGAGAGAACTGCACTTAGATCTTAGGATATAATGCAACCCCTCAGCATTCATCTTTTATTTTTTTAGTTAACTATAAATCTATAAATCCAAAATGAAAACAGATCTTTTCAATCCAAACTCATTTTCTTGTATAGTCATATAGATCATGTGATGTTTAGTGATTTAACCATAACTATCCCATAAAATAATAATTTTATAAGAACAGTATTTATTTACTATGTGTAGCAATAATAAAATTTCATATAGCAATTGCTGATTAATTATTAAAAATAAAATCTGCAAGGCTTTCAAAGTGTGTAATTAGTCTTTTAGCTGAGTTAATGACACTTTATAAAAATTACTATGTTGTGTGTGAATATGTACATGACACATATAATATACACAAAAACTATATAGATGTTAAGTGTTGTTAGCCAAGAGGTCAGCACAGCCACCTTGCAAGCAAACAATTGATTGCAGATGGTTGTTACAGGTTCGTCTCCTGACTGATGCTATGACATATGGAAAAAAACTATATAGATGTAATTATAAATTTTATTAAACGCTCACTATTATTTCAGTAATAGTTTTAACAAGGCTGTAAACCTTAGCAATGAGCGTCTGAAAAAATCGTCACTAGGGACCTCTGTAGGTCTCTAAAACACATGCTTACGCTATGAAGAAAAGAGAGAATCCCGTAAATTAATTAACAAAAAAATTAATCAGAATACAAAACCATTCACTATATGATTATTTATTATTTAGTAATAAAAAACAACAAACAATTTAATTAATCATTCTCTCAATGACAAACAAGATAAATAAATAAAGCACTTTAAATAATCTCATGAGAACCTCAAAAGGTAACACTATCAAAGCAATTTCATTGTCCCTTAAAAGAATGCTTACAGAAAGCCAAGAAGAAACCAATATCATCTGCCATCTGATGATTAAAAGAAGTCCACTTTGTTGCTTTTCACTATTGAAAATGACAAAGCAGACCTAGGTATTGATACCATCCATCATAGCTTAATTATAATTTTATTATGCTTTTGTTTACATATATAACTACATTGTACCTATCTAAATTTAACTCTTTAACAGGTTGACTGCTTCTATAGTTAAACCTGGTAAAATATTTTGTTGGTCTTTAACATTTAAATGTAATATAATTTGTACATTATTTAACATAATGGATATTTCTAGGAGAAAGCATTGTTAATGTTCACTTAACACATGATTCTATGACATTCTGTTGAGATATTTTGCTACATTTTTTTTTAAAAAAGGCAAATTGTGAACTGATGTATATTTGTTTATTAATTCAGAAAAGTTAATCTGAAGAAATTATTTTCAAATAGATAGTAATGTCAAAGTAATTTAGTCCAGCCTCCACATGCTTGATAGTTTTTTTGTTCTTTGAGCTTGGAAAAATTTGCAAGATAACCACAAAAAGATTTTTGGAATAAGAAAAAATATTGATACTTTGCATAGCTAATTACAAGTATGTGATTATTTTATACAATAATTGTATAATAATTATTAAAAAACAAAAATATATGTCAAGCCTTGATGGCCTAGTGGTTAGCATATCTGCCTTTTAAGCAGCTGGCCCGGGTTCACTTCCTGGTCAACGCATTTGACATATGACCAAAATATATATGTGAGTGTACTTTTATTTTATATTGTAACTGGTTGGGTTACATGACACCCAATAACATAATGTGTGTGAACATATATATATATATAAAGTTGAAAGGAAAAGTAGAAATAGACACTGACAAAAATTTTGTAGATATTTTTTGCACATTTTGTGGAATAAAATAATCATAGTAAAAGATTAAATAATTTTGAATTCAAAATAGAATTTTATTATAAATTAAACAGTTTTAAAAAGTCTAAATAAATATTAATATTATATTCTGATTTTGAAATTAAAAACAAGCATGTATTATGATAATAGATCTGATAGTTGTAAAAATTTCTATTCTCTATTTTTAAAATTATTTGATAAAATTTCCATTTGTAGCTATTAATTAAAAGTGCTGTTGAAAGTATTAAAATTGTTTTTAATCAAGATAAAAAGATAAAAACAGTTTTAATTTATAATTTTTGTTATGTCACCAGATTAATATAAAAAGAATTGATAAAATGATTAGTAGTTTGGTTAGTGATTTATTTTGAAAAGCAATTGACAGAGTTGGTTGATTTCCAGAACTATACAGATAGATACCATAAATCAGATGTAATTGAATTGAAAACCGTACATACAGAAGCAGTCTGCTAGTTCACTATGTTTGAGTTTAGATATACTTTGAAAGTAGACCCAACTTATTTGTATCCATATATTGCTGACATAGTATTAAACTGCTGTTCTGAAGTCTTAGTGGTACCAAATAAAAAACAACAGTTAGCTATTATACTTTTCCTGATGATGACAATACCTGGATTATACCTTTCCTGATGAGACAATCTAGAATGGCCTCCACTAAGAGAAACCATCTGAAAGAACCATCAGGGCAGGGTTCTTCCACAGCATTGGATCTTCAGTGGGGTGTGCTGTGAGACCAGTGATTGTTTCATTGTGGCTGTTCCCTGTTGATCTGCAGCCACCCTTCAGTCAATTCAGGAGAATGTCAAACCTAAATCAACTATTTTCTCTGACCACTGGAAGGGTTAACAAACCAAAGAGCTTGAAGCTGCAGGTTTCAAATACCTGACATTAAACCACAGGTACAACTTTGTAGACCCCAGCACAGGAACACACACACAGAACATCAAGCGCCTGTGGGCTCTGTTGAAATGGTGCAACAAGAAACAGTGTGGCACAGCTAGACACTTACTGGATACCTATCTGGCTGAGTTTATGTGGCGGCATGTGCACAAAGGGGAAGACTTTTTCCAGGCCCTATTATTAGAGCTTCGAGTTGTTCCTGAGTAGCCAAATAAGTTTGTTTTAATTGTTATATATTTGACCATTTAATGTAAATAAATTTTTGTTTTTGTAATGTAAAAAAATTGGTTATTCAACCTTCATTAATTAACTTGTTAAGAATTCAAAGCCCCCCCCCTAAAAAAGTTGTTAGAAATATATTGATTTCACCATTAAATGAAAATATTTATTTGTAATTTAAAAAAAACTGATTTGGTAGAATACCAAACTGAAAATAAGTAATAAAAAGAATAAAAAGTAATTACTTTTTAAATTCATTTTGATTTATGTATTATTTTTAAAGATTTATTTGATTTTTTTTTTTTTTACTTTTAATATCATAAACAAAAAAAAAGTCTGGCCCCGGCAACATTATATTTATCTTTGTTTACAAACAAACCACACCCTCAGACGGTTTCAACATGCTATTATAAAACTACCAATTTAATCAATTTTAAAATTTTATTAAATGTATATTCATTGTATATTATAAATGCATGTCTTTGCAGAGATATATATGCATTTTATGTAAACCCATAAAAAGATATTGTAAATCAATGTAATATCTTGAATTTTGTATTAATCATGTAAATCACAATGTAATTGTTTTTTAAATTGTATATTACTCAAAATAAGAAGGTTTAATTGATAAGTTTATAACCTTATTATAGACACCAGAAGTTCATTTTTTTTGTTATTGTTATTGATAAATTTGTATTCAATTGTTAAAATTATTCCAGTGACTTAATTCTAAATGTTTTTTAGATGTTATGCATATGCATCATCTCTTGGTCACAATACAGTTGTAGAGTTTGTGTTCTCTGAACTATATTCAAGCATAATGGTTCAATATATAAAAGAGGATGTATATTAGTGTTTATGGGATTCCAGTAATGATGATGATAGACCAATAAATGATGATGATTGGAACCAGGAGAATATTCTTTAAAGCCCATGCACTACATTTTATTTAGTTTAGTCTCTATTAGAAATTAAGTTTATAGTTGGCCAGTACATTAATGGTACTAAGTGGCCAGAGCATTGATGATGATCAGCATGTTTTAATATTCTAACATTATTGTTTTGATTATTACGTATTATGAATAGATGAGCACTTAGTTGGTGTCTGAAAATTATGTTTAAGTAATTGCCCGAAGCTGGAAAAGACTAAATAGTTGATTTATATTTCAAATTCCATCACAAGATTGACTGTTGATTTACTTTTATTTGATTGTTGATAATTTATGATGATGGATGATAATTACTTATTGTAAATGCTAATGAATTTATTTAATTATACTTTTAGTGACTCTAAGAGGTTAACTGGGCTGATCTCTCAGAGAGATATCAAGATTTCACATGCTCTTATAATATATAACATTACTTATATATTTTGGGATTATTAAATATTACTTTAATATCTTTATATCTTACTCCAAAAATTACTTTAATATCTCTTATTTTAAACATTACTTTATTACTTTTATATTAAATTATTTCATTTTATTTGAAAATATTTTGACTTGCTGTGGGAGATGATATTCTATCACCCAATGGATGATCATCCTAATTTTCCCATCTCATTATAATATGTATAAGTGTTATCTTTCAAAATAGAATAAATGTTAGCATAAGGATAACGGAAAACGAGTGCCATTATATTAATAATTTTTATTAGATATTGATTAGACTAGAAATTATTCAATTATGAATGACTTTTCTGGAATGTAACTTTCAATACATCACTCTCACACAAAGTAGGGACTAGTTTCAATTTGCTTTTAACACATTGTGGAATGATGTAATCATAAACATGTGACTCAAGACATGTGAAAAAGTTGTATGATCCCCAAGATGCATATGTTGTGCAGAATAAGCACTCATCAGTTAAACCAGATCACAATCTCTTACACATATCTTTATTATTGTTCAGTATATATATATATATATCTATATATATATATATATATTCAAGTCAAAATACAGTAAAATTCGCATAAATTATATTATTTTTAGGAGTACTATCGACTATACATCTTGTAGTCTTTATCAACTATATAACATTGAATAATCAAAATGAGACATCCTTTCACAATACCCATAGCTCAATTCAGATTTCCCACAATTCTGTTATTTTAACATTTGTTGATTGATGATTGATTAACATTTGACAATTTCTTAAAATGAACATAGCCTCTTTTATTTTATGTTTATTGTGACAACGTTCAATTTGCACAATAAACGTAAAATAAAAAAGGCTATGTTAATTTCAAGAAATCATCAAATGTTAATGAATCAGAAATCATCAAATGTTAAAATAACAGAATTGTGGGAAATCTGAATTGAACTATGGGTATTGTGAAAGGTCTCATTTTGATTATTTAATGTTATATAGTTGATAAAGACTACAAGATGTATAGTCGAAAGTACTTTAAATATAATATAATTTGTGAATTTTACTGTATTTTGATATATATATATACTGATTTGAATATTACATATATTGTGTAACGAATATAGACATCAAACTTAATTTATTTTATATACCAAATTACTACAGTTTAATTGATAAGTAAAACAAATCACTTACTGAAACTTTATTGATACTTTTTATTAGCCATTTATTAGACTAAAAATTATCCAATTATTATAATATTTCTGTAGTGTAATTTATTACTATACCACTCTCACACAAGGTAGAGACTGGTATGAATAACTACTAAAATTATTAATATACTGTCATTAAGTGATTTGTATCAAAGTTGTCAGAGCAGCACATTTGACACTTATCAAATAAACTGTAACAATTTGCTATATATATATATATATATATATATATATATATATATATATATATATATATATATATTATCATTATCAATAAAGCACATCATATATAATGTAACATTACTTTTATATATTAAACAATGATAAAGATATTGTAATGGATTGTGATTTGGGTCAATTAATGAGTGCTGGTACGGCACAAAATTTGCATCTTGGAGATCAAAAATCATTTTCACACATTATGGGTCATATGTTTATGATTACGTCCCTCCACAAAGTGTTAAAAGCAGATAGAACCCAGTCCCTATCTTGTGTGAAAATGGTATAGTGAAAAGTACATTACAGAAATATTATTTATAACTATGGGCATTATGCTTGGAAAACAGATCACCAGATGTCATTATCAACTCTGTGTAAGAATGCCTCGAGATATTTTAAAAATTGTAAAACAATTTTAATATTTTTTTTAAGTGTCATAGCATCGGCCAGGACGCGAACCCGCAACCCGGGCAACTGCCTGCAAGTGCAAGGCAGTCACGCTGACCTCTCGACCACCAATGCAAGACAATTTTAATATTTTTAAGAATGAATTTTAGAGATTTATCATTCACATTTTAAAAATAAATTTCATTCAAAAAAGATTTTGTTGATTCTCGGAAATCATTTTGCTTGACTGTTTTTCTGCTGACAATTCAATAATAAAAATCTTTGTTCACTGTTTATTACTTTTTTCAATATTTATAAAGTTCAAAGTGTGTTTTTAGAGTGTTTTTATGTGTAAATGTGCATTTGTAATAAATTAAATACAATTTATTGAATACCAAAACATAATAAACGATTAATGATAAAAAAAATGTTGAATCATTACAAAAAGTATCACCAGGAAAAACAATTAAGTTATCCATCTGCAATAAGATTAAAACTTTATTCTATATTAGAATTTTTTAGTGATTTTAAAATTAAATATATTCTAAAAAATCATATTTGATGCTTGCAAATAATAATGAACTGAGTCCATAATTGAGAACAAAGGAATTTCTCTTTATTTGAGTGTGCAGAAAAGCAAGCTAGAAAATTCAGAAAATTAATGAAATCGTTGCTGAAGTATTATTCATATATCTTCTCCTTTATTTGCATCCCTTCATATATATTACTTTTTATAAATCTCCACATATACACTGTAATGCAAATTTTTAAAAATAAGTCCTTTTTTCAACTGTTCTGTAATTTTCATCACAAAATAAATAAATAAAAATAATAATAATTAAGAACAAAAGGGAAGTAAAGGTGTTGGGTTGAAAATAAACTATGATTATGAATAATAATATAAAATATATATTTTTATATGTATATAGAATGATTATATAATGATTATATGTTTTAATGTTGTAGCTCTGATGAAGACTGCAGGACAGTCAAACTGTTAGAAAATTAAAGGAATTATATATAAAAAAATTTGCATTAGAGTGTATATGTGGATATTTATAAAAAGTAATAAACCTTTGCTGACAAAATTATTTTTAAGACAGGAATGAATAAATGTTAAGCTTTTATAAATGTATTAAATTCTGCTGTAAAATATAAAATTGCATTTACAATTTTTAAAATATTTAAAAGTTCCCACCAATATGTTGGTAAAGATGTTACTTATCTGTTTTAAAAAGTGTTATATTGTCAAAAATTGTAACTTTCTTCTTTAGCTTTATGGCTAAATTTTTTAACTTCTATTTTTAAAAATAAAACATATACAGCATATGTTGGTTTGAAATAATTATTATATAATTGATGTGCAAAAATAATCTTTAATTTTTAATAAACTAGCAAAAAAATATGAACGTTTTTGCTATTCCAAAAATCTTGAAGTATTCTCACCCTTGAACTCAAAACTGGAGAACAATAAATTGCGGCCGGCAAACACATGAAAGTTGGATTAAATTATTTTGATGTTACTGAGTTTGAAAAATAACGACTTAGAAAGGCTTTTTGTAATTAGTACATCAATATTATATATATGAATACCAAATAAATGCAAGAAACTGGGAAAATAACGTTAAAAGATGCATAGAAAAATATTAAAAGCTGACAAACTACCAGTGCTATGTGCAAATCAAATATTCATATAATGCAGTGATCAACTGATTAATGTAGATAATCCATAAGTAGTGATGAGATTTAGTCGGTTATTTCGAACATGTTGTTAAAATGGTACTTGTTTAAAAATAAACTTATATATATATATATAAATGGATTTTTTAAATTTAAATTATCTTAGTTTTTTTTATTACTCTTTATCAGAACTTGTTAAAAGTAATTTAGAATTTGTAATTTCAATTAAATCTTAATTTAAAATTAATATTATGTAAATATAAAACAATTTATATTGCTAATTATATGTTATATTTAATATAAATCTTTTTTATATGTATATTATCGAAGCATATTGTTTTATTTAATGATATTTTAATTACCAAATTGATATTAATGGTTTTCAAGATTTCTTGGAAAACGTTTTAAAAAATTCCTAGAATTATGCAACTCCTGAAAGTGTTCAAAGAGCTAAAAAATATTGTCAAAACAATTGCCTTAATTTCAGCAGAAGCGGAGAGGATTTTTCAAAGATGAATATAATATTAAGACAATAAAGCCAATTACTCAAGGTCTTAATAGGTTTATAAATTTAGATAATAACTTAAGGGTTGGTTATTATCATACGAATATAATTTGTTTAAAGAAGAGAAGTTGCCTTACTGTTTTTAATATAACAAATGTAATGACTTAGTTTAATCAGCCTACCGCTAAAGGACTGGGATTCTAACTATAGTAAAAATATGGTTAAGAATAAATCACTCAACCGTTTATGCTCGGATAAAGTCGAAAAAAATTGTCAAGCATTGGTGCTCGAGAGGTCGGCGACAGCTGCTATACAGAAGGTTGTCCCAGATTGGCGGGTTCGCTTCCCGGCTGATGCTATGACCCATGAGGAAAAAAATCGAAAAAAATTACAAGTGAAGACGCCAATCAAGAACCAATATGGAAAAATATCTGAAATAAGTTATATTTTTTTTAATCAGGTATTATTTAATGTTTTTCATTAATATGTTAAATTTTTTCTTATAACATAATCTAGTTTTGTGAGCTTTTTAGGTATTAATTGAATGAAATAAACTATCTTTTGGTATTTCGGTTTTATATCGGTCATTATGGCAGCAAGTGGGTTAAATTATTTAAATCCCACCACTTACTACCCATACAAGAGAAACATTTTTTTTTATAAATAATATCATTTATTTGTAACTAACAGACAACATGTTTATATTCCGTTAGTTTTTAAGCATAATTTGAATTGTAATTATTGTTGTGTGCTTAAACATCATAGCTACAATGAAAAGTACGTCGCATTACTTAATATGGACTAAGACACAGTTCAAAACAATTTATTGAGCTAGAAAAAAAAGATTTTGCATGTGCTTTAGAAATAGCATCGCTACCACTAGTAAGTGTAAGTAAATTTAATGTAAATACTCCATAGGAATTAAATATATAGAGAAACATTTTTTTATCAATAATATTATAAATGACAGTTATTACAATGTTAGATACTTTTTTAATCCACAGTCAATTAGACTATGTCCACATTCGTAATAGATGCCAAATAAGGGAAAAGGGCTTTAGAAATATAATATGCTTTAAGGAATTTGACCTAAAGTTGCATATTCCTTCCGGAAAAAAGTCTTCTAAAATAACTTTTAGGAAGATGTTTGGTGATTTATAAGAAGACAGCTGCATTCTACTACTAACTAAGCACAAGTGTTAATAGTAGAATAATCTAAAGAATTCCAAGATTACAATTTATCCAAAACACTTCAAACACCTTTTCAGCAAAACTCTTTATTTGTACATATATACATATACCTACGTTTCAACTCTCCTTCAGTCTTCTTCAGAGCCAGTTCATTTTAATTTTTTAAGAAATTAAAATGAACTGGTTTTGAAGAAGAACTGGCTCTGAAGAAGATGGCAGGACAGTCGAAATGTAGGTGTATGTATATATGTATAAATAAAGAGTTTTGCTAAAAAGTGTTTGAAGTGGTTTGGATAAATTTGTATTTATAGGATATTACAGCAAAATAAAGAAAAGTGTGATTTTGGTAATATTTATGAATTCCAAGATTACTAAATCCCGTTAATCATTACTTATTAAACCTTAAAAACTTCAATCTGGCAAAATCTTAAATGTTATTGTAGCTGAATGCTAATTATAATCAGATTATGTAAGGCCACTAAAGCCATGGAACATGTTGATGGAATATGTTATGGAGAAGGAAATGGTAAAACTTTTATCTCTCCATGAGAATAGGAATGGCAGACAAAAATATTAAAAAAATGATGAACAAAAAATCTGGAGTAAATTTCATCTAAAGTTAAATATCCAATATGACTGTTACCTATTGGTAACAATGGGGAATTTATAGTGAAGCAATAGTTTTTGTGACACAGAAGGAGTGGAAATTGTTGACCACAAAAGAATTTCACCATTAAATCAAATATTCCTTAAAATGCAGAATGTTGTCATTAAATCAAATACTCCTTTAATGCAGCATACAAATATTAAATCGATCAAACTAAAAAGCTGTTGCAAAGATTCTTGGACTACAGAACATCAATAATCCTTTAATAATTGTAGAATAATCTGAATCATATTGAAATCTAAAAAAGATTATCTAGAAACTGAAGTGCATATTGAATTTCCCACTGTATTTAAATGAGACAATTTATCATTAATACAAAGTGATTTCTACAAATAGGACAAATATAACGTGATAAGATAGAGGAAGGGGTATAAAAATTGGTAAGAAAATATATTTTCATTTGCATGATAGTGATCACAAAAAACATGCCATGAATTGAAATCTATAACAATTAGCATCATTGGGCAATAAGTCTAAATAGAAAATACTATACAGGCTTTAATGAGCAGAAGATTATAATGTATATCACAAAACTAGATTCAAACACTGTCTTTTAACAAGGCCCTAGCACAAAAATTCAGCTCAAATCCTAATTATGTTATTCAAAATAGCCTGCTTAAATATAATAGCCAATTGTTTGGGTATAGTTTCAAACATTTTGTAGTGATCATAAAATCTAATGGACAAATTAGGATCTGTGGTGATTATGATACAACACTAAATAAGTCTAAACAAAAATCAAACAAAACACCCAAACTAGTTCCTACTGTGCATACCATGATTAAGTCCATATTTTGATGACATTCTGATAATATCAAAATAATAATCATTACTGGAAAAATATATTATGAATACTTGAAAAAATTTTGAGAAGCAAATGAAGCCTTTCATCTTATGCATGTCTAGGTTAGTGAAGTAGTAAGATGTCAGATTGATTCCACTTCTGTACATCCAAAGATGGAAAGAATTTTTTATAAACTCTTAAATAGTCAAATAAGAAATGGAGTCATAGATCAATGACCCCATTCTCTTAAGCTTGTAAGATATAAACAGTGAACATTGCCAATTGCTCAACAAGCTTTGTGATAAATACTTAGCCAGAAAAAACATTTAAAATATCTCTGTCAGGAAACCCCCCCCCCCCAATCTCTGACCATGATTTTATGCTTTGGCACTCCTCAGAGAAGCTGTCTTAAGCTATCCTAGCACCTCTCTGAGGAATGCCACAGCATGAAACCATGGTCAGAGGTTTGGTGGGGGGGGGTGTTCCTAATTGAGATATTTTAAATGTTTTCTCTGGCTAGGCATTTATCACAAAGCTTGTTGAGCAATTGGCAATGCTCATTGTTTATAAACTCTTAAGTACTAAAACCATTAGATTATCTATTAATTTAATAATCCAATAATATTAAGAAAATATAAGCACATTTAGGCCATGGAAATTAATGAAAAAATGTATAAGTATATCTTCTTTATAATTTCTTAAAGAAAAGCTAAAATAGATTTGTAAATATGCCCAAGAGAGAATATTAATAAAACATTTATTTGACATTTGGAAATCTATTAATACATTATGATAACAATTTGGCCATAGATCTTATGATTGATGCTTCAGAATATAATATCATGTGGTTCTAAGTCACCATATTTATAGTGTTATTAAAACAGGCAAAGCTCTCCATACAGTAGTGCCACTCAATGCAAGACAGAGCTTTTACATAAAATTCCAATCTAATGCCTACTCATCCAATATGCCCATACTAATTTCTAATGTGTGGCTTTCATCAGTGAGGAGCCTTGGATCTGAGAGCACTGAACTAGATTGTAGTATCTAATGCAACCCTATAGTGGCCACTTTTAATTTCTACTTAACTACAAAATGATGAGTCTAAAATTGAAAACACAATAATATTTTTAATCCAAGCTCATTAGCTTATATAGTCATTTAGGTCTGAACTCAGTTCAGTACCCATGCATTTTTGGTATCTTTGGTTCTTTAATGACCATGACCACCATTACCCTATTAGGCAAGATTGATATTAAACCACTAAACATCACATGATCACCATTTCTTATGAGTAGACACTAGACAGGGATTTTATGCACAAGCCTTCTGGCATCCATTGATTACTCTGGCTTACACTGAGTGGCACTACTGTATGGAGAGTTTTGCCTGTTTTAATAACAATTATGTGCAAGCATAAGAAATGGTGATCATGTGATGTTTAGTGGTTTAACACCAATCATTCTCACTGATGAAAGGAACAAGCTAGAAACTAGTCTGTGGATGTTGATTGAGTATGCACTAGATAGGGATTTATGCACAAACTTTTCTGCATCCATTGATTACTCTGGCTTGTACTGAGTGATGCTACTCTATGGAGAGTTTTGCCTCTGTGTAAACAAGTTTGTGTAAGCATAAAGAATGGTGATCATGTGACATTTAGTGGTTTAATGATGTAAACTATATATGACAGTGAGGTCATGAGTTGCAATAACATTTTCAAGGGATTTGTAAGATTTCATAATGGCAGGGAGAGCACTGTAGATAAACAATGAAATTATTGTCACTTTACATGTCATAACTTGTTATCCTGACTTGCTGGCAAGTGCAAGTATTTAGGATCAATAGATGCAGGAAGGTTTGTGCACAAAGCTCCTATCTAGTGCCAACTCTTCCACTATTGCCAGACTAGTTTCTATCTTGTGGCTTTCATCAGCGAAAAACCTTGGGTTTGAATGATCTAGATGCAGTGCTCTCAAATCCAAGACTTTGCAGCGATGAAAGCCACAAGCTAGAAACTGGTCTAGGGATGTTGGATGAGTAGGCACTAGATAGGGTTTTTATGCACAAACCTTCCTGCATCCATTGATTGCAAAAGTTTGTACTTGGTGGCACTACTGTATGAAAAGTTTGCTATTCTTATTAACAGCATGTGTGATCATATGAAATGGTGATCATGTGATGGTTTGATTGTCAAAATAATGTATTATTAGTAGACTATTATCTAATCATGACATGTTAAACCAAGTAGGTGGCATAACTATATGTGAATATTAAAACTATCACTATTTTTAGTTTGGCTACCATATAAAATTGTGATTATCTTCTTTATAAAAAAAGAAAAACCCAATAACAATACTTTTCCATTACATTATATTACTTCAAAATAGCTGAAGTAATCTTACATAGACATTAAAATGTACCATTTTTATCTGCTTTTATTTTAACTTATTCTGTTTTCTGGATTAAATATTTTAATTGTATTTTCATGTATGTCCCAATTTTTAACTAGTTAAAACTTTGCTATATATATATATATATATATATATATATATATATATATATATATATATATATATATATATATATATATATATATATATATATATATATATAAACAAAAAAAGACTTATAAATCCAATAAATAATATTATATTTCAACCAGAGGACCCTTGGATTCCTCTTGGAGGCCTTAAAGGAACTGAGCAGGGCAAATTCCTAATGTCCACTCCATATGTTCTTGTCGTTGCAGCTGTTATTACTATGTGATTATTCATATAGTATACGAACATGGATGGGCTGCTCACCAACACGCATTAGCCAGCATGGTGAGTTTATTGGCTTTTTACCTCTGAGTTTAAGGTCAAGAAACACCATGGTCTTTCTTCTCAGTGCCTGATAAGGCAGAATGAATGTTTGTGTAAATGATAAATATTTTTCCAATACATATATACAATTATGACAGACAAAAATAAAGCATGGCCCTTATTCCCAGGAGGCTGTAAAGGCATCAACCAAGGCAGCGGTTGGTGGCCGAAGGCAGAGGGTGCTAAGAATCCCCTGATTGTGGACCCAGGCTGCCATTTGATGATGACTTTTTATTTAGGTACTTACAACTGCAGATCACTTTCAAGTGAAGGAAGATTGCAAGAATTAGAAGAAGAACTGTCTTATATTAAATGGGACATTATTGGACTTTTGAAGTTAGAAGAAAAGGAGAAGAAACAATTGATTTAAAAAGTGGACATATACTCTATTATAAAGGCACACATATTGGAAATACAAGTGGAGTAGGATTCATTATAAATAAAAAGTGGAAGAACAATATTGTGGAGATTGATGGTGTATCAGACAGAGTGGCGAGATTAGTTATGTAACTTAATAGCAGATACCAAATGCAGATAATTCAGGTTTATTCCCCAACAAGTTCTCATAGTGATGAAGTAGTAGAAGATTTTTATATGGATGTACAAAAGGCTTTTGATCAGAGTAAACAACATTTTAAAATTGTTATGGGAGACTTTAATGCTAGAATTGGTAGACAAATGAAAGATGAAATTGCTGTAGGTAATTTTGGTTATGGTAATAGAAATGAGAGAGGACATAGACTTGTGGAGTTTGCAGAAAAAGAAAAACTTTATATTATGAATTCATTTTTTGAGAAAAATGTTAAAAGGAAATGGACATGGAAGCATCCAAATGAAGGTACAGCAGAATTGGATTATATTTTGACTAACAGAAAATACATATTTCAAGATTGTAATGTTCTTAATAAATTTATCACAGGAAGTGATCATCGATTAGTAAGGTGTAAGTTACGTGTTAATGTAAAACTAGAGAGACAAAAATTATTAAGAAAAACAATATTTACAGTTGATATTCCTAATCTTCAGAAATATTCTAATGAATTTAAATTAGAACTTATAAATAGGTTTCAAGTATTAGGAGATTTTGAACATGATACATATTTGAATGAAATTAATATGAAAATAACTGATACACTTTTAAAAACTGCAACAAACATAGCTGATAGAAAAAAGCAGCAATTGACTAATAAAATTTCTACTGAGACTAGAGAATTTATGAAGAAAAGAAGGAATATGAAGATATACAAACATGATGTATTAAAAAGAATTGAATATCTCGAATTTTGTAAAATGGTAAGGAAAAGAGTTGAAAATGATATAAGAAAGTAAGCTGTAGAAGAAAATAAAAGTCTCAAAAATGTTAAACAACATTTTGGTATTGGTAGGAAATTTATATCTGCAATAAGAAAAAAAAATGGAATTATTACTAAAAAGAGAGATGACATCATGAAATTGGTAGAAGATTTTTATCAAGAATTATATAGTAATAAAGAACAAGTACCTCCTATATCTATTACATCCTCCGAATTGCCCAGAATTTTAAATGAAGAAGTGAGACATGCAATTAAGTGTATGAAGAAAGGAAAGGCTCCAGGAAATGATGGAATTATAATTGATATATTAAAAGAAGCAGGTGAAGAAATAGAAAGAATTTTAGCAAAGTTATATACCAAATGTCTAAATGATAAAGATGTACCGGAAGATTGGAAGAATGCAGTAATAATATTAATATTTAAAAAAGGTGATAAAGAAGATATTAGAAATTACAGATCTATCAGCCTTTTATCAGTTTTATATAAAATTTTTACCAAGATAATTACAACTCTTCTACAGAGAACTTTGGATTTCCACCAACCAAGAGAACAAGCTGGATTTAAAAGTGGTTTTAGTACAATAGATCATATCCAGGTATTGAGAGAAGTCATAGAAAGGACAAACGAATATGAGTTGTCTTTATGTTTTGGATTTGTAGATTATGAAAAGGCATTTGATTCTATACACATTTCTTAAGTGATTAAAGCATTGGATCTTCAAGGTATAGATCCAGGATATTGTCATATTTTAAAGAATATTTATAAAAATGCAACAGCAACAATTAGATTACATAATGATACTGGAAAAATCAACATTGAGAAAGGTGTAAGACAAGGTGACTCCATATCTCCAAAACTCTTTACAGCAGTGCTGCAAGAAGTATTTTGTGGATTAAAATGGGAAACTAAAGGAGTGAAAGTAAATGGAGAGTATTTAAGTCATTTAGATTTCACAGATGATGTAGTTGTTTTTGCAAATAATGCTTCAGAGCTGCAGGAAATGTTGCAGGAGTTAGCAGATGAAAGTAGAAAAGTAGGACTAAAGATAAATGTTAAAAAGACTAAAGTAATGTTTAATCGATTTGCTCAAAATATGAAAATAAAGATTGATTATGAAGAATTAGAAGAAGTTAACAGTTACAAATACCTTGGTCAGATTATTAATACAGATGGAAACATAATGGAGGAAATTAATCATAGAATTAAACTTGGTTGGAGTGCTTTTGGTAGAAATAACTTGATACTAAAAGGAAATATGCCTATGTGTTTGAAAAGGATGTTTTTTAACAAATGTGTTTTACCAGTTCTTACTTATGGATCTGAGACTTGGACACTTAATAGAAGAGCAATACAGAGACTTCAGACCACTCAAAGGAGTATGGAGAGGTGTATGTTGGGAGTAACAAGAAGAGATCGAAAACGCAATGTATGGGTAAGACAACAAACAGGTGTTACTGACCTTATTGAAAAAAAAGATTGAAATGGAGTTGGGCTGGACATATTGCTAGAAGAGATGATAATAGATGGACAATTGAAATTTTCAATTGGATTCCAAGAGATTGTAAAAGACCCAGAAAGAGACTACATGTGAGATGGACGGATGAAATAAGAAAATGTGCAGGGGTGTTGTGGAGAAGAGAAGCTAAAGATTGGAGAAGATGGATTAAACTTGGAGAGACCTTCATCCTGCAGTGGATTGATAATGGTTGATGATATATATATATATATATATTGTATGTATATGACTCATTTCAAACACACAGATATATTATTTAATCAAAAAAAAATTTCTTTTATATATATGAGGATTTATATATGTGTATTTATTATTATAAATTTATAGATAGTTAATGAATAAACCATTATGTAGAGGGTAATAATATTTGGTAATGATTTATTATATATATTTTTATTAAATAAGGTGTCATATTATTTAACTTTGGTTTTATTAAAATAGAGTAGATCAGAAAAGTGTAAAATAAGGCGATGGAGATTATTAGATTAGGAGATAAAAAAAATGTACACGTGTGAAAGAATGAATACATCTGTACAAACACAAAGATGCTTTTACACCTATTTCTGATGGCTATAGATTCCAGGTTTGTTGTTGTCTGTGTCTTAAGATTATTTTTACAAAAGAGGTGCTTTGATGTAGATAACGATAGCGATCAATTTTAAGTCTTTATTGATTGTGACCGACGTCAAACTTGTGAAGCTTTGATTTTTTTTTTTAAGATAAGGTTTCCAGATGTTTTTTTTTTTTTCTTTGGTTGAAATTCGCGATATAAATGATTGAAACAATTTTTTTAATCAGTTAGTCATTAACTTTTTTTAGAGAGATGATCACTCAGATTATTATTATTAAAGTGAGATGTAACTCAGTGAGTATTATTTTGAGACTCAACTCAGTCGGTCCTTCCTTGTTATTAATGTTAAAATAGGAAAAAGGAGAAAAGTAAGCGATTTGATTTTTTTATTCACTCTTTAAAAATTGAGAAAGGAAATGAAGTATAAGACTCTGGTATAAAGTCAATATAGACGAAGATGTGTGTCTATATAAACAATTTCCAGCAATATTAAAGAAGAGAGGAAAACATTGGAACAAGATTGAATTTAATAGAAGTTATTAACAATTGTGTAAATATGATATTAACATATTTGGCTATGCATAATACTATGCCTCTGCATTGCTAAACCATTTTTTTCTGCTTCCTGGTTAATACAGAATGAGTTAAAATCACTGATCTGTCTATGAAGTCATGTATCAAGTAATAACCAACAAAATGATAGAGTTTGAAGCCAACCACACAAGCTATATGGTATGCTTTGTTTCTAGTTCCTGGCTTATTAAAAGCTCATTACCTTCGAATGAATGGAGAAGAGGAAATAGAAGGAAAAGAAAATTTATAAAAGCCATGTAGAACCAAGTTTGAAGCCATGAATCAAATTTTTGTTAGTTTACCTCAGTCATCTAAAGTGTCAACAGCAATTATTTTTTTAAAGAGGAGAGAGACAAGCAAATCCACTGGTACCTACTTATTCAAAAGTACTTATAATAACTTTTTTTTTAAAATGGTAGAAGGAAGCCAATCAACAATGAATAATAATAGAATTGAAGAAACAAGCAAGTCAATTGATTCAGCATTATCTTAAAAGTATCTGCAATAACTTTCTTTTTTTTGTTGTTGTTGAGCAAAGAAAAGCAGTCTGAAAATTCAAACTCAGGACATTAATAAGAAGTAAAAAGTAAATGGGTAAATATGAACTTTCTTTAACCGATTTTATTCTTACTTATTAAAAGTAAACCTTAATTTACTGGTCAAAGCAATTTTCTTTTTTTTTTGATACAGAAACATTAAAGACTTGTTTATCTATAGTTATTTGCAATATCTCACAACATAGCACAAACATAGTTTAAATCTTTAAACTTAAATTTTTCATTGTCTTTTATTATTATTTTTTTATATTATATATTGTAATGTTGAAATGTTTTTTTTTAATTGTTCTTCAGTTGTTAATGATAGTGAGCAACCTATGGATATATGCATTTATAATGTTTTTTATTTTTATTTTATCTTGTTGCATATTAAAAAAAAAAAGGATAAAAAAATTAATATCATGTATTTTATTTTCTTTCGCTATAAGGTTGCAAAAGAAAAAGATATTTTTATATATGTAATTTATGGGTATACATTTTAAACAAATATGTTAACATTACCGAATGTGTGCATGTGTAACTGCTTATCCAAACACATCAAAGAATAGGTTATATATGATTAGTTTGAAATGGTAAATTGAAAAGTAGGGCATTACATTTGAATGGAAGTGAAATAACATATACAAGTTACACCTGAAATTTATTTTATGATATGATAAGTAAGAAAAGTCTTAAATAAGCATTTATAGAATATGTATTTTTTTTTCTAATATTGATTTAAGTCAGCTTATTTTGAGATATCAAGAGAAATGACAAACCTATATATTAAGTTTATTTGCTTAGACTTATATAAATTTTTATATTAATGTTTGTATTGAATTAATAGGGTAATAAGCCATTTATTTAATTGTCGATTTGACTTTAAAGAAGGAAAGAAAGAGTAGTAGTGTTAATAAAATATAATTATATATCTTAATTGGTTTCCGAGTTATTACTAAGAATATTGTGTTGTTTTTTTTCTTGTCTTAATTCTATCATTTTAATTCATCATCATTGCTCGCAGTTATTGAGTATTACCATTCGTATATATTGAGCAATCACTTGCAAATATTAAGCGTCCGCAAAATAATAGGTAAACTAGAATGTTGATATTTAAGTATTTAAGGATTATGCTTGAGAATAACCAAATTTTGATAATTATAGTTCAACAATAGAAAGCTAAAATTGTGTTGTGTCCATGAGTTTAGATCATCCTCATCAAAGATGGATATCATGTTATTGATTAAAAATGTTTCAAATAATACTATATAAAAGTTATGATCGCCATCAATCATCATTAATAAATTATAGTCATTAAATGTAATATTTAGCGTAATGAATATATTTTAGTAAATAGGGGTTTATGGAAAATTGAATATTATGCAAAGAGATTCATGATGATCAATCATCACCACTAGTATTATTAAATCCCAGTATGAAATAGGATAATTTTAATAGATGCATATGAGTTTATAAAGATTAATTTATTGTTGTGAGTTTATTAATAAGCCATGGCTGGTATCATCATCACTATTATAATCATTATTATGATATCACTATTATTATCATTATTATTATGATATTATTATCATCATCATCATTATTACCTTTATTGTGATAAATAATCTAGTTAAATGGCCATCAATATCAATAATGGTCTTCACATGCTTGTTTGGAAGCCATTAATAGGATTATACATGTCTGTTCATCAATATACGTTAATGAGCTAGCAATGTCTATAAGAATCTTTGATCTATAGTATAAACTTTGGTAATATTGGGATCTTGTAATTTTATCAATATAGATAAAATGTAAGAATGTCATTTTTTTTCATTAGTCATCCAAGTCATGTGTAATAAAAATGTACTGAATGAGTTTGAACTCAAGTACACTATAAACAGATACTTATCTAGATTGAAAACAATCTAGTGGCGCTCATGGGAAAACACATGTACTTAGCTAAACTGAATAAAGAGTGATATCATCCCTTTCCAACTTCATAATATTAGTTTTATAGAATATATATTTTTTATAAGTTGTCATGAATAGCACCAGTGTGTGCATATGACCATGAATGGTCTTATATATTTGGAAAGAAGAATAGGAAGGATTCTTTGTTAGAAGAACCTAGTATTGGAGATAAGCATAAGGCACTCCAGGAATTTCACAGTGGGTACTTTTATTCAGTTGCTATATATTTAATATTATTTTTATTAGATGACAATGTCCAGTATGTTTTATTGTTCAAATGACTGCCCCAATATATAAATAAATACCAAGAATCTTTAATGCTGATATTTTCAAGTGGCACAGTGATTCTATAATTTCTTTATCTATGCTATGATGAATTAATATAGTTACAAATGGTACAGATGTGATAGGCATATATCTAATAATTAATAATTTCCCCTATCTAAATATTTATTATGGTTACAAATGTGACATATTAAAATAGTTACAAATTATAGTTACAAATGGCATGTCAAATAGGGATTGAAATATGCCACACACCTGAGAGAGGTGTATTTATATGTTAATTTAAATAGTTACAAAAATCTTATATATAGTAATTTGAAATAGTTACAAATCTTATATTAATTTGAAACTGTTACAATATATATGAATTCCTGACATCAATACTTGCTTTTAGAGTTTGCAAACAATTTTAAACAAAAGTTAGTGAAAATTTTAAAAAAATTCATATAAATAATGGATATTAGCCCTAATAAGTAAAGATGCTTCTCAATACATTTTACAATTTTTTATTGATTCTTTAAAATTTATTGCAAATAATATTATTTTTTCTTTTGAAAGTAAATATAAAAATTCTAAAGGTTGGCCCATGGGTATGTCTATAGTTGCACAGATTTGTAATTTTATTCTATCTACATGTGAGGGTAAAATTTGAAGTAATTGCAATTTTAAAGATATCAAAATTTACAAAAGGTATATTGATGATGTTTTTGTTTGAAAATATGACAATAGTAGTTTTATTATGTAGATGAGTTAAACAACTTAAATAGTTTAAAATGGACTATTAAAAACAAAATAAAGATATTAAATGTCTTGATTTGTATATTACAAGAGATGGTCATTTATAAAATTATATATTGGTAATCAAACTATTGTATGCAAGAAGCTTTATGCATTGTAAGTGAGAAGTAACAATTATCACATAATCACAATTTCTTATGCTAGCATGTAACTGTTATTAACAAAGGCAAAACTCTCCATACAGTAGTGCCACTCAGTGCCAACTAGAGTAATCAATAGATGCCAGAAGGCTTGTGCATAAAATCCTCATCTAGTGCCTACTCATCCAGAAACTAGTCTGGGGATATTGGATGAGTAGGCACTAGATGGGGATTTTATGCACAAGCCTTCTGGTATCCATTGATTACTCTGGTTAGCACAAGGTGGCACTACTATATGGAGAGTTTTGCCTTTGTTAAGTACCAATTATGCATAACATGGCAATTATTTAGATCTTTTTTATTTTGAAATGAAAAATTTTCATATGAAAGTGATAAATCACAAATGTTGAGACATTTGCAAAAGAATTATTTAAAGTTGGTTATGATGTTAAACAAATTTATTGCACTTTATATCAATTTAAAAAAAAATTACTATTCTAAAGGAATGAAGTTATTGATAAAAATGGATTTCTATACCATTTGTGTCAAATGCTTAGCTAAATTTTAAAGATATATTTAATGTTTTATTTGGTATTCCACATAATTTTAATAGATTGGTAAAAAATTAAAAAAGTATTACACCTTTAAATAAAAAAGCAATTTTTTTTTCTATGTCAAATGTGATGACCAGGAAGTGAACCTGGGCCTGCTGCTTGGAAGGCAGCTATGCTAACCACTAAGCCACCAATGCTTGACAACAACAAAGTAATTTTGTTTATTAAATTTTATGTAAGTACTTAGCTTCATATGTAGGTGAATCAAGATATAATCTTGAGAAAAGATTAAGAAAGTATCAATTGTTATATAAAATTATAAAAAATAAAAATAATAATGATTCAATAATAGCTTCTGTTTTCTTTGATTATGAAAATATGTGAGCTTACTTTCAATTTTAATCTTGATAATGCTAAGATTTCCTCTTGATAATGCTAAGATTTCCATGCAGAAAAAAAAAGAAAAATAATTAAGGAGGCAATTTTTATAAATAGAAATACAATATCTGTAATTAATTGATGATATTTACTTCCACTATATTTAAATTTAATTGGTTTTCAGTTGAAGAAGGTTAAGGAATTAATTCAAAGTACTTCAGTGATTTGTTGTAGTTTTTATAAATACTTTATCAGCATTATAATTCATCATTATTTTATTACAATATTTATTCCCATAAGGAAAATTTTATTTTATTTACACACATACATGTATATACATATGTATGTATAATCAAAATTACCCCAAAATTCACAACTCAACAAGACCAGCTAAGAAAATAAACTCTAAAACACTACCAATGGCTTCACTGCTACAAGCAGATTTCTCAAGTGTAAAGAACTACAAAATAACAACTTCAGAAGTGTGCTTATAGCAGTGAAAATATTGGTAATGTTTACAATTTATTTTCTTGGCTAGTCTGGGTGAGTTGTGAATTGTGGGATAATTTTGATATATATATATATATATTGAAGCATGGATCAGACTTTCCAATATTGTAACCTGAATTAAGTTTATAATATATATATATACCTGGGTCTCATTTTACGTGATAGATAGGTTCCTCCGAGAATACACGCAAATGAATTCGTGCAAAAATAGACGTAACTTACCTTGAAAGAGGGGGGAGGTGGTCTGTGATTTTTCAAAAATCATGTAAAAGCAAAGCACAAATGTAAAATTACTTTAAAATTCATGCAAAAAAAATAAGGAAATAAAATATGACTAATAAAAAATTTCAAATTTGAAAAAAATTGATACAAGACAAACTTTTTTTAACTATAATATTTAATTTTATGCAAGACAATATATTTTTATGCATAATTTACAGTAATTTACATTTTTTATACACATTTTAATTATTATCACTATTTGCCGATAAACAGGTTCATTTGCAAACTGGTAAAAAATCAGATTCTTCACAAGAGGAAATACAACTAGCGCCAATGTCACTCACATTGTGTTAATGGTTTTCTGGTGACAACATAATTAGTAATTAATCTAACAACTAAAAATTAAATTCTTATTTTTGTCTTTAATTTTTTAATTTTCAATTTTAATTGTGCCCACTGCTATTACTCATTTTTTAAAAATAAAATTGCGGACACTAAATGATTAATAATTGATTATGTTCTTTTTTAAAAAGCAAAAATGGAATGTGATTTAAAATGCAAAGTTAACACGCACAATGTTTGAAAAAATTTACATTATAATCTTGTAAAATTTAATGTGTGTATACATAAAATGTGGAAATCATGATTTTAATTTCATTATTGCATAAAATCTTACAATTATAAAGCACTAAAAATATTGAAATTACTAAGATGAAAGTTGAATTCCAATAATGTGCTATTACTTTCAATATATGTGAAATTTATTATTTAAAGTAATAGTGCATTATCAGAGTTTGACTTCCGGAGAAACATGAATTGCGTAACTTCAAAATTGCATTAAATAAATCCATGTAAAAAGAGACCCAGGTATATATATATAATTATGAAAACATTTGTTAATATAAATATAATAAAATTGAAGCTTACTTAGGTAGATATAAAATAAAAAATCATATAACATTACAAAACTAGCCAAAAAAAAAAAAAAAAAACAACAACTCAACTTTATTAAAATTCTTTCACAACCATAGTTTTATCTATTAACAAGTAGACCTTTTCAAATGAAATTCAACAAAACATATACCTATATATACCAAAAAATATCCTTCCCATTATTTACTTTAAAACCCAACATTCTTTATTTTATTATTACTACTACAGTGTTAGGTGATATTTAATATATAAATATGTTTTATGAAGTATCCAATCATTAAAAGAAAATATCAGTACCAAAAATATGTTAAGCTAAAACAGAATTAGTAGTGTTTTTTTTATCTAATGCATATCTGTACATGGATGCTTTAGTTTTATTACACACATGCACACATATATTGAAACTATTATGTACATCATGACACATAACAACATAGTAGTGTGTCTTCATATATATATATAAAGTTGAAAATAAAAGTAGAAATAAACACAATCAAAAATTTTTGTAGATCTTTTCTGTATTACACAAGAATAACAGGTAAGGATTAAATAATTTGGAATTTAAATTTTTTTTATTATAAATTAAACATTTAAAAAAGTTTAATTAATATTTATTAATTCTGATTTTGAAATTAAAACGAGAATGTTTTTATGTTTTTATAGATATACTGGTAATTATAAAGTTCCGCTATCTATTTTGATTAAATAATTCTTTTAATTAAAGATTGTATAATGCATTTTGATAAAAATCCTACAAAGTTGTTTTTCAAATAATTAAGTTGGATTAAAAAAGAGTCATTGACTTTTTTCAATTAAGGTAGGAAAAACATTTTTAATTATTGTATTATTTCCTACTCTGATTATAAACAAGTTGAAAAAAGATTAGAGTTTTTACAGTTCTTAGAGTTGACAGATTATGATAAAACTACCATGAAAAGATAACTAAAGGCAAGACAATACAAGACCAGCAGCTGTTACTAGTTCACTATGGTAGAGTTTGGATTCATGTGGCTATATTGTATTAGAAAGTATTCCTGAAGTCTATCAAATTTTAGACTAAACGAAGCTGATTGAATGTCAAAAATTACTAGATTATACATTTCCCAAAGATAACAGTGAGTCAATCTGTTTTAAAAAAGACCAGCATGCCAAGAGAGTCCATCAGCTTGCTTAAGAATTAGTTTATATGTATACTGTTTATCTATATGTAGAGAACTTCAGATAAACATATTGCATCAAATATGTATTTAAAGTACAGCTGGTGAGTTACTTCAAATATCTTTAGTAAAAATGATATTTAAAATATATAATTTAAAAGTAAAACAAGTAAATAATTTTTGTTTGAATTAAAAATCTAAAAAACAAATGATTGATCCATAGACAATTTTATTTTGAAAAAAGACAGTAAATTTCAAAAATCTTTTTAGATTAGACAAAAAACTTGGTGTATTTTTAAAGATGTTTATAATTAACTAATCAAGAGTAACCTGTTAAAAGAACTTTTATGGACTGTCAAGGACTTGATAGTATGGTTTTTTTTTAAAGAAACTTTTATTTACATAGAATGGATGGATGAAATAAATAAATATGTTGGGTTGATAAAAAAAAAGAGAGGCTAGAGATTGTAAAAACTGGATTAAACATAGAGAGACCATCATTGTGTAGTGAATTGATAATGGTTGAACATGATGATGATTTAAATTTAGTATAATTGTAGTTAATGATTAAGATAAATAAGTTCGGAGATAATATATTAAATTAAAGATGCAGTTGTAGTTAGAGATATGTCTAGCAATGTGTCAGAATTTACATTACTAAAAAAATAAAAAGAAAAAAAAGAAATGATGACGATATCGTTGATAAATTCAGAGTTTCGAACCAGACCTTTCAAATTGATTTAATTGCTTCACAAGTATAGTTTTATTTATTTAAGAGAATATACATCATTCCCATTTCTTCACACACAAGGAAAAGCTTAAAATTAGGATTATATTAGAACTGCTAAGATAAAATATCAAACTGTAGTTATTTCAAAATTAAAAAATAAAACAAAACAACAACAAAAAACATCTTGCAAAGGCCTTATGCTTAATTTAACAAGTAAAAATTGTGTTGTTTACTGTATTCAAAGTATATTAGCTTAATATTTGCATTATACTAACTGTTCTAAGTTGTTATCCTTTTTCTTATCTTCTTTGTAATTAGTTGAATACAAGATTTCTAAAGTTGGCTAAGGAAAATGTTCATCCTGTCTCATTATTTATTAACAGTAGCTGAGTGGCTTTTGGCTTGAGAAGCCAGATTGAGGAGTGCTATAAATATGGCTTTTGAAAAGGACACTCAGTTACTGTTAATAATTAAGCAGGCAGAATAAATCTTTTCCTTAGCCAACGTTAGAAACATTTTCCCAACTAATTGTTATCTAAGACAGGAATTAAATTTTAGAAATTTAATTTCTCAGAAGTTGATACTTTTAAAATAATGGCTAAGAGTGTAAGCTGATGATTTACATCATAAATATTTATTAAAAACTTATGGTTTGTATAATTTTATTTTTATATTTGACATTGACAAGTATAGATAATTCAGAATTAGGAATTTTAGCATATTCTAATAATTTCTTAGCATCTATAGTTTTCCAGAAAGAACAGCAAAATTGTTAGAAGGCTTATTAGTAAAATATTCTAGATCTATTGAAATCTTTATATACTAGCCAAAGCAAAATTTTTCATAAAATGTAAGTTTCTGTATCTCAATGACCTCTATATGTAAAGAGTGAATAGATAAGTAAGATGAAGAACAAACATTGGGCTTCAGAACTTTGGAATAAACAAATACATTTTAAAAATACATTTAAAATAAAACATAATAAACTCATATCTAGAAAACAGTAAATATATGGATTTGCATGAAAAATCATAGATTTCACTAAAGATATATATTACTATTTGATATATTTAATAAAAATATAGTTTTATTTAACATCTCTGCAAATAAAAGATTTAAAATAAATAAGGAACTAATAAACTGATTAGATTTAGAAGGGCACATTAGATGAACATGCAAATTTTTTAGAATTCCTTAATTTGCATAAAATAGTAAAATAATGTAATAAGAAAACATATACCATAATATAAACATTGAAATATTTAATAAGAGGATAATTTTGAAAATTATTTCTTTATATATCACGATTACCCTTTCTTACACTTGCTCATAACTATTATTAAAATAGGCAAAACTCTCCATACTATAGTGCCACTCAGTGCAAGCCAAAGTAATCAATGGATGCCAGAAGTCTTATGCATAAAATCCCTATCTATTGCCTACTCATCAAATATCCCCAGACTAGTTTCTAGCTTATGGCTTTCATCAATGAGAAGCCTTGCATATGAAAGCACCTCAACTTAGACCCCAGAATATAATGCAACCACCAGCAGCGATATTTTATCTCTACTTAACTACAAAACTATGACTCTAAAATTTAAAACATAATAGTATTTTCAATTCAAGCACATTGGCTTATATAGTCATATAGGTCTGAACTCAGTTCAGTACCCATACATTTTGGTGTCTTTGTTTCTTTAATAACCATAGCTACCACTTTCCTATTAGGCAGGATTGGTATTAAAACACTAAACATCACATGATCACCAATTCTTATGCTTAATAACAGTTATGAGCAATCATAAGAGATGGTAAGCATGTGAAGTTTAGTGTTTTAGTACCAATGGCTATGGTTATTAAAGAACCAAAGGCACCAAAATGTATGGGTACTCAACTGAGTTCAGACCTATATGACTATATAAGCTAATGAACTTTGAAAATATTCATATGGTTATGATCTCCTTTTCCACGATCATTAAAATGGACTCCTAACATGGCAGATCTTTAATAAACCATGAGTACCCTGAGAATTTAAAAAAAAAATCATGCCAGTAACATTTTTCTTTAAAAATGAGTATATATATATATATTTGTATTAACATAATATTATAGTCTGATGTTGAATAATCCATGAGTACCTTGAAAATTAAGCCAGTAATATTTTTTTCTGAAATCGGTATATATTTTTTGTATTAACGTAAAGTTATAGTTTGAATCTTGTAAAAAGACTGCCAGTAAGAAAATTGCACATATGTAGAAATAAATGCGAGGAATAAAATGTAATAATTAATATAAATCATAATTTTTTAAAAAAAAAGTCTAAAATCACGTAACTTCTTTGACTTGCCTAAGTTAATAATGAAATGTAGGAAAAAGGGAACTCTTGAGGGAGGAGGTGTAATCTCAGCTGGGGTGAAAAGGAAAGAATAATCAGCATTTTTTTTCTTGTAATTACTAACCAAAGTTTTGTATTTTAATTAATAACCAAAGTTTTGTCTTTTTAAAAAAGTTTAGTATAATCAATTTATGTAACGTCATTACTAACACTAAGTAAATTCTTTTTTTTTTTAATGTTTTTGTTTTTTGAGGAAGTTTACTGATATGTAAAGTTGTTTGATATATATATATATATTGTTGTGCAGATGGAAAACTTAAACTATTTTAAGAAAAAGTATTTGAAAGTATTTTTTTTTGTAAAAAAGTAAAGATATAAAGATTTGATATTTTTGAAAATAGAAATAATGTTGATTTCTATAATGTTAGAAAATGGAAATGATTGTTTTATTAATTAAATGATTGTTCTAAAGCAAACTAGCCCTTGGGGCATTTAAAATAAATTAAATGGTAAGAGAAAAGAAATTAAATGACCAATGCAAACACCAGAAATATTAGCATGGACCGCAATTGAAACACCTGATGATTAGTAATGTCTTGCTTGTTGAATCCAAAGATTGGATAAGAGACTAATAAAAATATAAAAGCCAAATTATTATTATAATTGTTATCTTAGAGCTGACTATGAATATATCATTATAACTAGCTATATTGCAGATTTTCACGATGTGGAAGTCTGCAATAAATTTAATTTTCCAGACAACCAGCTGAGGCCTCTGGATGACAGTTCCTGACCAAATGAATGGCAAGTAGCAGTTTCATTTTAAAGAAGGACAAAATCTATGAAAGTGATCATGAAGATGGATCTCTAAATCTGCTCAATCCATAACGTATGAACTCTTGTGTTTATCTAACAGGAATTTTTCCTAAATTTGCATTTAATAGCTGAAAATAAGAACTATTATCTGACCTAAAGAATTTTAAAATCAATTATTAATATTTTTTATGCATATGTTTAAGCAATCATTTCCATTTCTCTTTTTTTTGTGTGTGTGTGTGTTATGTTTGAACTAAAATGTATTAAATTTTAAGTTGGGGTGGATAGCTATATAAATTCATTAAATTTGTTTATGTTTAATTTCAGGCTATTTGTTTCGTAGTTAGGATGATGCTTGTGGAGGGATATACAGATGTTTATATTAGTGTAATGTGAAGCGTGTTTAGCATACAGGGCAATGTGCCCAACTGAATGCATGACCCCAAAGAGGCAGTCATATCATTGAAATGGTCACAGACATATTTCCTGCACCATTGACCCCTTCTAGCTCTAGGGACAGGGATTTATAAGTCGGCAGAAATACCGCTCTCCCCCCATATGTAGCACCTTTAAAAAAATTATATTCATGATTCCTTAGTCAGACAGATGCACATTCCTGTTCTGGACATGGATCATGTCCTTCAAATAATATCACGCTGTCAGATGCACATTCCTGTCAGCGTGGTTATATGCTAGCATCTTCATATTACATTGGTTGCGACTATATATCTGGAAGCAGGCATTGGCTTGGCTATGAACCTTTAGTCTGAGATTGAATTTGTTTTGAAAGTTATTAACTGTGGAATCTATATAGTTATCTGTACTCAACATGCTAAAGTAAAATATAATTTAAATATCCATATGTGTAGTCTATTTAAAATAGTAATTTAAATTTAAAAAAATTAATGTTAAAATCTAAAAATAAATTTATTCCTCAATTTTAAATGTGCGTTAATAAAATCTATTTGTGTGTTAATTACTGGCAGTGGCTTCTTTTATTTTATTGTTTTAAATATTAATATATTTTGAGAATATAAATCTATTAAAACTTATAAAAATGTTTAAATCTCTGCTACTCTATGAGCTAGTGACATTGGGCAAACGGTCAGAATAATATATATAAATTTTTTTTTGAATCTTCACTTACGTATCTGCCTACTATAAAAAATTTTCTAAGTTCAAATGCCTAGATGGCACTCTTGTAGTGCAGATATGATAAGACAGTATGATCTCCTTTTCTGTGACCATTAATATATATATATATATTGCTTTAACTACCCTCATATACACTTTAATGCACATTTTTTAAATGATTCCTTTATTTGCTGACAGTTTCAACTATCCTCCAGTCTTCATCAGGGTAATCTTAATTTCTTCATTAAGATTGCTCTGATGAACACTGTAGGACAATCGAAACTGTCAGGAAAATAAAGAAATCATTAAAAAAATTTTTTCATTAAAATGTATATGTGGGGAATTAAAACAATGTATATATATATATATTATAACGGAATGAACAATTCACTTGGATATATCAACAATCAGCTGGTTCGATCACAATGTGTGACCAACTCATACAAAGTCTATATGTGATGATAGACCTATCTATCGAGCCCCAAACGTTGCTGGCGCCAGATATAACAGATGGAACAATTTTCATCATTAGATATAATGATTAGAAAAGATTCTCATTATACACCCCCCTAATATCTATCATACTAGTCACGCCAGTCGCTAATTCGATCTTTAGTAGTGTGTAGTCCCACTGCACATCGTGCATCCACGTTGGTCAACAGATATAATGGACAGAACAATTACAACCAATCCCCAAACATTGCAAACACCAGATGTAATGGATGGTCAACTAACTTGCAGACTGTACTACTATACAGATGTATCAATATGGTGAGGGGATAAGTTAATATACTCTAAATTATTACCCCTAATGAAATAATCTCTGCAAAGACCTACCAGGTTTAGAAGAGAAAAAAGTTGCATCCAACTATGTTCAGACTGTGGGTCATCTGATAAAGTGCTAATGAGAACCCGATGAAATGCTTAACCAATGATTGCATACCCTTTAATTGACTAACTCTATCCCTATTTAATAATATTAAATGCAATTTAGGTTAGTTCATCCACTTTCCCTCTTTTTAATTCCATTATTCCCTAATATTCAAGCCCAGAGAGAATATTGCTTTTAACTCCTTTAGCAGGTATGAACAGATATACACAGCAACTCCTGCACATATATAAAGGTTACAACTAGCATTTATAATATTTGTTTTATTATAAAGCTTTTATATAATAAGAAAAATAGATGTGTATGCATGTATAATTATTTATAAACTGTGGAATGTCAGGACAACTCAATAAAC
Source organism: Epiperipatus broadwayi (assembly GCA_028023455.1). Taxonomy (NCBI): domain Eukaryota; kingdom Metazoa; phylum Onychophora; class Udeonychophora; order Euonychophora; family Peripatidae; genus Epiperipatus; species Epiperipatus broadwayi. The sequence goes on from JAQFVV010000130.1 coordinate 2,787,748, forward strand.
CAGAGACCGGAATAATATAAGCTCTCAAACATTTATTAACAATAATAAATATCTAGCATAACGACAATAGTAATGATATATATATATATATATATATATATATATAACAATCATCATATGTACATGTGTCACAAGTGAACCTCTACCATCTTACTAATTAAATATCTTCTAGATCCAACCCTTATACCCCATGGTAGAAATCCACATATGTCACTCATTCTCTACAAATCATAATTATATAGAAAAATCAACTTTAGTTATTTAATATAATTGAGATGCTGGCTAGCTAAATTATATATTTACAAATGTTAATCTATTTAACAAGTTTCCCCAATTTATATATATGATAGAGACAGATCCCAGTTGATTAGTCAAACATACTAGAAAATATACGTACACGGTTAATCACAAAATAAAACATATAATATGTATTCTGTATGTGTTGTAATTTAACCTATATATAAATTTAAAGAATCTTACCTCAACATTTGTGTGGATAACCTGATGTGAAGCAGGTGGCTATACCTAAATTTTATTTATAATGAAAATATAAAAAATATCAAAATGAATAATTCCCCCTTTTCTTCTTTGCTAATTCTGAAAGATGTGGCTTCAGCATCAGAGTGTGAAAATACAACAGATAATATAAATAAATAAAATTAAAAAAAATTTACAATATTGATTCTTTGATAAAAAAAAAAATTGTAATTGGAATAAAGTTTATAACAATCATCATAATAAAAGCAGTAGTAGCTGATAGTTAGGCAAGTTGTTCTTCAAAGCAGTTTCACTTAGTAAATCATTCTCCTTAGCAAGGATAGATAGGTACAATGGTGTCTCCTGTAGTTGTGTTTAATGGTAAACATCTTGATTCTCATTTGATTCACCATAATATATTCCAATCCTTGTTTACTTTGGACTGAAGGCATCTTCTTGTGTGTTTACAATAAAGTAGAAATATATATATATAATGCAGCTGGAAGGAAAATACCATGACACACAATAGCATGTTTTCCTCTAGCCCATTTTCATATTAAAACATTTTAAAAATTATTTATAATCATATATTTTTTTATTAATAATATTGAAGCGCTTATATATTTATTAAGAAAATTATTTCATTTTTCTTTCTTCTCCAATTTTTAGCAAATTTAATTCTCGTTATTGTTTTTGAAAAGATTTTTTTAAAAAAATTCTAATTTACTCCAACAACTTTTTAAACATGATTTAATTATTTAAGAATTAATCAGTTATTCTTACTTCTTTTCACTTTCTGTCCCTTGAATTTGATAAACTTTTAGTTACAGTATTCGATTTTTAAAATTTTTATAATTTAACTAAAAGAAAAAATAAAATTCCATTTTAGCGTTCGAAATTTTTAGTTTTAATTGCTGTCCTTTTGTTACAGTTATTATAACAATAAGAAGAACGATTTGTAAACTGTCTTTTGTTTTTATACATTTCACTACTCGCGGAGATTTTCAGGAACGCTGATATCTTTAACTGCCTATTGTTTAAATACATTTAGATTTATTATAAATAAAAAAAAATATTAAAATAATAAAATCAGTTTTATTTTCACACATATGTACCCACCTAATTAACCTCAAGTCATCCCACATTATATATATATTAATTAATATTCAATTTTAAATTAAAAATATATATATACATTACAGTTTATTTAATCAAATAGTTTTATATATATATATACAATAGTACATTCTAAAATATTGATCATATTTTATTTTATAAATATAATAATTTATTGTGTATTATATGTATATAGGCAATAATAATAACAAATAATAATCTTCCCACTATTACTATAAATTCCAAATGAATTGGGTTCAATAAATATGCTTGATCTTTTTAGGAATGTGTGCATTGTAAGCTATCCTTTACAATATATATATATGAATAAATGAAGAAATGGAAAGTAAAAGGAGAAAAATAAAAATATATTTCTAAAAAGACTAACAATATTATGGTGTTTTCAATTTTAGACTTATAGTTTTGTAGTTAAGTAGAGATAAAAGGTGGCTACTGGAGGGTTGCATTAGATCCTAAGATCTTGGTACAGTGCTCTCAGATCTAAAGCACATCACTGATGAAAGCCACAAGCTAGAAACTAATCTGGGGATATTGGATGAGTAGGCACTAGATAGGGATTTTATACACAAGCCTTCAGGCATCCACTGATTACCCTGTCTTGCACTGAGCAGCACTATGGTATGGAGAATTTTATTTATATAAAAATAATTTCATATTATTTTTTTTATTTTCCTTTACTCTACCTTTTTATTTATATTATCTACTAATAACTTCGTAAATGGTTTATCTGTAACGATGTTTAATATATATATAAAGAATTGTTTTATTGTAAAAGAGGAAAAACGTGTACTTTACTATAAAAAATAGGTTAACATTAATAAAATTCCCTGGTTATGAAATCTTTGAAATATCATATCTGTAAAGCTAATGTTATAAAAAATGTCTTTCTAGAATCAGTTATAAAATCTGCTTCGAGCAATCTATATTTAGAGATAAAAATCTCACAGTAATGGATTATAAACTTTAAATTATAAGTGTATCCTGACAGAAGTTTTACAATAAATCAATTAAAACTCCACTTAAATTAAAAATAGTACTATAAAAAAAGCCAAAAACTGATTTATTTCGCACAACAAATATGTTGTATCATGAGGTGTAAAGTAAAAATATTACTATTATTGTTTAAAAAACAAAATTCGTACAGGTATGACAGATATTTAATTAAAGCACTAAACATCACATAATCACCATTTCGTATGCTTGCTTATAATTGTTACTGAAATAGATCAAACTTTGCATACAGTAGTGCCACTCAGTCTAAGCCAGAGTAGTCAATGGATGCCAGACAGCTTGGGTATAAAGCCTCTACCTAGTACCTATTCATCCAATATCCTCAGACTAGTTTCTAGCTTCTCTCTTTCATCAGTGAGGAGCCTTGGATCTGACAGCACTTCACCTAGATGTTAGGATCTAATGCAACCCTCCAGCTGCCACCTTTTATCTCTACTTAACTACAAAACTATGACAATAAAATTAAAAACCCAATCCAAGCTTATTAACTCATATAGTCATATAGGTCTGACCACAGTTCAGTACCCATAAATTTTGGGGTTTTTGGGTCTTTAATAACCATAAAGACCAATATCCTATTAGGCAGCAATAGTATTAAATCACTAAACACCATATGATCACCATTTCTTATGCTGCTCTTAACTTATTCAAACAGGAAAAACTCTCCATACAGTAGTGCCACTCAGTGCAAGCCAGAGTAAACAATGGATTCCAGAAGGCTTGTACATAAAATCCCTATCTAGTACCTACTCATCCAATATCTCCAGACTAGATTCCAGCTTGTGGATTTTGTCAGTGAGGAGATTTGGATCTGAAAGCACTGCACCTAGATCTTAAGTTCTAATGCAACCAACCAGCAGCCACCTTTTATCTTTATTTGGGGATTTTGGATGAGTAGGCATTGGATAGGGACTTTATGCACAAGCCTTCTGGCATCAATTGATTACTCTGGCTTGCACTGAATGACACTAATGTATGGAGAGTTTTGACTGTTTTAATAATAGTTATGAGAAAGCAGAAGAAATGGTGATCATGTGATGTTTAGTGGTTTAACACCAATCCTGCTTAATAAAATAATGGTGGCTATGGTTATTAAAAATCCAAAGACACCAAAATGTATGGATACTGAACTAAGTTCAGACCTATATGACTATATAAGCTAATTAGCTTGGATTCAAAATATTATTGTGCTTTCAATTTTTTTATAAATTTTGTAGTTAAGTAGAGATAAAGTGGCTGCTGGAGAGTTGCATTAGATCCTAAGATATAGGTGCAGTGCTCTCAGGTCTAAGGCTCCTTTCTGACAAAAACCACAAGCTAGAAATTAGTCTGAGGATATTTGATGAGTAGGCACTAGATAGGGATTTTATGCACACATCTTCTGACATCCATTGATTACTCTAGCTTGCACTGAGTGGCACTACTGTATGGAGAGTTTTGCCTGTTTTAGATATGTAATTTTAACCTAACAAATTTTAAAAATATTTTTTTATTCATTATTATTTCAAGTCACCCATTTAAAAAAATTAATATCAATGTTAAAGAGAACAGAAATTATATATAATTACTTAACACTTCTATACAAAAAAAATAATAGTTATAAGAAATAAAAAAAATAAAAATTACAGAACCAATAGTATGAAGACAATCCTCTGCTCATTTTAAATTTCTTTATCATAGAAGCAATGAAAGAATTAATAAAGTTTTGAATAAATGTGTATTATCACATGATCCCTATTTTGTATGTTTACATGAGCTGTTAAAGCAATAGCAAACTCTCCATTTAATAGTGCCACTCAGCATAGTTTAGACCCAAGGCTCCTCACTGACGAAAGCCATAATCTAGAGACTGGTCTGGGGATATTGAATGAGCAGGCATTAGATAAGATATGTTCTGTACAAATCTTTTTGTGTCCATTGACTACTATGCCTTGCACTAGGTGGCTCTATTGTATGGAAAGTTTGTTAAGACTAGATGTATTAATAAAAAGTAGGGAGCTGGAGAGATAGAGAGCTAGTATGAGAGTAAAAAGAGCTTAAATAATATATAGAAGTAAACAGAATATTGAATGTGAGTTAAATTATGATAATAGTAAAGTAAAGATAGTAGTTTATTATTTAAGGCTTGAACAGGATCACTAGCAACAAGGGAATATACACTTAAATAGAGACAGGTGGGTGATTAAATCTCCAGGTTATGTAAGGAAGGCATGGAAAATATTAGGCATTTGCTAATAGAAATGTAAATGCTTACAACCAGAAAAGGCACAAATAATGAAGCTTTGGGAAAATAAATATAGACCAAGTGATTATATAGAAAGTGGGTTATTGGTCTTTACACTGGGGCTGGAAAAAGTTAAGGGAGACATATGTACAAAGTTCATGGAGTGGACAAAGATGATGTTGTGGAAATGGGCTGGAGCGGGATAGAGAAGAATATGAGAAAAACTCAGGGTAGCAAATGGAAAGGGAAGGTATTGTGGCTAACAGTTTTTTCTTGAAAATTTTGACTGAGATATTCCTGACTTTGATAAAGAAGTAGCCATATCACATCATACCACAACATCACATACTAGTTAAATGTGAATTATAAAATTTTATGCCAGTTTTCTATAACACATAAAAAATGTTTCTATACAGAAGAACTTTATGTGATATTATTGTAGGTTTTACTCAGATAAAAACAAATGTTTGAAAAATGAACATAGTATGAAAAAAATTATAAAATAAATGTTTGGTGAATCATATATTGCTGGAAAGAAAAAAAATCTTAATATTGTTGGAAAGCATAATAACATAAATTACAAAATAGTATAAGAACTTGATCACTAAATACAAGCAAAGAACATATTTGATTAATGACAACCTGATAATGTAAAAAATATCCACATGCTCACAAATAATTTATCAATAACTGTTTAATGTTGTGAATGTATATACTTTGAAATCCTGAATTCTGAGAAAGACTGAAACATAATATTTATGTGTGTCTCATCATTTTCAATCATTATCAATCCACTACAGAATGAAAGTCTCTCCAAGTTTATTTCATCTCTGATCTGTAGCATCTTTTCTCCACATCATCTCAGCCATTCATCCATCTATGTCACATGTGGTCTCTTTCTGGGTCTTTTACAATCTCTTGGAATGCAATTTAAGATTTCAGTTGGATATATTGTCATCTTTTTTAGGAATATGTCCAACCCAACTCCACTTATTCTCTCCAATTCTTTGAATGACATCAGTAAAATCTATTGTTCTCTTACCCATATATTTCATTTTGGGATTTTTTAAACCAGAGTATTGGTACAAGATAATACAAATCCTAAGGAGTCTATTAAAAGTAATTGACATAAAAAGCAAATGGCTTTATTACTTGGAAGTTTGATACCACAAGTTCCAGTATTACAATTGATCTGAAAGCTTTAAGCTCCAGAATCTAATGCTATACCACTGTACTTAACTGCACAGGCAAAATAAATGTCAAAAAGCATTGTGGGAAAAAATGAAAGATGAAAAAAAAAGAGAGATAATAGAACACATAATGTAAGATGATACCACAAGTTCCAGTATTACAATTGATCTGAAAGCTTTAAGCTCCAGAATCTAACGCTATACCACTGCACTTAACCACACAGGCAAAATAAATGTCAAAAAGTATTGTGGGAAAAAATGAAAGATGAAAGAAAATGCGAGATAATAGAACACATAATGTAAGATATTTTTAATTAGAATTATAAAAAAATTGAAAAAGTTATATCACTCTAAAATAATTTTTGGATGGCATTAAGATCCCTGCCATTTAACACTGGAAATCAAAACTCGGTTTGTTATTCCAGTTCTCCAACGTTTCATGACTTCCTTTTCGGAAACTAATCATGTGATTATTTTTTTATACTTTAATAAATAATCAATTAAAAAATCCCGTTCTAAATAAATATCAGAATAATTACGCTATAAATCCCAATTACCCTTTAGGCTGAGAAGTTAAACATGTAAATCCTGTCAATTATAAATATAAGAAGATGATTTATTGTTAAAAACACAAAATGAGTAGAATAGTTTCATTTATTGTCCTAACTAAATTTTGATTTTATTTATTTATTTTGGCTAAACAGTATAGAGCAAATTATTATTAATTGCATTGCAAAATCCATACAATATCAATTACATTTATGTTCTTTATTATTTTTTATAATGTCTTTTACAACACACTATTGACGGTTTCGATTGCCCCAGCACAGTTCTGAAGAAGATTTCTGGGGCAATCGAAACCGTCAATAGTGAGTTGTAAAAAGCATTGTAAAAAGTAATGAAGAACATAAATGATATTAATATATAAACTAGTTTGAATTAAATGAACATTATAAAACATCTATTCATTATCCAGTAACAATTTCATAGATTATGCAACAAATATTTTCATTTATAAAAGGATGATAGTTTTTATTTTTTAATCTCTCTATACAAAATTATTATTACTATTACGTTAAATAATAATCTGTACTTAATTGGCATTAAATACTACAAAATAAAGATTCTTAGTTAAGTGGGCTTATCATCATTTTTACCCATGACCAAACCACTGCAGGATGGCAGTCTATCCAAGTTGAATACATTTTCTTCAATGGCTAATATCTCTTCTCCACTTCACTCTGCACACATTTTTTAGGCCTTTTACATTCTCTCAAAATTCAGATTAAGGTTTCAATTGTCCATATATTATTGTCTTTTCTAGCAATATGTCTAGCTCAACTCCACTTCAGTTTCTTAATTCTTTCGATGACGTCAGTAACACATGTTTGTTCTCTAAGCTATATATTTCGTTTTCTATCTATAAGTATGCTCATATGTCTTTTTATATTATACATTTTATTTAGATATCATTTTTTCTAATATGTTCTCTCTTTTTCTTTTTTATGTTTATTTATGTTTATCAAAATGATGAAATAATCTAATAAAAAATTGCAAATTAATATTTTTTTTCTTTGTAATATTGCAAATGCTAATTTTTAAATGAAAATTTTTTGTTTGAGCAAGAAATATTATTTATTTTATTTTTGAAATTTTTACTATTAATAGTATCATCATTTAGGAGACCATATATTCAGTAGGGTTTGATTTGTAAAATATTAGTTTCTCTTAGATATATTTATATTTTCAAACGCAAAATTTTGACAGAAGATACACCAATATTCAGATTACTTTTTATTTATTCTATTTTTTGCAGTCATGAAATATTTAGGCGAAGATGAAATTAGCGAATGTCGCTGTGATTTAAGATTACTGAACTTAAAAATATGATTTTTTATTTCTTTGTAAATCATTTATTTATTTATTTTGGTTTTATATTGATATATTTTTACTCTAAAATTTTACATTTCAACAATACATTTTTATCTGTTATTTTTAGTAAAATTTTACTAACTTGTCTTTTTTTTTTTTTTTCATGTAAAATAGCACGGCCGGGACGCGAACCCACAACGTTGAACCAACTACTTGCTTGCATGGCGGCTGCGATACCTCTCGGCTAACAACGCAAGACTACTAACTTGTCTTTGTAATTATAAATTTATTAAATGCACATTGATTACGTAAGTAATATTTACTGAGGCTGTAGCCTCGAGCATATGCGTGTAAAATGCGATAGTAGGGACCTCTACAGGTGTTTAACCACAAGCTGGTAAATATTACTAACTTGTCTTTAAAAAAAAAAAATTAATATTAGAATTTTCAGTATTTTTATCTTGATATGATAATCTCGTCACTTGAAGCCATTTAGAATGCTTTTCAGAATATGAATAATTTTCACTTTTTTCCCCTAAAGTAGATTTCTTAAGAACTATTTATTACTAGTAAACAGAAACTTATTTTTATACTGAATGTATACTATTTAATTTCTTCTGAAACAGTAAATTAAAAATTAATATAATTTATAAAACATATTGCACATGGTAAAGAGAAATGTAAATACTTCCATCTATGTGTATTTAATTTAAAAATCAGATATATTAATCTTTAACTGAGATTCAAAATTTATATCTGGGCTAGAGACAATCTCTTTACCTTTTTATTTCTTTAATAAAATATAAACCTGCACTCAAAATGACCTGAGAAACCTTTTATTGATCTTATAGTCATTCTGTGTCATTTCTAGTTTCCTACTCTATGTTTTCTGGCTCTTTGTTTGCTTTTTCAGACTCAGTAGTTGAATTTAGTAATTTCTCAGACAATCTGTCTAGACTAATTAATTACTCACTTTAACTTTAGGTTTCTCTTTTCTCTGTCCTCTAATTTTTATTCTCTTTGGTTTCATAGTACGTTTTCTTTTGTAAGTTCTACCAGCCGAAACATTTCTATTTTCATGCTCCTAACCTGATTTGGTTTATTATCTATTTTTTTAACATTTGTGTAGCAATAATTCATTTTCTAAATTAGACATTTCTTCACTTTTGCTCTTATTTACGTTATGTGTGCTTTCAGCCATATGATCAACCATAAGTGTCCAGGATTTCTGTACCAATGCTCGATTTATGTATGACATCAATATCTTAATCGTCCTAACAATGTATTCTGGAATTTCTTTTAATTTCATTTGTTTTATTTAAATTTGAGCTAGATTCTACCTTTTGTGATTTGGAAATTACACCACATTAGCTTTTTCTCTCTCCTCATTTACAAGATTTTCTTTATTATTTTCAAGGACTTTTTATGTCAGCTGGCTCCAACCATCTTTGATTTCATAAATAAGATTTTTCATTTGGATTTTTAATTCTTTATGTTGTTTTTTTCATGTGATTTTTTAATTCTTTTATTGCAAGTAGATCTTTAATTCCTTCAGTTTGTTTAAACATGCTTTCCATGTTATCTTCATTTTGTGTTCTAATATCTTTCAATCCTTTACTTTGTTTTTCCATTTGGCCATTCAGTCATTCAAAGATGCTTTCCATATTTTTCTATATTTTTTTTTAAATATTTTTTCCATATTTTTTTCTTCTTTTAACATGTTTATTATCATGTTCAATAATTATTATTAAAACAGGCAAAACTCTCCATACAATAGTGCCACTCAGTGTAATCCAGAGTAATCCATGGGTGCTAGAAGGTTTGTGCATAAAATACCTATCTAATGCCTACTCATTCAATAACCCCAGACCAATTTCTGGTTGGTGGCATTCATCAGTGAGGAGCTTTGGAATTGAGAGCACTGTAGGCACTAGATAGGGATTTTATGCACAAGCCTTCTGGCATCCATTGATTACTCCAGTTTGCACTGAGTGGCACTACTGTATGGAGAGTTTTGCCTGTTTTAATAACAGTTATGAAGAAGCATAAGAAATGATGATCATGTGATGTTTATGTTCAATAATTCTTTACTAGGAGCTTTGGTTATTCTTTCCCAACAGTGCACTTTTTTGCCATGTTTCTTTTAATGATATATCAATACATAAAAATTATAATAAAGTTAGTTAATAGACTATTTTTAGGAGGATACATAAAAAAGTAAAAACCTTTAAATTTATTGTTTCATCCTTTTACTTACTTTGAGTTAGAATGCTCACCATTCTTTCCAATCTATAGCCCTATATTTATTGTTCTTTATTTATTTTATTTTTTCTGCCTTATTGCCACTTATTTACTTGGTTGCCTAATTATTACCTCTTTCAACCATGTTCATATCACTATCTACAGATTTATTTATTGTTTTTACACACACACAAAGTAAAAAAAAATATTTTCACATTTCTCATCAAACCAAGTATTATTTATTTATTACTTTATATATTTCAAAAGGTTATTTTGTTTTATCAGTAGTCAAGACTTATATGTCTTAAAATAATACAGATTTATGAAAACTTTCTGAGTAATATTAATATTTTTAAATTGAACTGGGTTCAATCAGTTTGTTTTGGGTTGAGATTACCTTAGACTGGCCCCCAAATATACTGGTACCATCCACAAAATAAATAAAATATATGCTCATCTAAGGAATTATTCAATTTTAATTTCTTCTTCTTTTTTGCATTGCCTTATTTATTAATTCTCTTTTTTTACATATTGAATTCCTTTATTATTAAACAAATGCTCATATAATCATTTCTTGACAGTTAACAGTTTCGATAGCTCCTGCAATCTTCCTCAGAACTTTAATCCTCTTTAATCTTTTCTCTCTACTTTCCTTCCTCACAGCTAAGAGGAAGGAAAGAGGAGGGAAAATATTAAAAAGGAATAAAGTTCTGAGGAAGAGTGCAGGGGCAATCGAAACTCATTTAAGGAAAAATGATTACCTCTTAAATGATAGTTATGACTAGCACCTGATCATATACATGGATGAGTGTCTATAACAAAACAAAATTTTTACTGTAATTCTTCTAATAGCCACAGATGATGATCAGACTGAAGACCATATTAAATATAATCTTTTATGTAGATTTACCATATTTCCTAATCATCATCTTCTCCACATTTATAATACTATTCTGATGTAAATATTAAAAAAAATATATTTGAATGTCAGATGAGTAAATTTTTTGATAAACTATTGTTAACTACAATAAGAAATTTATTATATACAACAATCAAATATAACAATCTAACTCTTTTATATTTACATATTTATACAATCAACAGAATGAAATATGGAATATACATAGCAGAAAGTATTTTCAAATCAATGCTTTCATCCTATTATATTTTTAAATTTAACTATATAATCAAGAGAAAAAAAATATAGTAAATTTTACTTAAATAGACCATTTTGATAAACAAAATATCTTTTTGATATTATAACTCAAATTATTATTCATTCAATAAAGTCATTTTATAAGTTCTTGGTAAATTCATTTTATTTTATTTTTTCTTGAGCTCAACAATTTTAGACAGTAATACCAATTTAAAAATGAGATTTCTGGCAATAATAAACTATTCTCAGAGTTTTATTTTTAAATTTATAAATGTATCAGCTTAAAAAACTTTTTCGGAGATAATGATTTTTTTTTGTAGTTATGATTTATAATTAAGGAAATTAAAATCTGAAAATTCTTCCCTTTCTTGGTGATCTCTTATTGTAATCCATAACTGATTTTATTAATTTAATTATCCACTTTTATTACAGCATCCACAAATATCCAACATTAAGAGATATATTTAGGCATTATTTTTGGGCATTATTATAGTTCCATGAAGAAAGCTACATTTCCAGAAAGATGAAGTAAACATTCCAACTAAAATCTTATCCCATTATTATAATTATATACAAATATATAAGAATCATATGATCACCATTTCTTATGCTTGCTTATAAATGTTATTAAAACGGGCAAAACTATACGTATTGCCACACACAGCAAGCTAGAGTAATCAATGGATTCCAAAAGGCTTGTGCATAAAATCCCCAATCTAGTGCCTACTCATCTAATATCCCCAGACTAGTTTCTGGCTTGTGGCTAGGTGCAGTGCTCTCATATCCAAGGCTCCTCACTGATGAAGGCCACAAGCCAGAAACTAGTCTGGGAATATTGAATGAGTAGGCATTAGATGGAGATTTTATGCACATGCCTTCTGGCATCCATTGATTGCTCTAACTTCCAGTGAGTGGCAATACATATAGTGTGTTTTGCCTGTTTAAATATATAAGAATCCAATCAATTTCATAGCTCCGATTTTATAATCAGTATGAAAAAGAGAAAAAAAAACTAATCCCCAATTTTTGTAGCACATTCACGCACCAATCTGTCCAAATGTATTAATATAACAATTTACTAAACAAAACATTTTAAAACACAGATGTATATATTTACACATACTAAACGAACAATATATTTATATAAGACACTCTTTATTTTAACAGTAATTTTTTCACATTTATATGTAATTAACGGTTATATATACATTATATATAGAACCCACGCACAAACTTCTTATAATCTTGATTTATTATAACATGAACTATTATAATTGTAGTCAGGCGTTGGTGGTCGAGAGGTCAGCGCAAACACCTTAATATATTCCAACTTCGCCTATATTATTTTATAGTCTTTATCAAGAAACATTGTTTTGTTAGAAGAGGTTTAAGTTCTTCCTTGATAAATATAGTCAATCGTTGGAATATATTATTGACAATTATAATAGTTTTTTTTTTCGTGTGTCATAGCATCGGCCGGGAAGCGAACCCGCTAACCCGGGACAACTGCTTGTAAGGCGGTTGTGCTGACCTCTCGACCACCAACGCTTGACTACAATTATAATAGTCCATATTATAATAAATCAAGATTTATAAAGACGTTTGTGCGTGGATTATAAATATTTTGAAATTAATGGGCTATTTTTAAAATAGAAGACTGTTATTATTTGTAAATTTATTTATATACGTTATATTACACAATTTGTAGTTTCTAGATTTCTTATATTTAAAAGAACGACTACAGATTATAACTTTTAGCAATATACAAATATGTTAAATTCCCTGTCCTAAGGCATGTAGAATGATTACGTAATAAAAGAGTTTGATTAAATAATAATTTTTGAATATAATTAGCGAGAACCTGTTCCCCACGTAAGATAATGATCACAAACATTTCACTTATTAAACAGCTTTATAAACGTTGATAAGTTATTTACCTTTTAAAATTATAAGCAAAAAATTGTGTCTAAATATTTATGTTAAGTAATTATGGGGAAAATCCATATTTCGCAATATTTAGAAATGTATGACAAAAGCATTCTATTTTACGTAAAAAAAAAACGTGAGTACAACTACGTCATAAATTGGTTCTCATTAATCATTTTTTAATTGTTTAATTACAACATTAATTATAGCATTAATTATTCAATCAGTTGGCAGGCTTACTGATTTTCAGTAAAACATCATGTTCCCTTAAACATATCTCATATATACTTTTGTAAATTATTGATATTTGAAATATTGTTTACTTGGGGTTGATGATGATATAGTTAGTGGAAAACATAGAGTGAACAGTGAGCCGATTATAACTTCACCCTGGGGTGGGTTAGACGCTAGTCAGTAGTATGGTGGTGTAATTTAATTTAGTAGAAAATAATGTGTATGAAAAGAGTAGAAGTAATATATATACACATTTTTAGTTATATACGTTATAATTTAATATTTATTGAGTATCAATCATAGTCATTTAAATTTAATATGTGTAGTGTCACAAAAAGATTTTTTTTAAAGAAAAAAAATTTTAGTTATTAAACAAGAGCTAAATGAGATGGTCAGTCTATGGGTGTTGGTCACAAAAAAAAAAAATAGATATATAACAATTTTATTTAATACTCTTAAAATAGTGAGATCAAACAAATGAAACGTTTTTTATAATAAAGAGTAATAATCATTTGCAAAAATTGTTTTAACAATGATAAATAAAAGTTATTTTGATAATCGATTAAATGACTTTACATTCCATTTTTAAAATATTTTATAACATTCTAATTAATTCTTAAATTATCATTATCTTTTTCTTTATTCTAGTTTCTGTTTAAATCAAGTTTGTATAGTTTGACTGGAGTTTTTATTTTTCCTTTGACTTTGTAACCAGCTTTTGCTTTATTTTAAAATCTTTTCATTTTTGTTTATTATATTTATTATGGAAATGATGACCTTTTTATTAAAAATATATATTAACTGAAATACACAGGCAGACTGTCACACGACCCTTCACACTCTCCACACTATCTCATAAACTGATACACTCGAACACATATATGTTGAAAAGATAAATAATCACCAATACACGTATTTCATGCTAAAACAGCAATCATCAGTTGGTCCAGATTACCATCTCCATACATATATGCTATAAGTGCTCAGATATATATTAAGATAGCCACTCCTCATACTTTAATGGTCAGGTTTCAATCTACTCCACACTTCAACTCCTCAACCGTCCATCCAATTGAAAATCTGATGATGGAATGCTCAAAGGGCTACCCTGATTATTTATCTTTTCAACATATATGAGTTCGAGTATATCAGGGTTATAAGATAGGGTGGAGAGTTGTGGGTCGTGTGAAAGCCTGTGCTCATATACCCTATATATTACATAAAAATATATATTATTACTTTTTTTCTGAATATTTTTGACATAGCTTTTAAATATTTTATGTAACATGTATATTTACATATCCGTTACAGAATATTATTTTTTGTTCACTTGCCGCTATATACAAATTATTGCCTTAAAAACATTACCTAAAATATTTATAAATTTTAAATTAATCTAATATCATTGCACAGAAATATGCAGTTATTTGAAGTATTTGGATTCTTTTTTTATTAAAATGATTCCACAAATATTTAAATTAATTAATGGCAATATTCATCAACTATGTCATATGCTAAAATAATAATATAAAAATGCAGTGCCTTATATACTATCCAGTACTGTATAATTCCCTGAATAAATTGAAGTTATTCTAAATTTCTATATTTAAACTGTACCAATCTTATGCAAAATGTATTTTTTGAAAAAAAAAATAGTATATACTGTTATGAGTCATAACAGACCAAGAAATCTACAATGGGTCCAAATTAAAATGATTGGTTTTTTCTAAATTCTATTTTAAATTTCATCCGGAATGAATGTACATTACATAGAGACATATTTGAATTATTCTCTTTCAAAATTTTAAGACTTTATCATGTCTGAATCTTGAGTTATAATATAAAATGTGAGAAGGCATTTTGTATTCTAAACCATTTTGGAATAACTACTCTGCAGTCGAATTAAAAGTTTATTTTAAAGTGAGTTTAACTGCTATAGATACTTTTCAAATAATTCAAACTGTGTATAGCAGTGGTATGAATCAAAAAATTATTTTTAAGTGGTTTTCAAGATTTCATGATGGCTAAAAGAGTGTGGAATATAATCCACAAAAAGTAGAACATGACCGTTGTAAGTTATGATCCCAGCATGTTAACCTCTTAGAACTTTAGTGGTGAATAGCTAATCTACATCAATACATTAAACATTTTTCAATTCAAGAGAATAAACATCACATGACCACCTCCTCTTATGCTTGTGTATAACTGCTGTTAAAACAGGCAAAACTCACTATATATTGCCACACACAGCAAGCTGGAGTAATCAGTGGATGCCAGAAGGCTTGTGCATAAAATCGCCAATCTAGTGCTTACTCACCCAATATCCCCAGACTAGGTTTTGGCTTATGGCCTTCGTCAGTGAAGAGCCTTGGATCCTAAGATCTAGATGCAGTGCTCTCAGATCCAAGGCTCCTCACTGATGAAGACCATAAGCAAGAAACAAGTCTGGGGATATTAGATGAATACTAGATGGGGATTTTATGCACAAACCTTCTGACATCCATTGATTACTCTAGCTTGCTGTGTGATGCAATGTATATAGTGACTTTTGCCTGTTTTCAATTCATAGAGGCTGATGCAAGCATTTTGTAAAGAGAACCAGTCATCATTTCACTGGGATATAGTGTTATAAATAGCATCGAGATAAATTCACATTATGAATGAGGCAAATTGCAGTTATATGCCTAGCTTTCCAATTTACTTTGTTTAGTGATGAGATCATCTAGAAGATGTTATCTCTCCACTATTTTTTCTCTGCAAATAAATGATTCCGAAATAGGTATTCGGATTCACCATGCTTAAGTTTATATCCCCCAATAAAATTCATTTTCTTCTCTTTCCCCAGTATTAATCATCATTACTTTTGACCTTTCTTCACTAAATTTAATTCCCATCTCTTTACTCACCCTTGCACATGTCCTCAGCATCACTTCCATATCTTCCATTCTTTCTGTGCACAAAAAGTCATTATCTGCAAATGAAAGACCTGATAACGTATGTACTCTCTTGCCACCTATTAATGGTATCTCTACCTCTCTTCCTAGTCTTTCAATTGCTCTCTCCATTTCTCTCAAATACAACAAAACAAAATAGGTGACATAGGAGATCCTTGTCTTAGTCCCACCCCATTTTTAACTTTAACTGATTCTATATTCCTTAACTGATATGTATAGTAATTATTTTCATATAATTTCTTAATAATATCCACTAAAGCTCCATCAATTCCCAAATATATTAAACTTATCCATAATCATTTCTATTTACTCTATCATATGCTTTCTCTATATCTATAAAAACCATATATAATTGTTGACCTATATTCCTACTCATAATCATAAGTTGTGTATCTACAAATAAGCTATCTACTATATGCTTATCCAATTGAAAATCTCATTGCATTTCTCCCACTATATTATTTTTTTCCATTCATTTTGTGACCCTTCCAGTCACCATAGATGCAAAAACTTTGTATAACATTGACTACTGGTCTATAATTTTTTAAATTTTTATGATTCTTACCCTTTCCTTTAAATAGTAGTCTCACTCTGGTATTACTCCAACTAACTGGAAAATTTCTCTTCTGTGCCATCTTATTAAAACAAGATAATAGTTTTAATTTCACCCTATGCCCTAAATTAATTACCATCTGTACTGCCCATACATTCAAACCATTTGCCTTTCTACTTTTCAATTCTTCCCTACTTCTTTCAGTTCAATTCCCATTACTATATGCTTTCATATTTGCTATCACTCTGTCCTTCACATCTAACATCTTTTCTAGATCCATTACATATTTATTTAAGATTGTCTCTAATTCTTCTCTAGAGCTACACTCTATTCCCTCATCATCTAGTAATACTATTTCCCACTTCCCTACATTCCTTCTTTTAATATATTTCCAAAGATTTTACTCCCATTTCTTTCACTTTTATTAATATCCTCCAACAATTTAATATTCAATTTCATTCTCTTTCTATAATTATCTATTTTAGCTAACTTCTTTTTTTTTAAGTTTTTTCCCATTTAACATTAACATCTTTTTTACTTTTTTTGTTCTTAATAAGACACTTATATTCTCACATGCTTTTGTCCTCTCTTTTACATTCTTACTAATTTTCACTTTTCTATTACTTTTATTCTTCAGATGATCACCATTTCTTATGCTTGCTTATAGCTGTTACTAAAACAGGCAAAACTCACTATACATATTGCCACACACAGCAAGCTAGAGTAATCAATGGATGCCAGAAGGCTTGTGCATAAAATACCTACCTAGTGCTTACTCATCCTAAGATCTAGGTGCAGTGCTCTCAGATCCAAGGCTCCTCACTGACGAAGGCCACAAGCCAGAAACTAGTCTGGGGATATTGGATGAGTAGGTACTAGATATGGATTTTATGCACAAGCCTTCTGGCATCCATTGATTACTCTATCTTGCTGTGTGTGGCAATATGTATAGTGAGTTTTGCCTGTTTTAGTACTTTTATTTTTCTGAATATTCTCACCTAAAACCCTATATGCCACTTTTTTATTTCACCACACCAGTCCTTATACTTATCCCCAACCAACTCTTCCATGGTTTTTTCAACTTTTATTTTATACTCTTCTAACTTATTCTTATCATTCGCTCTCCATCCACATCTTTCACTATCATTTCTACTTTTATTATTATTTTAGGTCACCTTATTTATTTAATTGTTTTACAGCACCACAACAAATACTTGAAAAGCATAAATATTTAAAAATTGAAACAAAAAATATTGAAGAACGCTGATCACTGTAAAGCAACATTTGAGAGACAGAACTTAAAGTTTCTGGTTTGACCTTCAGTTAAATAAAATAAAATAAAAAATATGTTGCTTAATAAAACAGAAATTGTATATATAATCTGTTATTTGAGTGACATCATATATATATATATATATATTCTAAAGAATATTTATATTTTAATAATTCTAAATGTTTAGGCTATTTCAGGCCAATTCTAAGTATGTGGAATAAGCATTAAATCACCTGACATGGTTAAGAAATCCAGTACTGCTCTCTATGAACTAATATATAAAATACATTAGAGTTTGTATTTCAAAATAGCCAGGTCTAATGTATTTTATATATTAGTTCACAGAGGGCAGTACTGGATTTCTTAACCATGTGGGGTGATTTAATGCTTATATATATATATATATATATATATATATATATATATATATTGTGCCCTTTTCTATAGGTCAGTAATAGTTTATAAACAGTCAATTACTAAAAATTTTAAATTTAGAATATGTTCTTTTAATATGGCAATTGTATTAAGTCAATTATATCTTTAAAGTACAATTTGAAGCTAAAGAGAAGACGTAGTATATAAAATTATTTAAAAATAGTTATGTAAAGCTTTAAATATTGTTTCATATGGTTGTAAAAGCTGGCCATATTAAATAACACAGTTATAAAAATTAAAAGTATATTTAATAAATTTGATTTTAATAGTTTAAAACTTATAGTTAATAAATGCTATGTTTAAATTTATAATCATATTTAATAAGCAAAAATTAATATCGTACATTTTAAAAATAAACTTTATGATGGTGAGGATTGTATTTAATTCTATATTTTTAAAATTATTCTTCCAAATTTTTTATAATTATATTATATAATATAATAAGTGTATCAATTTTATTAGTCTAGGCAGAGAAATAGATTGAAAATCGTCTGTCAAAGTTATTGATCATGTGACTTGTATATTACATACGTTCACACACATGCTTGTTTGTATTTAAAGTAATGAAGTTTAAAATATTTTAAAAGTTATATTATAGAATTGTATGGAATTATTGCTATCATAAAAGTAAACAGTATTAAACATTAAGTTAACTATTGTATGTAATGTTTTAAATAATGTAATAAAGATGAATACATTTATAATATAAAAATTAAATATTTTATTTAAATAAAAATAGATAAATTGAATATTAAGAAATGGAATAAGTTATTAAAAGTTATTTTAAAAGTTATTTTAAATGTTTAAATAGTTTTAATAAAAATAATAATTTATTTAAAAGTAATATTTTAAATAATATTTTAAGTTCATTATGTCATAATTTCTAATTTTGAAATTTAATTCTACTATAAACTAAAAATATGTAAATTTGTTCTCAAGCTAAAGTAAGAATTAACCAATAAGAATAGGTATTCTTACAGACTATAAATATCGTCGTAACTAAGTTATCAGGGGAGATTAATAATGTATTGAAACAAGAGAAAGGTAAATTATAGCTATCAAAGAGATAGTATTTAAAATTATTATTTTAGTCAATTTTAGCACTCTCTGATAAATTATTTGCAATAACTAATTAATATTTTAAAAGTAACTTGCAAAAAAGAGAGTGTAAACTAAAAAAATATTTTAATAATTTCGTTTAACATGCTTTGTTAAATTTTCTAAAGTTCTTTTATCAGTCGTATTTTATCTAAAAATTTAACCTAAACTTCGCAATAAAGGATGGATATACTACAAAATAAAATGGATATAAATTGTAATGCTGAAAAAATATTTATTGATACAGCTTTATTAATATTTCACCGAAGAACTGTTTTGGTACATAAAAAAACCACAGCTCGGACATTATACGGAGTCTAAAAAAAATGTATTGAAACGTATTATTTATAAGCCTATCCAAGATTTATTTTTAAATAGTAATAAGACAATTATATTTCATGAATTATTTTATAGAATATTATATTCAAAGGAGTAAAATGTTATATACTTTCTGAAGGTAACATTTTTAAAAAATATTTTTCAAGAATTAAATAAAGAACCCAGGAAAATATGTTACAGAAGCGTTTTGATATTAAAATATCTGTTCTTCGAATTATTTAAAAATATATTTAGAAAAGATTTGTTCAAAAGTACTTGAAGTTTTTTTATTTTTAAAAGAGATTTATAAAAATACCAAATGAAAGTTTAAATGTATCAAGAAGGAAACATAGATAAAAAAGTGAACACATAGATGAATAAAAGATGGATCCATGGAAATATAAATAGTACTTAAAAGTTTATCGAATATTTTTAAAATTAAATTAGATGGATTGATGCAACAGATACACAGAGAATATTGGTAGAGAAGATTAAGAAGCTTCATGGGATTAATTAATATTATGATTTAATAATTATTGTCCTAAATACTAAAACCAAGGATTATTTTCTATAAATTTACTAAATGGATTAATAATTATTTTTATTTTAAACTTTAACGTGCTTGGAGGAGAACATTTTTTTAAAAACTCTAGAAAAAATAATAAGCATTTTGGACTTATCAGGAACTATCGTCAAGAAAATATGTAATTATAGTTTTGATTCCTTTTATTTTGTTAACCTAGTTTAAATCTAAATTTTTATATAATATTAGGAAAAACATAAAAACATTAATTTATTAATATTAAAATTTTATAATATAACAATCTAATAATTTAGCTAAAAATATTTTAATATAAAGTGTATGGGTGCGAATTTTTTTTTATATCTGCAATGCTCAAGTGGATAAAGGAAGCCTACTGAACACAATGACTAGATAAAGGTTATTGGTAATAATAATAACTATTGATAATTTATAATGTATATATTTTTTTGTTTTCTTTAGATCAACCATAAATTGGAAGAATGAAATGTAAAAGTTTTTTTTTACTTATATGTACCACATTTCATATAACATTTTTAAAAAAACATTATGAGATAGGATTGATTTGGAAATATGCATATGACAATTTTTTGATTTTTTTATATTAGTGATATAATCCAACATATAACAAATAGTTATGTGATTCTTTTAAAATTTTCATGTTAGGATATTCAAATATTGTCTAAGTAGATTGTATATGATTAGACATATAGAATAATGAAGTAAGCAGACTTTTCTTGTAGAACAGCTAGATTGTTTAACTATTAATGAATTTTATTTATTGTTTTTGTAAATGCAGATAGTTATTTATCGATGTAAGATGTAGAAAAATCTTGAGAATAATGTTGAGATAGTGGCTTGGAAGTACTTAGTGAACAGGAAAACAAGATGATGTATTTAAAAAAAAAGGATATGATAAGGAATGGAAATAATATTTAGTCTTTATGTGAATATCAGCATAGTTAACAAAGCCCTATGACTGATACACATTTTATTTGGACAGTGTTTATATTTCTTTAAATATTTGATGTTCTAATAAAGCTGAAGAAATAGCTTTAACATCGTCCCTGTACTAGAGGATATTAGGCAGGTAAATGTCATACCTCTTCACACTGTGTCATGATTTTGAGATATGTTAAGAGTAATACTCTAGCTTTCTTCCTTAATCCTATGCATCTGTTTTCGCTATCTTTATTTCATGTAACTGCATCATTCAGTAAGATATGTTTAAGAGAAATGATAAATAATTTAGAACTTATGTTATGTTACCGTTTTGTATAAGATTGGTTTATTTGCTTAGAAGGAATAGGACGTTATAACTTAAAATTGAAGATCCAAAGTATCCTAAGGAAAGAAAAGAATCATAGAATATATTCTGAATTTTATTTCGGAAATGAAATATAAACTTTTTTAAAATAAGGTATCTAAACAAAGATATTTTCTTTAAAGTGATAATAATTTTAAATGCTTTAGTATTATTTTTTTTTTAAGAGAAAAATAAGTATTGCATATTTTTAAAATACAATAGTACAAAGTAAATTATGTAAACGTTATGCATAGTATATTTTTTGTTTATTGATTAACAGAAATATATTGATGATTACACTTATATCACACTAAAGTAAGGCTTAAAGAAGAATATATTATGATTAGTAAACATTGTGTGATAAATACTAAAATCTAGTACTGAATTTTGGATAAAATTTTGTGTAACATCTTTGACTTTGCAAGATGAAATTTTTTTAAATATTTTGAGAAGTCCATACTCATTATAAAATTTTGTTTCTATAGAATGTTTTCTAAGTATGAATTTTTTAAAATGAGATAGTTTAATAATATTAAGGATAAAATGCTGTTGCTAATAAATATATTTGTAATAAGTTAACCATAATGAGAAACCAAATAGTAACAATTTTTTTTAAATTTTGTCCTAAATCTAAATAAAGATATAATTGAAATATAAATTTTTTTTTATAACCCAGTAGATCAAACTGTAAAGTATAAAAGTTAAGGATATCTACTGTAAATAGTGTAAATAAATTGTTTATTTATTTGTTGTTAGTAATAAACTTTGTTAAATTTTGTTATTTCAAAAATTTTGTGTCCGAGTTATTTATTTCTCCACATCGCTGCATGAAAACACGATATATGCATAATAATTGAAACAAATATATAATTTTGCACAAAAAGATCAATAGAGAATTATTTTAAGGAATTTTAAATATTTTATTGGTATTCATTATAATTAAATAATCATAATCTTACATTATTTTATTGGTCATAAATCAGTTATCACAATATTATATTAAATTATATGCTATCAGTTGCCACACATATTTCGTTTGTCAGATTATTAAAATGCTACCACGTATTTATTATATCATTACATGAAGATATAAGATCATATTATATTATTTCATTATTTTATTATGGTAATAAAATTATAGTAAAAGGAAAAGATATACAGAATTAGTTAAACAATGAAGAATATTATTACTGTTATTTATTATTATTAGTTTCAGTGTAGTAGATTATGACATAAAATCCCTTCTCATATTTTACTACCGTATTTTTAAATTAACTTAGAATAAACTTTATGAACCTGAGATTATTTTATTTGAGCTAGATTAATATTAAATAGAAGATTAAGATTTAATTATTAGTTTAATCTTAGTGAGTAGAAGTTATTAAAGTCGTAAGAATACTATGAGTTTGTTATTTGAAATAGTAATAAGGGGGGGTAGTGTTCTTATGCCATTGAAGTAGTATCCTGTGGGATATTGGCTCAATGTAATCTATCTTGTCACCTGTATTTTCACTTCAAGTCTCATGAAAATATTAAATATTTATTTAATTTAAAATGTTAATAGACGTAAAATATATGAAACAAACTACATCATGTATAATAAAAACAACTGTATGAATATATACAAAACATCCATTAAGTTAAATAATAAGTGGTTAATGGATAAAGAATGGATAGTTAATTAATTAATATATGTGGATATATATCCATTCAATATATATAACAGAGTAATTTTGTAGTAGAATTGAGGGGGAAAGATCACATAATAGATCATGTCAAATATCCATTTGTTTATCTATCTTCTCTCATGTATTGATATAGATGTTGCTGTATGTGCTTTAAATCATGGAGACATATTGAAAAGGGCAAAAAAACATAATTTGCCGAAAAAGGCTTTTATATAATAATTTTATAATTTGTAATCTTTGTTGCTTGTATATATGTATTTTTAAACATATTTGACTATTATTTAATTTATTTTTATAAATTGAACCTTATTCGAATTTTAAATTTGAGCTAGTGGAATATTTTAATTTTAATGCTGAATATTTTAGTTATTAATTATTAACTGAGATAGAACCCGTTTTATTTCATATCATATATTATCTGGAAGTGAGGATGCACGAAAGCAAGGTTAGAATATATATATATATATATATATATATATATATATATATATATATATATATATATATATATATATATATATATATTAAATAAGGCTAAACATTAGCTATGATTTCATCAGATAATTACCAATTAAAGTTAATAATCCATACTAAACCACATGATCTAAAAATCACACTTATGTTGTTTGAGTTTACCAAATTTAAGTTTTAATTTCTAGAGCATGTGGCTCAATTTGGATTATTGATTTTAATTAATGGTTATCTAGTTATATCATAGTTGAACATTTATTTATTTTAGATTAATATATTAAAACTAACATTAAATCATCAACCATCACATGATCACTACTTCTTATGCTTGCTCTTAACTGTTAATAAAACAGGCAAAACCCTCCATACAGTAGTGCCACTCAGGCTCCTCACTGATGAAGGCCACAAGGCAGAAACTAGTCTGGGAATAGTGGATGAGTAGGCACTAGGTAGGGATTTTATGTGCAAGTCTTCTGGCATCCATTGATTACTCTGGCTTGCACTGAGTGGCACTTCTGTATGGAGAGTTTTGCCTGTTTTAAAACTCACATTAAAAATATCTAAATAAAATTATTCATGGAGCCACCAAGTTTGAAAATATTATTGTAATAATCCATAAACCAGATTTCTAAAAAAATCATTTAAATGCACTTGGAAATAATGCTTATTTTTCTTATCAATGCCAATCTATCTATCAGATAAAATAAAGAAGTATTTACAAGTTCATTTAAATAATTCTTTGGGTATCTGGCTTGTAAATTATTATATTTTTGGAATTGTCTGTTTTATGGATAGTTTTATAATATCAGCATTACTTATATGACAAGTTATAATTTATTTATGGGTTTTTATAGAATTTCCAATATTAAGATCATAATATTAATTCACTGTAAATCAAAAGATTTTGCATAAGTTAATTTGTAAAGGAAATAGTGGACTTAAACAATGGAGAAAACAACTACTTCATGCTTCCAAATCAAGATGCTTCAGATTCGCCTATATAAGTGGAAATTTAGGTTAAAGATAAGATGGTCACTCTTATCTTTATAAAAGTCACTATCTTGTGTCATGGTTTGGAAAGTCCCTTTGTTGGCAAAAATATGCTTGATTATTACGAGTGTTAAATGTATTGAATACAGATTAATGCTTGTTCAAACTATATATATATATATATATATATATATATATATATATGATTTCTGTGTGCTCAATAAATTAATTACTACTCTTCAAAATATAGATTTGTAAATTCCAAATAGAATAGTTATTTAGTTAATATTTTTTTACACAATTATTAACAACCATTACTAAAAAATCCTTAGAGATTCCAACCAGATGGTAGATTCACTTGACATTTTTTTTTTCCAATTCTATCATTCTATGTATTAATTTGACTTTCATTAACTAATTGGTTCACAGTGAGTGTAGATTTTCTCTTTTAATGTAAAACAACAATTACTAATATCTGATATAAAGTTTTTTAATAAATCCCATAAAAAAAAACTATGGCAGAGACAGAAGCAGATAAGAATTGGCTAATGAGATTCAAATAGTATCTAGAAAAAACAAGTCCAATCAGATTTGGTTGGTTCATCATAAAATATTTATTCCTTACATTTACATAATTTTAGGTTGATGAAAAAGGTTGCAAAAAGATTTTAATAACACATATCTTAAGTGATGACTGTATTTAAGTTAAATGTAAGTTTTCACTTTTTAATAGTCTTTTAGAATTTTTTTGTTAAACATCTGGTCTTTTGAACAGAGGCTAAACTCTCCATACAGTAGTACCACTTAGTGCAGGCCACAATAATCAATAGATGCAAGAAAGTTTATGCATAAAATCCTTATCTAATACCAACTCATCTAATATCACCAGACTAGTTTCTAACTTGTGGTTTTCATCAATGGGGAGCCTTGCATCTGATATAACTGCATCTAGATCTAAGGATCTAATACAATCCTCCAGAAACCACCTTTTACCTTATCAGCTAACTATAAAGATTTGAGTCCAAAATGAAACACAATAATGTTTTTAATTCAAGCTCATTATTTTATATAGCAATATATATCTGGACTTATGATGTTTAGTGGTGCAAATTGCTTTTTTCATATGTGATGGAAAAGTGTGTGAAAGGAACCAAAAGTTGTTGCAATGGGGTGAGTTTCAAAATACTCTAGAATTATTTCTTATGGTAATATTTAATTATATAATTAGAAGTTTAGGTAAACATTTTTTACAAATAGAGACAAAGTATTCAGTAATGCCATATGTTCATATTAAGAAATCTGTCTTAGAGTAATTGTATCCCAGCATGAAATATTTCCAATCAGTTTTTCAAGAATGTTATTTTTAGACATTTATATCTAATCTTCAATAAAAAAAAAATATGCAAGTTAGGATTCAATCCAAAGTTAATATGAAGCATAGAATAGGAAGGACTATGCCAATCTTTCATTGCCAGAGAACATATTTGGTTTCTGGAATGAACATAGTTTTATTGTGGGATTAGAAATAAAACATTAATCTTTGAAAAAGGTTTTCAAACTTTTTATATTCTTTCGAAGAAAACTTCTTATTTCTGGAAAGTATTTTTTCTGTAAAGTGAATTATTCAAACAGGCAAAACCCTCCATACAGTAGTGCCATTCAGTGCAAGCTAGAGTAATCAATGGATGTCAGAAGGCTTGTGCATGCCTACTCAACCAATATCCTCAGACTAGTTTTAGCTTGTGGCATTCATCAGTGAGGATCTTTGGATCTGAGAGCATTGCGCTTAGATTGTAGGATCTAATACAACCTTCTTGCATCCATTGATTACTCTGGCTTGCACTGAGTGGCACTACTGTATGGAAAGTTTTGTCTGTTTTAACAACTTAAGCAAGCATAAGAAATGGGGTGCATGTGATGTTTAGTGGTTCAATTATTATTAGGATAGATAAAATCATATATAAATGTATTAAATAAACTAGGCCCAAAAACTGAACCTCTATAAAAATTTTGTGTATGCTAAGCTTATTATTTATATTCACTAGAATTTTCTTTATTGGAAAACATATTTTTAAATAAATTACTGGGTTTTTTTTTTGTATTTAAAAAGTTCAAAAATATTTTTGGAGACATTTATCTAGGCAGAATCACAAGCATTAACAATGACGTAAAAACAATTTGTAAAGTTTACAATCCTCTTTCAGTGGAAGTTGTTATAGATAAAACATGTTCACAGTATATATGTCTTGCTCTAAATCTATCACATTCTAAAGGCCCAATTAATGACATAACCTTTATTAAGAATAGCCTTTTAAACAGTTGCAGAAAATGATATTGGAAGATATCTTTTTAAAATGTCAATTTCTTTACCATTTTCAATATATCTCATTCTAGTTCACTTGCATGTGTAGCACAAATCTCTTCAAAGCTATATATTGTTACCAAATAGATAAATAAAACTAATGAGTTGTCAAGCATTGGTGGTTGAGAGGTCAGAATAGCTGCCTTACAAGCAGTTGTCCCAGGTTAGCGGGTTCACTTCCCAGCCGATGCTATGACACATGAAAAAAAAGAATGAGCTTAGCACTTTTGAAGGGTCCTGCCTTCATAATCATAGCTTGACTGCTAATAAGATTAACAATATGCAAATTTATGCAGATTATGTTAGACATTCCATATCGCAATATATCTCATTGCAAGTGTTTTAACAATACTGATAGTTTCTCCTGTACTTTTTCTTCTCTGAAAACCAAACTGTTATTTTCCAATATAATATTCTACCTTCCTGTAAATTTTGTAGTTAAAATTCTCAGTAATATTTAGATTCTAACTGTAGGCCAATTATTTGAAAGAAAATTTTTAAACTTGCTTGCAACCTAAAACATTTCCATGTTTTACTTATTCTAGATTTGAATTTATATTGTGGATATTTCTTGTGAAAAAAGTATCTACTATACCAATAAAGCAATTACGTTTATAAAAATAGAGGTCATATAAAAATTTAGGATCATTTATTATTTAATTAAAGATGCTTATCATTTACTAAATAAAATAACAAGAAAAATTTATAAAATATTCATTTTTATACAGTTATAAGTAAAATAAAGATAATACTAGAAATCACTTATTTGAACTCCATATAGTTTTCTTTCATCAGAATAAAAATAAAGATAATTTTTAATATTAAATACTTTTATTTACCATCTATTGAAAAACAGTTTCTTCAGCCACAATTGGGGATTTTAGACTTAATTTCTGTATACACCCATCCCCCATATGCTTTTATTTCAAATTAAGTCTAAAAACCTCATTTGTTGTTGAAGAAACAATTATTTTTATTTTTTTAGTGCACTGTAAATAAAAGCATTTAATATATAAAAAAATTATCTCTTATTTTTAACTTTTTAATATTGACACAGTAAATACTAATATAAAACTATATTCTATTTTAAATCAACTTGACATTTATATCAGAAATATTTAGTGATGTATGTATGTTAACTATAAGATAAGATTATATTCCTTACATATATGTGTGTATAATAAAGCATTATGTAACTTATTTTTCTATTGAAAATTCTGTGATATTTTTTATTCAAAAAAATTAAAAAGAAAGCTTAACAAAACTATATTGTAAGCAATTTTTTATTTTAATTTAAATAAAACCAAGATAATTGTGTGAATTACTTATAACTAATATCTAAGAACAATTTTTAAATTTGATATCAAAATATTCAAACCTTTTCTTACCACTCTTCCACATCTATAAAACTAGGTCATGTACCTAAAATATTATTGTGCCCTATCAGTTTGATAGAGATATATAAAATTTCAACAAATGACATTAAATTTAAATCTATTAAATTTTTATTTTAAAATGTTATTATAACTTTAAATTGAAAGCAAAAAATTCTCTATATCACCCTCTTGTGTGTCTTACTTAAAACATATTAAAGTTCTAAGAACAATTTTTAAATTTGATACTAACATATTCAAATTTTTTACACACTCTATTTTATATCTAAGAAAATAGGTCATCCACATAAAGTATTGGAGTTCCACATTACTTTGCATGGTATGTCTTACTTATGTAGTAATTTGAAACAATTCTATTGAATTTTAATCTATTAAATCTTGATTTTAAAACTATATTCTAACTTAAATAATAAAAGTGATTGCAAAAGTTTACAAATATATCAACAAACAAACAGATATTCTAACTTAAATAAAAACATTTAATAAGAAATGAAAGCAATAAGAACAGTATTTTGCCTATAAATTTTAAATAATGACATGATTTTTTAAAAAATATATATATTTTATAATTTATTGTATTAATGGTGTACTTCACTATTTTATTTTATGTGCATCCTACTTATTATTATTATTATTATTATTATTATTATTATTATTATTATTATTATTATTATTATTATTATTATTATTATTATTATTATTATTATTATTATTATTATTTCTTACTTATAATTGTATATCATAATTTCATTAAAATCAAAAATGAATCTAAATTTATAATAATAAATTTTAATATTGTTTTTTTATTATATTTTACTCATTTGTTGTAATTATAGGTAATGTCTCATTGTCTATAAATATACCTGTAGACTGAAAATAACTGAGATGAAACTTTTATGACTGTCATAACATAGTAAAAACATCAGATTTTATTAATAACAATAAAAAATAAGAAAGCCATGAATCATTCTATAGTTGTATATTTTATTATCTTAAATTTAACCTCAAAATTTCACATTCTTATCAAAATCATTATTGAATACTTACTACCACAACTTTTTTCATTCATTGCTTTAAATTCTTTATATTAATATGTATTTCCTTATCTTACAACTAATGGATTCTTATATGCTTTTCTAATCTTCATAGTTCTGTACCACTATTGCTACATCTTTATAAGGCAGAGAAAATATTTTACATCTCTGAACATATTAAAACAGTCAATTACTTGTAAGTTTTATTTTAATTTCTTTGAAATCTACAGTTCAAAAGTTTTAATTTTGTATATGCTTTTATAACTATTAATTTGTTAAGTGCATACCTATTACCTAAGTAATATATATTAAGGCTATAACTTTAAGACTATGTGCCTAAATATGGCAGTAAGGATCTCTACAAATCTTTAACACAAGATTAATGACTTCAAAAGACAAGAGTGGCCCTTATCTTCTACCTATTTTTAATTATATAGGTGAATCTAAAGCATTTTGATTTGAGAGTGTGAAGCTGTTAAATACTTCACTGATTAAGTCCACAATTTTTATACAAACTAATGAAAGCAAAATCTTTCAATTTACAATGAGTCAGTGTAAAGCTCTTATAATTAGAAATCTTTTAAGACAATTTAAAGTAGTAACTAATAATTTGTTAAGCACATACTCATTACCTAAGTAATATATATTAAAGCTATAATCTTAATACTATGTGCCTAACTATGGCAGTAGGATTCTTTTTTTATCTTTCTCATAACAAAATCTTGTAATTCAATTTTTACCTACTTCTCAGCTTCTGATCAAGCTGAAAACTTGCAAACATATGCATCCCTAAATACAATATATTATTTAGAACTTGAAAACAATTTTAGTAATAAAGTAAGAAAAAAAATAGAAAATTTTAACCTGTAATGGCTACAATTGGTATATGATACTGCTATCAATTTTTAAATGCCATAAATTCATATTAGGCTTTATATATAATAGCTATCCCTCTCAGTACATTTCTAAGTATGTATATAATTTTTAAAAATCAAATTACTTTAAATTTATCTCATGTAGTTTTATTTTTTCTACTCCCTCTTCTGTTTTAGCAGTATCTCATATTTGTTGTAGACTAGATGGCTATAAATTTAAATCTTTTGCAAAAAAATGCTACATTGTTCTACTTTTTAAGACAAATATATATAAAAGAAACTTATTGTTACTACAGGCAACAATAATAAGATGCAAATATATTTCATTATAACTGATTATAAGAAAGAAATTAACTGATTACAAAAAAGCTGTCAACTGAATATAGTTAAACAAAATAATTTGAATTCATTTTTTGGCTATATTTTTACATTTTTTTTATACAAATAATTTAACATTTATTGCAAGTAATACGTATAAAAATCAAATTTGAAATGATATGTATATGTATACCTTAGAAGCAGTATGAAATTCTGATTATAGTTGGAGTAACACAAAAGTGTAATGTAGCCATTGCAGGTTAATTTTATATGGAATTCAGTATTTTTTACAGATACTGCCATCTTTAAGTATTAAATTGTATCTAAATTTTCTTCATTTCTAATTTTTAGGACTATATAAGACTAACAATTAGAAAATAAAAAAGATTAAAAAAACACTTTTATTCCATTAATGCAATAAAAAATGAAGAAATAAAAAAAATAATTAAGAAGTACTTTTATTTATAAAAATATACTAAAAAGTGGAATATATATATTTTAACAAATTAATATAGATAAAAATATAGATAGACGAAATTATTAATTATTAAAATATGTTTGTAATCTGTCACTTTGTAACAGTATGAATAAATAAAGATGAACTGATATAAAGGTTGATAAAAGGCTGTTACTTTATAACTGATTACAATCTATATATTGATGAGTGATAAAATGATAGTTGCTATAATTCAATAACTAAACACTAAACATGATATATGCTATACTCCAGCGGTTCATCATTGGTAACCGAGTAAATCAAATGAGAAATGAATTCACCATGTTAGCTAAAATACAATTTATAATTAAATAAGGATGATGCTAACATATAAATAAGAATATATGCATATCATGCTCTATCTGGGTGTCTATTTTTAATTATTTAAATATAACATCATAGCTCGATTGCAACTATCTCAAACATTAATTCTGTCATGCTAATAATGAAATAAATAAATTATCTCATTTCTCAATACTTAAAATAACAACAATGAAAATTAAAACTATCATCATTAAAGATTTAAAATATTTAGATATTGGGGAAGTCATTTGAACAATAAAACATACTGGCCATTGTCATCAAATAAAATAATATTAAATATAGCAACTGAATAAAATTACCCACTGTGAGATCCCTGGAGTGCATTTCGCTTATCTCCAATACTAGGTTCTTTTAACAAAGAATCCTTCCTATTCTTCTTTCCAACCATATAAGACCATTCATGATCATACACACACACTGGTGCTATTCATGACAACTTATAAAACATATTACACAAAGTTAATAAGTTGGAAAAGAGATGGGATCACTTTTTATTCAGTTTAGCTAAGTACATGTGTTTTCCCATGAGCGCCACTAGATTGTTTTAAATCTAGATAAATATCTGTTTATAGTGTACTCAGTTCAAACTCATTCGGTACATTTTTATTACACAGACTTGGATGACTAATGAAAAAAAATAAAAATGACATTCTTATATTTTATCCATGTCAATAAAATCATAAGGTCCCCATATCACAAAATTTATATAGATCAAGACTCTTATAGACATTGCTAGTTCATTTTATGTATATTGATGAACAGACAAGTATAGTCCTATTAATGTCTTCTAAACAAGCATTGTGAAGACCATTATTGATATTGATGGCCATTTAACTAGATTATCACAATATAAAGGTAATAATGATGATGATAATAATATAATAATGATAATAATAGTGATGATGATACCAGCCATAGCTTATTAATAAACTCACACCAATAAATTTATCTTTATAAACTCATGAGCACTTTTTAAAATCATCCCATTTCAAACTGGGATTTAATTATTACATTCACTAGCATTTATATAAGTTTATGTTTATTTACTAAAATACTTTTATAGTTAAAACTAGGATTTCATAATACTAGTGATGATGACTGATCGTCATGCATCTTCCCATGTGATATTCAACTTTCTATACACCCATATTTACCAAAATATATTAATTATGTTAAACATTAGATTTAATGCTTATAATTTATTTAATCAATGATGATGGCGATCTTAACTCCTTTATAGTATTATTTGAAACAGTGTTTTTACCATCGCTTTTATAAAAATTTTGCCAATGACACCATTTATTTATCCCAATTACTTAGAAAGGACACTAGATGGAAATGGACAGAGCAACATTCCACAGAAATGAACCTCATTAAAACTAAATTCCTTGAACAAATCATATTAGGATATCCCAAATTTGAAGCTACCTTTTATATACAGACTGATAGCAGTGGATATGGGCTGGGGGTGATCTTATTCCAATTAGATCAAGATCACAGACCACAGGTACTTTGCTTTCTTAGTCATCTTCTGAGAGGGCCTGGATTACATTATACTACAACTGAAAAAGAAGCATTAGCAGTGGTTTGGGCCTTTCAAAAACTTATGCAGTACCTGGTGGGATCCCACATTGTTGTAATAATGGATCACATGAGCCTAGAGTTCCTGAATAGGAGCTATTTGAACAATAAAAGGCTGATCTGATGGAGCCTATTCCTGCAACAATTCAACTACCAAATTCAATATTGTAAAGGCAAAAAAATGTGGTTGCAGATATTCTCAGTAGGAATCCTGTGAGAATCCAACCACAACATGTAAATCTAGACCAGGCATATATAGCGGCCATAACCCTTGTTGTTGATGATTCTGTGGAAAAAGAGTTGAGTCAATTACCCCAGTTACAAAGCCAAGATCCTAAATTACAGCCAATATTGGCCTATTTATCTAAAAAAATTAAAGGTGACACAGTTAATAGAATGATAACCAATAAATCCATCCTCAGATATTGTATAAAACAGGATTTATTGCATTACCAGACAGTTGAACATCAGGAGACTTCATGGAAAATATACATCCCCACAAGTATTAGGGAAAAATTAATCTATTATGTTCACTGCTTATATGGGCATTATGGACCTCAAAAAGTGGAATATGTTATTAGGAGACTATTCTACTGGCCCAATATGTATGCCTCAATACTACAACGTCTTAAGTATTGTGAAATTTGTTTAAAATCCAAGTATACTAGTTGCTCATATGTGGGGATCTTGCAACCCACTATTTCTAAACAGCCAAATGATCTATTAGCTATAGATTTTTATGGGCCATTGCCACCATATAGGAGATTTAAGTATATCTTGGTTACTTATGATGTCTTCTCAAAATTTGTTGCTGCATATCCTGTCTACAAAGCCAATGCACGAGGGGAAATTAGAAATTTGGAAAGTTCACAATTTACCTTAGTGGGAAAACCAAGAACTATTCTAACAAACCATGCCACCTCTTTTCTCTCCAAGGAGTGGAACAGATGGTTACAGCACCAAGAGATTAAACATGTCCTAAGTTCCATTTGTAACCCACAATCTAATCCCTGTGAAAGAGTCATGAGGGAGTTGGGGAGATTGCTAAGGGTTTACTTGGAAGGCCATCATAAGAATTGGGTTAAAAACTTAGGCAAAGTGGTTGGGTATATTAATATCACCCAAAATGAATCCACAAAATTTTCCCCAACTCACCTACATTATGGAAAGAGAGAACCAAACCTTATAAAGACTCCACTGCCCAGCATAAAGGAGGAAGAAATAAATAGAGAAACACTAGTGGAAAGAGCAAGGAATAACTTGCAAGGAATGGCTAAGAAACAGATTGCTAAAGCTCCAAAGAATCCCACTTAATTCAATGTAGGTGATCATGTCCTTGTTAAAACTCCTCATGTTAGTGACCCACAGAAACATAAATTCAAAACATTTTACAACATATATGAAGGGCCATTCCGTATCAAGGAAAGAAAAGGGGAAAATGCATTTGTACTGGAATCGTCAGAAGGGGTAAGAGGCACATATAATGTACGTAGCCTAAATCCAATGGCACTCCTGACCTAAGCCATTCTTTACGAAAAAAAAGATTTTTTTTTGTTTGGGAGTGAGGCAAATGTATGTATATGACTCATTTCAAACACACAGATATATTATTTAATTAAAAATTTATATATATATATAGATTTATGTGTGTATTTATTATTATATAGTCTATATAAATAGTTAATGAATAAGCAGTTGTAGAGAGAGAAGGTAATAATGTTTAATATTGATTTATTATATTTTCTTATTAAATAATGTGTTAAATTATTTAACTTTCATTTTGTTAAAATAAGGCAGATCAGAAAGAAAGTGTAAAATAAAGTGATCAAGATTAGTAGATTGGGAGATAAAAAGAAATGTGCATGTGCAAAAGAGTATAAAAGAATGAAAATGTCTGTATAAAAACACAAAAAAATGCTTTTACACCTATTTCTAATGACTATGGATTGCCAACTTTATTGTTTGTTATCTGTATCTAAGATTATTTTTGGAAAAGAGGTGCTTTGATGTAATAAAAGGTGATTAATAATTTTCTTGTAAAATCGCAACAGACCATCAGCTTGTCAAACTCTGATTTTTTTTATCTTGATTTCAAGATGAGGTTTCCAGGTTGTTCTTTTCTTTGATTAAAATTCGCAATATAAACGAATGAAACAATATTTAGTAATCAATCAGTCAGTTTTTTTAATATGATGAGAGAAGAGATGTAAACTCTGATTTTTTTTTTTCAAAAGAGAGAGCGATTTTTTTTTACTCTTTAAAAGTTGAGGAAGAAAAAAATGACTTGTTTTAAAGTCAGTATAGATGAAGATGTGCATATATATAAGTAATTCCCAGCAAGATTAAGATAAAGAGAAAAAAAATGGAACAAAATTGAATTTATTGGAAGAAGTTATTAACAGTTCTATGAAATGATATTAATATATTTTGCTGTGTATAATATAATGAATTTGCATTGCTAAAACCATTCTTTTGCTTCCTGAAATCCCCATCATGAGTTAGCTCACTAATCTGTCTATGGACTCATATACCAATCGAATAGTAGCCAACAAAATGATTGAGTTTAAAGCCAACCACACAAGCTATTTGAAATGCTTCTTTTCTGGCTCCTGGTCCATTATAGGCTCATTACCTTTGGATGGAGGGAGAAGGGGAAGGAAGAAGAAAAGAAAATTGTATAAAGGCCTTATAACTAGGTTTGATTAAGCTATCAACCAAATTTTTTGTTAGAATTTTCCTCATGGTCATCTAGAGTGTCTACAACAATTCTGTTTGAAATGGAAGAGACAAGAAAATCCACCAGTTCATACTTATCTAAAATTTTTGTACTTGTAATAACTCTTTTTGAGAAAATTGGAAGAAAGCCAGTCAACGAATTCAGCGTTATCAAAAGTATCAACAATAAATAATTTTAAAGTTGTGGAAACAGCAAGTCAATTAATTCATGTTTATTAGAAGGTATCAACAAGAACTTTCTTTTTTTAAATGGAGCAAAGACAAGCAGTCTGAAAATTCAAACTTGGGACATTTATAAGGGGTGAAAGTAATCGGGTAACTATGAACTTTCCTTATCAGATCTTTTATTATTGCTTATTAAAAGTAAACCTTAATTTATTGTTCAAAGCATTATTTTTTTTTCTTTTGATACAGAAACATTAAAGGCTTGTTTATCGATAGTTATTCTCAATATCACATAACATAACACAAACACAGTTTAAATCTTTAAACTTAAATTTTCATTATTTTTTTATATTATATATTGTAATATTGAAATGTTTTTTTTAATTGTTCTTCAGTTGTTATGATAATGAGCAACCTATAAATATATGCATTTATAATGTTTGTTTTATTTTATCTTGTTGCATATTAAAATTGATATAATGTATTTTATTTTATTTTTCTAAAAGGTTGCAAGAATATTTTTTATATATGTAATTTATGTATTAATCTCTAATATAGGGGTATACATTTTAAACATATATGTTAACATTACGGAATGTGTGCATGTGTAACTGCTTATACAAACACGTCAAAAGAATAGGTTATACATAATTAGTTTAAATATGAGAAATTATAAAGCAAGGCTTACATATGAATGGAAGTGAAATAAAACACAAGTTACATATGAAATTTATTTTTATGATATAATAAGTTAGGAAAGTCTTAAGTAAGCATTCCATGAAATATATTTTTTTAAATGTCATTTTAAGCCAGCTTATTTTAAAATTATCCAAAATGACGAACTTGTATATAAAATTTTGTATTAGTTCTATATTGAATTAATGTAATAATAAGCCATTTATCTAATTAGTAAATTTGATTTTAAAGAAAGAAAGAAGAATAGTATTAATAAAATATAATTATATATCTTAATTGGTTTTTGAGTTCTTATTAAAAATATTGTTGTATTTTTCTTGTCTTAATTCTATTGTTTAAATGATCATCATCATCACCACTCACAGATATTAAGAATCATCATTCGTAAATACTGAGCAAGCATTCGCAAATATTAAGAAAGCGCTCGCAAAATGTTAAGTAAACTAGAATGTTGATTTACCTTTAAGTATTTAGGGATTATGCTTGATAATAACCAAATTTTAATAATTATAGTTCAACAATAGAAAGCTAAAATTATGTTGTGTCCATGAGTTTTGATCATCCTCATCAAAGATGGATATTGTATTATTGATTAAAACACCTTTTAAACATGGTACTGTACATGAGTTATGATCGCCATCATCATTAATAAATTATAATCATTAAATCTAATGTTTAACATAATTAATATATTTAGTAAATAAGGATTTGTAGAAAGTTGAATATCATGCATAGAGATTCGTGATGATCAGTCATCATCACTAGTATTATTAAATCCTAGTTTTAACTATAAAAGTATTTTAGTAAATAAACATAAACTTATATAAATGCTAGTGAATGTAATAATTAAATCCCAGTTTGAAATGGGATGATTTTAAAAAGTGCTTATGAGTTTATAAAGATAAATTTATTGTTGTGAGTTTATTAATAAGCTATGGCTGGTATCATCATCACTATTATTATCATTATTATTATTATGATATTATTATCATCATCATTATTATCATCATCATTATTACCTTTATATTGTGATAAATAATCTAGTTAAATGGCCATCAATATCAATAATGGTCTTCACGATGCTTGTTTAGAAGACATTAATAGGATTATACTTGTCTGTTCATCAATATACATAAAATGAGCTAGCAATGTCTATAAGAGTCTTGATCTATATAAATTTTGTGATATGGGGATCTTATGATTTTATTGACATTGGATAAAATATAAGAATGTCATTTTTATTTTTTTCATTAGTCATCCAAGTCATGTGTAATAAAAAAATGTACCGAATGAGTTTGAACTCAGTACACTCTAAACAGATATTTATCTAGATTTAAAACAATCTAGTGGCGCTCGTGGGAAAACACATGTACTTAGCTAAACTGAATAAAGAGTGATTTAATCCCTTTCCAACTTCATCATATTAACTTTATATGATTTTTTTTTTTATAAGTTGTCATGAATAGCACCAGTGTGTGTGCGTATGACCATGAATGGTCTTATTTAGTTGGAAAGAAGAATAGGAAGGATTCTTTGTTAAAAGAACCTAGTATTGGAGATAAGCATAATGCACTCCAGGAATCTTACAGTGGGTAATTTTATTCAGATGCTATATTTAATATTATTTTATTTGATGACAATGGCCAGTATGTTTTATTGTTCAAATGACTTCCCCAATATCTAAATATTTTAAATCTTTAATGATAATAGTTTTAATTTTCATTGTTGTTATTTTATATGGAGAAATGAGATAATTTATTTATTTCATTATTAGCGTAACAGAGTTAATGTTTAGGATAGTTGCAAACGGGCTATAATGTCTATTTTTAATTAATTAAAAAAAAATAGACATCCAAATAGAGCATGATATGCATATGTTCTTATTTATATGTTAGCGTCATCCTTATTTAATTATAAATTGTATTCTAGCTAACACAGTAAATTCATTTCTCATTTGATTTACTCGGTTACAAATGATGAACCGTTAGAGCATAGCAGATATCATGTTTAGTGTTTAGTTATTGAATTATAGCAACTATCATTTTATCACTCATCAATATATAGATTGTAATCAGTTATAAAGTAACAGCCTTTTATCAACCTTTTTGTCAGTTCATCTTTATTTATTAATACTGTTACAAATGACAGATTATAAACATATCTTATTATAATAATTAATAATTTTGCTTATATTTATTTTACCGTTACAATATATATATATATTATAACGGGATGATCCTTTTCAGGACTCAAGGAAGTCGCATCTAACTATAGTCGGACTTTGAGTCTTCTTATAGAATGCCATGGATGATGTGATTTAAAATATAATCCAATCCACTCCTCTATTAATAACCTCGTTATTCTCGGAATTTGAGTTCAGAGTAGAAATTGCAATCGACTCTCTTCAGGCATTTCCACAAATATCCCATAGTAATGATAAATTTAATATAAGCTATATATAACTTTTTTATAAATATTAAATCACTAAGTTGATTCAACATATATATGCGTGAGTATGTATATTTATAAATATTGGTTTTATAAAACCACTAAATAAAATAAACAAAGGAGACCTGTTTAATTTTAAAATCAAGTTTAACACATTTTAATCCGTAATGGAAACAAAAATATCATCTCATAAATAACAAAAATATTAAAATTTAGAATCATAATCTGTGCTTATATTTAAATACAATAATAAACTATTTAACATTCAGAAAAAACATAATGTAATCATTTACCTATATATAATTTAAAATCATGTGTATAATAAATAATACACATGATACATTATAAATCTACGTATTGTCATTAAAATGATTCAGTGTGTGTTATATGCCTATATAAGATAACATCCATTCACACTAGATTAATAATAGAATGTATTCTGATATTAGTTATGTATGTTTAAAAAGAAATTATGTTAATTGTCATGTAAGATTCAATTTGGAATATAATAAAACTTACTTCCAAATTGAAATAATTTAAAAACTTTTACCTTAGTCAGCCTTCATTTTCATCAGAGCATATATCAAAATATCAACATCTAAATTTTATTAAATAAATAAAAAAAAATAAAGTGTTCATCTTATCAGTTCTCCACTTTAATATACGAAGTAATTTTTCCAAGCAAATATAATTATCCACAAAGGAAATAAAGTTTAAGGGTTATTAAAATACACAATGAAGTAATCCAAGATGAGAAAGAATAACGGTTTTATATCCCTCCTTAGATGAACTAAAATGACAATGAATGTTGAAACATAAAGTTCATTGATCATCCTTCGAAGAGGCAATCCAGATACTCATTCTTTTAAATATTTGCGTAGTAAAATATTTAACATCTTCTTCAATATAATACTCCATTATTAAGACAGCTTTTTAAATGAGAATTACAACGATTATATTTTAGGCATTGAGTAGGAATAAATTTACATGTTCAGGTTTAAAACATCAGCAGAAATCCCTGGCATAAATTGTCTAGCCAAAGAACATCTTTATAAATTTTTGTCTTCTTAAATATATATTTTGTAAACTCATTTCGAAGACGTTGATAACTTTTATAACCTTGTCAATTTCAATGATTATTTTTTTATAGTTCTTTATAATATTAAGAGTAAGTAAATTAATTACTTGAAGCAGGTTTTAAAATAGTGAATCTTATTTTTTTCTTAAATGTGTTATAAATTTGAACACATTTAAATTTACAGATGTAGTTCTTGCCTTGATAACTAAATAGAAGATTATTGTTATAACAATATTAGTTCATTTTTATACTGGATTAATTTCAGCAAGGATATCACATAATCATATGCACACTTTCTATTGTTTAAAATAGACAATTTGTAATGAACCCCAAACGTTTATTTCCTTTGTTTCAACTGATAAAAATACAATGTTGACTTAAGGCTTTGTCAAATGTCAAGTTTTGGTTAACAAAAAATACTATTAGCTGGAAACATTTATTTATGTGTGTGCATAAACAAATTAGAATTTATTCATTTTTAGAATTATTCTTTTAATACTAACTAGTTTATGTATATAGCTGATACATGAAAAGCTTAAGATAGGTGTAAGTTATTTATATCTGTTGATTCGATATAGGCACAGTTAAATTCACAAAGAAACACAAATTGTTTTAGGTGAGGCTCATATGGTATTCTCACAATATATATATATATATATATATATATTGTAATATATTTAATATATATATATATATATATATATATATATAGATATTACTTTGTTAGTATAAATGGACTAAAATAATATTTAAAAAATCTGCTTTCACAGTATTGTTAATGTTATGCACTCACAAGTAAAAGTATGTAATGAAGAATATTAAGTTAAATATGATAAACAGTAATTATACTGCACTTCAAAGGCTTGTTGGTGAAGTTATTAATATCAAAATTAAATATCAGGCTTGGTGCTTTTGAGGCCTTTTAACCTCATATTTATAACCAAACAGTTAGAAACATTATGGTGTTGTTGATGTGTCCTAATATATGTAAATTAATTGTCATGTGTAAAACAATTTTAATATATACAGATTCGATCAGCTTGTCCACTTTTTAGAAATAGAGAAACACGTGTCTCTTCTATTAATGGCATGTGGATCATTTATGATGAAGTACGCCTCCTTTATTTTTCTTTTGCCATCATTTCTCTCAGTATTTACGATCTCAGGGTTGGTGAGTTCGAACTTGTGACTGACTGCTTTTTCATCTTCCAAGAATATTAAAGTGTTGTTGCCATTATAGTAATTCTTGCTTGATAAGAGGCTCATAAAAATAGAAAATTGAAAGTATTTGTATACATGAATGATTCCCATTTTTATTCTTGGTTTTTTAATACCATGAATATTGTAAAAGCTGAAAAATTATTTTTGGCTTTTTAGTACAATTTTTATTTTTTAATGCATTTGTGTGAATAAAAGCATTTGTTTTAAAAAAATTTAAATATTTTCTTTAATTGTCATCTTTTTTCAATCATTTTTACATATCCACATTCTAAACAACTATCAAACCTCTCTTGTAATTCCTAGACTAATCTTTACTTTTATGTAAATCTATTTAGCTATTGTAATTCTCTCTTTCATACGTTTGTTAATATTTCTGCACAGGTTTTTAACTTGTTTAAAAATTTATCACCTGTAGATAAATATTGC
Organism: Epiperipatus broadwayi; assembly: GCA_028023455.1. Lineage (NCBI taxonomy): Eukaryota > Metazoa > Onychophora > Udeonychophora > Euonychophora > Peripatidae > Epiperipatus > Epiperipatus broadwayi. Next base: position 2,829,997 of record JAQFVV010000130.1, read on the forward strand.
TTCATATCTTAGAGGTATTATATTTTTTTATTCACACTTTTTTAATTTTTTTTCATTATTTTTTAAAAAATATTTTTGTTAAACATGCCATAAATATTTATAAGCACTATTATGTAGTTAAAACTGCTCTTTGTCTCATTTAATACTGTGGTGAGATTGAATGGATTTAACTTGCCATTAGGGTATTTTTTGATGTCACATGATTTCAAGTGAAACTAATTTTAAGACTATTTTATTAATTAGTAAAGATAATAAAACTACACAGTGTATCCAAATGAAAAGGTGAGTGGTTGTCTTGCCAAGCTTTCTTATGACACAATCTTTGAGTAAATTCATATGTTAAACCACTATACACCACATGATCACATTCTTCTTGCATCAATTGATTACTGTGGCTTGCACTAAGTGGCACTACTGTATGGAGAGTTTAGCTTCTGTGTAGTGCATCTGTTATAATACAACACAATTTAGTCATTCACTACAATTCTTTTAAGGTGTTTGCATTTATGGATCATGATTTATGACAATGTATTTTTATACTCTCTTCTATCATGAAATCTTGAAAGCCTCTTGAAAACTTCCTTGTATCTTACATAAGTTTTAATAGCAATTCAACCTAATTTAAATTAAAATTTATTGTGAACACATTGTTCCATCATAAATTAAAGTATGAAACACACTGTAACATTTCATATCATAATCTGTGATCCAGAAACCGTAACATATTAAAATTTTTGTGATGAATAGCTAAATGTTGTCATTACACAACATATGACCAAAGATGGCGCTTCAAACAGCTCAGAAACAGATCCAGTGACCGTTAACATCATCTTTTTAATAATACACACTCAATGTACAATTTAGATATATCTTGGTTATATTAAAACTTTTATTTACATCCATCAACCCCCTAGGAAAATTGAATAAACAATATTAAGACAATAAAACAGTGTGATGTGATGATGTGATGTGATGTGATGTATTATGGCTTCTTCTTAAACGAAGTCAAGAATATCTCAGCAATTATGTCCAGATAAACCTGTTAGCCACTTTATTTTACATTCCCCACTCTAAATTTACCCATAATCTGCTCTATCCCATTTCCACAACATAATCTTTGTCAACTCTATAACCTTTATATCTAAATCATGTGATATTTAAGTGATAATATAAAGACAAATTATATACGTATGTATGCTTAGCTAAAAGACCAGATATCAAACAATATAGACATCTTAATGCTGGTTTTTTCTTTTATATTAATCTTTTCTTATCTCTCTCTTTCTATATATGAACACAGATGGACATTTTCTATTATATAAAATATGTACAATTAGAAAGTTATTTAAGATCCCCTTTGTGTATTATAGTCTGAAATTATTGTTTATTAAATGATTAACAATTATTATTTCAAAATAATTATTGATAATTGTAGTGAGAGAAAGACAAAAAAAAATTAATTAAAGAAACGTATATTAAAAAATTACCTTAATCGTCGGACTAAATTTTTTTTCACTTTTACTGTTAATTATTTGTGAAATTTTCAAATATACATTTATTATTTATTTATCCATGTGTCATAGCATCGGCCGGGAGGCGAACCCGCAACAACTGTCCAAGGCAGCTGCGCTGACTTGTCGGCTAACAACGCCTGACTACATTTATTATTTTTTTAGGAATTTTAATTAAAGTCTGTTATTTTTATTATAACTGAATGTGTCAAAAATACCTTATAAAGTGCTTACTAATATCGTTAATACAAAATAACTTTTTTTTGATTTTTTAATTTATAGTGTACATTTGCTCGCGCATACCTCTCTCTTTCTCTCATGCAACAATCTCAAAGGCGTATCCAAAATTTATTGCATTTTTGCAGGCAAATAGCACGGTAATATACCCCCAATGTTTTAAGTAAAATTTATCTATTTAAATCTAAATAAACACTAGTCAACTTACTTGTTTTTGCTTTATGATATATTTTGAAGTATTATTCATAGCTTGTTTTTATTTTAATTGCGTAAATTAAAAGAAAAACTTATACTCGTCAAAAAAAAAAGAAGGTACAGGTTAAGCAGAAATAGGGCTGGTTATTTATTTCATTAGTAAAAGAGAAAAAGAGGAAGCGCATAAGATGATTTGGTAGCTTTTAAAACTTTTGTTGCCGAACGCAAACTTGTTTTTTCTAGCGTTGGCAAGCTAGTGTATCAAATAAAAAAATTTCAAATTATTTTGTACTGGTATATTTGAGAGTGCGATTAATTATATTAAAATTACAAGGACGTTTTTATAAACACTTACCTTAGAGATTGTATTGTAAAAAAAAAAAAAAAAATAATGAAATTTTATTAAGCAATAATTAAACTTGTCTGTCTAGTCTTGTTGCTAATATATTATTTTAATTTCTAATTACATCATTTAAAATTTCAACGGTTTTTAAAACAGTTCATTTATATGCTCTGAATATTTAAGCGTTTATCAGAATTTTTAACATATAGAACTTATATATATATGCTATAATTTTATATGCATCTACACTAGTGTACCCATTTTATTTGTCCCCGACATGAAGTTCATATCTGGGTAAAAATTAATATTTTTTTTTGGTAAGATTTCAAACAAGTATGAAATTTGTATTTAAGGAAAAGCCCCGCAGCTAACCTAATTATCTTTTCAATTATTAGTGGGTAAATGAATATAGAGGATATAGTAAGCAAACACAAGCACTTTCCAATTAGCAATTGCTATTCTGTGGGCTATTAATCTTCTCCTCAAAATATAATCACCTGGAGGGTGAACTGCTTAAAAGTTGTTTTACTTTTTGCTTATATACATTAAAAGTTCAAATTATTATATAATATCTTCACTGCTTTTACTATATAGTTAGTATTATTATATGTTAGAAACAAAATTTTAATCGATAATGTTCTCAAGGAAATAACTTTAATTTTTTTTTGTGTGTGTGATTTACAACGTTGCAAATCGTGCTTAATTAATCTAAAATATTTTTATAAAAGGTAATGATTTTACAAATAGTTGTAAAAGATCACATTTAATAATTTTAAAGAAAAAGAGATGATATCAAGAGATTATAAGTCATCAAAATCTCATGAGGACTAATGTTAAAAAATAATTACATGGTTGCTAATGCGGTAATATTATATTCAAGCATTCATGTGTAGTTTAAGCACAGCAATATCTTTCAATTGATATATGTTTTTACTTAAATTAGAGTCAATCCAGTAATTTTCAACTCCCACTTATCCAGTGCACTAAATTACACAATTTGCAATGTCAGAATTATGTTAATATAATGAACTTATTTTTATATAATGATAAAAAGGTGTTACATACATATAAATATAGGGGAATGGTTATTTTAATGCATAGACCAGGGCTAAGGTCTCTCAACATTCAGAAAGGAACAGTGTTATAAGTATATATATATATATATATATATATATATATATATATATATATAATATATACACTTAGATTCAGTGTGTTCCACCAAAAACGTGACTAGTCCTATTTCCAAGGTGACAGTGTTATTTTTAAATCAAAAATGAGATATGTAGGACCATAGTTTAGTGATTTGCCAAAAACTTTTAATGCATCGCCATAGTTGGTTCATGAATTATGACATTAAATTAGACATTGCATTTGTACTTTAGTAGATCATTTTAACGCTCTTCTTATCACCACAAAATATTGGAAACTTTTTGGAAACATTTTTGCAACTTATGGCTTCATTGCCATACTCAATATGAATCATTTCAAACATTTCAGCAGCATTTTGTTTAATTTAAAACAAAATTTAAGTTATCATGTTGTTTAAAACAGGCAAAACTCTCTATACAATATTGCCACTCAGTGCAAGCCAGAGTAATCAATGGATGCCAGAAGGCTTGTGCCTAAAATCCCGATCTAGTGCCTACTCATCCAATATCCCCAGAGTAGTTTCTGGCCTGTGGTCTTTGTCAGTGAGGAGCTTTGGATCTGAGAGAACTGCACTTAGATCTTAGCATCTAATGCAACCCTCTAGCAGCCACCTTTTATCTCTAATTAACTACAAAACTATGAGACTTAAATTGAAAACACTATAATATTTTCAATCCAAGCTCATCAGCTTATATAGTCAAGGCTCCTCACTGTCAAAGGCCATGATCCAGAAACTAGTCTGGGGATATTTGATAAGTAGGCATTATATAGGGATTTTATCACAAGCCTTCTGGCATCCATTGATTACTCTGGCTTATACTGAGTGGCAATATGTATAGAGAGTTTTGCCTGATTTAATAAGAGCTAAGAGCAAGCATAAGAAATAGGGATTATGTGATGTTGTTCATGTTGTTTCATTATGGGTTAAGATATAAAACCAACTGTCACATTTCATATTATAATTCATGAACAAGACATGCTAATACCTTAAAAAGTGTGTGGAGAATAGTTAAACTATATCACTATGTCATATATGCACTGATTCAGACATAGTTCCCCAAGAAGGATGTAAAACAACAGCGACTTTTGCATTTGGACATGTTTAATTAATTTTATATATTAAAATGTCTATATTATTTATTAACCTAAGTATTTCATTCAGGAAAGATAATGCAAAAGATAATTTAATGGCTAAGGCATTTCATCATCATATCAATATCACATAGGTTAATTTCATGGCCATTAGCTCCTAGTGGATCACATACACTGATGAAATAGCTAAATGTATATAAGCATTATGCAAATATATTCAAATGATAATTAATTCCAACAACATTAGCATGGTAATTTATAAGACAGATTTTAAAAAATAATTTAAATGAACTTGCAAATAATGCCCACCTTTTCTTATATCAGTGCCAATTTGATTTTTGGATAAATAGATCAACACTGATATAAGAAAAGGTGTAAACCCAATAAAACATCACATGATCATCATTTCCTATACTTACACTAGTTGTTAAGTTAGTAGCAAAATGCAAAAAAGGTTTGTGCAAAAATTTCTATCTAGTGCCTAATCATCCAATATCCCCAGATGCATTTTTCATTCACTGATTAAAGCCACAATCTAGAACTGATTAGGATACTGGATGAGTAGACACTAGATAGTGATTTTTGCACAAATCTTCTTGCATCCACTGATTGCTAAGGCTTACACTAGATGGCACTACTGAATGGAGTTTGCTAACATTACAAGAAAAAGTGTATCTAATTTGTAAGTTCATTTAAATGATTAAAGATGTTGTTTGTAAATTATCATAGAAACATTTTTAAAACTTCATTGTTCTGTGAATAAGTTTATATTATCATTGTTACATTTTTGAGAGCCATAAATTATTTGCATGCCCTACAGCTTCCTTTACTATATAAAAATGTGATGATGATTTTTGTTCCACATTTTCTTTCATGCACATTACTACAAATTTAGCTAATGACTAAATTGTAATGGCACAACATTCCCCCCTTAGAATAAAATCATCAGCACCTTTGTTTTAACTATATCTAATAAGAAAATCATAACTAATAAAATAACACTAATAATAATAAATACAAAAAAAATTCTAACTACTGGTAAACAACATCTAGATGTCCACCAAATCCACTTTTCATTATAAAACATGGCATCATGATTTATTTGCAGATCTTTTCCAGGCTACTCTGCTGAAGGATAAGGGATCAAACACCTACCATTATAGGTTTCCTTATTCCCATCAAGAGTAGCAAGCATAAAAGCATTCTCTCCTATTTTCTTGGTAATTTGAAATGGCCCTTCATACAATGCAGAAACTTTTTAAATTGGTTTCTTTGGGGTTGCTAACATAGTAGATTATCATATCAGGACCACTCTAATTTAGCTCTTGAGTTTTACTCTGGGCTTTTCCTTTTTTCAAATCATATTGTGGTCTGCATAAAGTTGCCAATGTATATCCAGTCCATTTTTTGAGATCTTTATTTTTCATTTTTATTGGACACTTATAATATATATCTAGAAGATTTATTCTAAGTAACCTCTGCTTATAGAATCCACCTAAAAATATGGACTCTTGGTACCAGATATAACATAACTTTAAAATTTTCAGAGAGATTGGCTCTCTATACCATCTATAATTTCTCCTTAAATCTTCCAGAGAGGTTGATTCTCTCGGTGATGTATAATTTATTTTTAAATTTTCTAGAAAGGTTGACTCTCTGTACCATATATAAGGCACCCTTAAATTTTCTAGAGACATTGATTCTCTATACCATATATAATGGATATTTAAACTTTTCAGAGAGATTGACTCTCTGTACCAGATATAGTTTACTTTTAACTTTTTCATAGCATTTAAATTTTTCAGAGAGATAGATTCTCTGTACAATACACACTGGACATTTAAATTTTTCAGAGAGATTGACTCTCTATACCAGATATAATTTCCCTGTAATTTATTTAAGAAGATAGATTTTTGAAACCACACCTGCTGGTTGGTTAATAGATTGAGAACTATAGACTGTGGAAACTTTTGTTCTCTTCCTAAAACATCTGGTTTCACCTCCTCCCCTATTGCCTTTTTTAACTCAATCACCTTATTTGGTGCATGAAGTTTTTCTTCCCACTCTCTTCTTCCTTTTACTTCATAATCTATCCCAATCTGCTCTCTGGCCATCACATCTTGTACTCTTTTTACTGAGAGATTTGGTTTCATGGCTTCTATTGGTCTATCTACTTCTTGGGACTTATTCTCTATCAGTGTATTAGCCAGTTTATTTATTTCTTCACCAAATTTCTCATTCCTTTCTTCATTATCAGTAGTTTGATTAACTAGCTTATCTTTTAACATTAGTGAGCTTTGATCACCTTCTATTATACTTTCGGTAGTTTTCTCTATGGATTGACATATCTTTGGTCCTAGACTTTCTACACTTTTCTCCATCTTTTGCTCTAAACTTTCTATGAATGGCTTCCTATCTTCTCTTGAAGCTTTAACATCTTTGCCTAGACTTTTCAACATCTGCATGATCATTTGCAGGTCAAGTTCACTCATCTTATTTAAAACTTAATATATTCAATATATATCCCATCTGTACCTCCCTGACCACCAAATATGCACACATCACTTCCTTGTCTGACACCTATTTCTGACTGACCAACTGATTTGCTTTTCACTCTGCTCTATTATGCTTAAAAAATACAAAAAAAAATCATTTAATATCCCTCATTCAATGAATCACACAACAATAATCTATATAGTGCATGTCTGTCTGTAATAGCCCAAATTATATATCCATCTATTCCTCCAGAGATCCTACAGATACTGACAGTCCACAGAATGATTAAAAGTTCACAATCATGAGATAAAAGAACTGTCACAATGCTATAATCACACAATGCAACACGAGCACTCAGAAGATCATCCCAATTCAATCACTATTAACTACCACAACTCTTAATTAAATGATGCAAACTCTGTTGCAATAAAAGTATTTTAAGTCTTAGGGGCTAAAATAGATAAACTATGCCTTGCTCTTTCTTTTGGAGTTTTATGTGGCAAGTATCAAAGAATGCCCTGCTTATCATAGGCTACAGAAAACTAAGCCTTGCTCTCTGTCTTGGAGACTTATAGGCTGATATCATCACAGGACTGCTGTTAACTAAGAATAACATAAGTTATAATCTGCATTGGAAAACTATGCCATGCTCTCTTTTGGAGACTTATAGGCTGATATCATGGCAGGACTGCTGTTAACTGCTTCATGATAAAATAAAGATACCTTATTAATTGGGTTGGAGCAGTGAATGGGTTTGATCATTCATGGGTTACACGAATACATAGCATTCTCAAGGCAATGACAAAACTCTCCACTCATCATCAAAACTGCAATTTAACCAACCAAACTCCAACAATCAACCATCCAATCCAACCTCCAAAATCATAGACTTTTTACAAAATGAACTCTCCAAACACACATGAGACTACTATCCCATAATTCATCACTATTACGATGCCTCTCCTATCTGGCAATAAATCATTCTAATATCAAAAAAATTATTTCACCACTGTCTTAAGTTGTGATCTATTTTCAAAATTGAAAAAACAAAAAACAAAACCAAGCTGTTTTATGGCTGTACCCATTTTATCATCATCAATGAAAAATTAAATCATATTAAACCTCATCACACACAAATCTAAAATAAGACTATATGGCTAAGACAATTTTGTAAGACAAAAAAAAATTTTTACTGGAAAAATTTTTTTTACTACAACCCTTGGTCTGCGGCTCGGCACTGGGCCGCGGAACTTTTCTGCAGGTCTGCATGCTAGACGGGCAGTAAAAAGTTTGTAATAATAAATAATAAGAGTTTAAACTTTTAATTAATATGACCAATTTTTATTTATTTTTTCATCTCATTTTTACCCAATTAAAAAAAAAAAAGAAAACAGAACGAAAACAAAATCTAATCAATCATTCATAAATTAAATTGTTTTTCTAGTTATCACAGATGTTTATGGGGGGGGGGGGATAGAAATAATTTTTTTATTACTTTTCTAAAAAAATTTAAAAAAAAAGTTTTTTATTATATAAACTCCATATATATAAAACATTATCTTATATATTTAACATTGTTGTTTTGATCAGTTATAACAATTATGCTTATCTTTAAAAAAATTTATCTATAGATTTCTGCCAGTCTGCGAAAAGTTATCCTTATTTTTGCTGGTCCACAGGACCTTATCCTTATTTTTACCAGTCCGCATGTGTGAAAAGGTTGAAGACCACTCCTATAGACTCCCTTTTATCTCAGGTATATGGTAACATATCATAGCACCAGTTGTAACTAAAAACAGTGATCAAAGAATATTACCATACCTGAGTAGTCTATAGAACAAATATATTAAAATGATGAGTAGGAATAAATGAAACATATTTCTATAATTAGATTTCTAAAGAGATCATAATATCAATAATTAGAAACAATAATGCTTGGAGACTGGTCATTTCAGTTATCTGGCCTATTTCAAACCCTGGTTAGGCAGGCATTGTATCATCAATAAACAAGTAGAAACCATAAACAATTATTAAGAACAAACTATTATAACTCAGGAAATAACATCAAATGGGTGAGTACACTGGTAACTCAATAAAATATCTTCTCAGGTATACAGATGGTAGATTTTGTTCACTTTCATCTCTTGGCTTAATGTCAAATGCATATTTAAATAAATAACAAATGAATATGGTCTAGCAGGGCGCCACTAGATTATCTGAACCTAGACACAGTTATATCTTATAACCTTTTCACATGTACCGGGTTTGAATCCCTTTTTGGTACATTATTTCTAATAAAAATGGAGGATTTTGCTTTTAGACCCATATCACTGTATGCAATAACATTTAGGTAAACATAAAACATCTTTAAATTAAAGTGGAGTATATAAAATTCATTAGACCAAAATTATTTTTTAGATCTTAACATAATAAATGCGTTTCAATATTTTTATACGTTTTACTAGCTCAGATTATAATATTAATTTAGGATGGCAATTCATTCATCCTTGCATGAAGTAGATGATGGGGTGGTGGTTATAATATTTATTCATGAATGTCAACTAAATACCATGAAATCACTATTTATTTATGGCCTTTAAACATTTATCTATCTCATTAATTAAAACGTGATGATGACAATGATGACAATGATAACAATAATGGTTTCAAGCACAGCTTTAGGACTAAGCCTAATCATAAAATTTAGTTTCAGAAATTAATAATTAGTGGCTAATCTTAGTATATCTAATTGGAATTTAAATAGCTAATATTCACCTTGATGATGAATGATCACAACTAATAAATAAAAAATACTCTTAAAGAAATATATACACCTCTGTTTAATATAACAAATTAACATTTATTACTGCATGTCTAGCATATACATAAAAATTTCTATATCTACATGAAAATTGATATTAACAATAACAATAATAATCATAATCGACTGTTTTAAAATCATAACATTAATTTTAAATTCTTTGCCCTTTCCCGTCAAATATATATAATGTATTTCAAATTGGATACTAAGTTTGCTAAAGTTTTTGATTCACAAAAAAATATTTCATAAAAAAAATATTCACTCTTTTTTTCTCTTTTCTCTTTTACACACATACTTTCATAATCTAACATGTAAAGTAGAATGGTTAAAAAATGTTAGTAGAATCAAAAAAAGCAAGAGTTTTAGAAACAAGTTTTAAAGTACCCTTTTCTCCTTCTCCCTTCTAAGCTCTGAAATGCTATACTTTAACTTAAAACACAATAATCTAATATTTTTAATACTGCCTATTATTTTACATTCACACACAATTACATATATGCAACAAGTATTCTTATATTATTATGTAGGTGTATTGAACCCATTATAACCAAAATATTATTTAAAACAAAATAAAAAAAAAATATTTTACATAATAATAACATTTCATAACTTTAGGTTAATAGACAATCATAATTTTAGTACATATAAAATCATTAATGAAGCTTATGGTTATCACTAGTAAGAAATTCTTGGTTTCAATTGATCTTAGTTGTTTTAAAAGGTCTAAGATAACAAACGAAAATATACAACTTTATTGCTAAAGTTTTATTAAGTCTCTGACATCATAAAGAAAATATATATAAAAATTCATATTACCTGTTCTATTCTTTGGTAGCAACTTTCAATGATTCAAATTTATTTTGTTTAAGGTCTATACTTTGGCAGCAACAATTTATATGTTTCTTTGGAACCATCTCTTTAAGTGTATAATTATTTGATGGTGATGATTCTACTGAGGTTATTTGCTTTAATGGGAATCATATTGGCACTGGATCTTTTCTTCCCTTCCTGTTAAGCAGGATTCTTTTAATTGATGAAGTATATCAGTTGTCTTCATGTTTATACTTTTTCTTGGGTTTAAACTCAGACACTGGATTCAATTTGTAGATGATTCAATTTGTCCTAGATGATTTAATACTTGTCAATCGATTAATCGTTTTACTTCAGCTTTCAAATGCAGGTGAATCTTTTCTCTTACTGAAAATATTGCATTTCTTTCAATCATCAGTCATCAGGTGTATAATATTTTAATTTCAGACAAAACTTTTATTGTTATTATTATTATTTTTCCTATACGATGTGCTAAGATGACCTATATATTTTTCCTAGACTGACATCCTTATATTTTAATCTTCAAAAACTTTATATTAAAAAAAAGATTTTAAAATTGATAACTGATGAATCAAACGCTTGTCTCTTAGTTTCAATATTAAAAAAAAAAATCTTTCTGATTTTTCCCAGACAGGTTTTATACTTGATTTTTGAGTCAACTGACCCAATTAGAGTGATAGTGTGACTTTCTCTATCTGCTGGTTAAAGAAAATATAAAAATCACACTATCTCGTTGTCTTAATCCTTTTTTTTCATGTATCTGTCACAACTGTCTGAGTTTTTAACTTAAATTATATATGTTTTTTTCCTTTTCTTTTTCAATATGTAATAAAATGTACATTTATGTATGTAATGTACACACACACTTATTCAATTCATTTATAAAGCTGGCCTATTACCACAATCTAAATGTTTTTTTAGAAATTGTAATTTTAATATCTAAAATCAAATTCTTACTTTCAAATCCCAAACTATGACTCTTAAACACCAAATTATAATCATAGATAAACAGAATAGAAACAGATAATAATAAAATAGAAATAGAATAAAATATTAGAATTTAGCAAATGCAGGTTAGCTTTGAAGAGAGCTTAATATTTGAAATACACAATGATAATTAAACAGTTTACACACACATTGCCTATATATATATATATATATATATTCTAACCTAATAAAAGAATTCTATTCAAATAAAGAGGATTCGGAATTCAGACGCTTCCGTATAGCACGGGTAAGCAAACCATCTTTATTTTACCTAATAGCTCGCCATTAGGTTAGTTATAATCATTCAGCTACAGCGATATGCAGTTCAGACAGAGATAGAATAAAAAAAAAATTATCATTAATAAAATAAATTTAAAAAAATAAACTAACATTCTTTCTCTATCCAAAACACATTCTCTGAGCTGTAAGTACTTGCACTGTTCGATAATGATGATAATGATTTCATGTCATTGTTAATATTACTGACTAAAACAAAACATTCATTAATTTGCCAATATGATCTCAATATTTTTGTTATTATACAATTAGACGTTTCAATCTCTTAAGCCATGCCACGCTTGTAATATTGATCATAATTGATCTCTCCTTAATTTAAGAGCACTTATAATAATGACACTAATCTCAGGGTTCTCTGTTATATTTAATAAAATGCTCGGCAGTATTGTGTTGTCGCATATGACTGACATTCTGGTCGGCTATAGGAAACATTTACCTTATTTAAATTCCAGGTGTCTTCATCCACATATAAACTATTATAATATTTAACGAGATGATAACCATATTCAATAACAACGCATAATTTTGAATAATACAGCCCTTTTTCCAGAATCTCAGTCGGAATGATGAAAAGACAAGGGTGCTTTTGTGTCCTTCCATTATCCATGACAACACAATAATTTAACTAAGATTTATTACTTAGACACTTCACTTAAATGTGTACGGAACAATGTGCTACCAAAGCTGGTAGTTTGGGAATAAAGTGATTTTACACACATATAAAATAAAATGTCTTGGTCTGAAGTTTTCAATCCCATAAATAATTCTGATTAAATTAAAATATAATGAAATATTCTGATCTGCTTACAATTGTCTATCTGGTGTATTGAATTTAAGATTTCATAAATGATTTTGGACTCAAGAAAGTATTGCAAGTATTATGCCAATACACTTTTATTTAGCACACAAGAAAAATGACTCAAAACAACTTGTAACAAGACTATAATTTATTATTAAATTTTAACAATATTCTAATTTATTATTACAGTTTAACAAAACTATACTTTATGATTAACATAATAAACAAACATATACAATTTATTCGATCCCATATGGATAAAACAAAATATAACTAACATTAATTCGTCTATACTTTTAGACCTGGATTCGAACTACTTCTTCATCTTCTTTTTACATTTATGCAAATTGAATATAACAAAATAAATATTATTATCGATACATCAACTCATCCGTTTAGTGTATCTTATATGAACGGTTACTTAACTTTATTGACTAACGATCTGTTTTAAAAAAAACAAAAAACAATTTGATTCTAGGCAAGACGTACAAACGATTTTTATTATCATATCTTTAATTAAATGATAGTTTTTATTTAGATAACTTATTATAATTTATGGGTTATTTATCAGAAGTTACACTTATTATTTTAATATTTACCTTAATAACAACTGAAGTTGTTATACACATTGTATTCCTCAGTATAAGTTATATTGTGAGTGCTACTTAATCATTAACCCGAATTAAACCTAGTATTTGAACCCTCCATTGGCAAATAAAAATTTCTAAATCATGCAATTTTAAACTTACTCTCTCCATTGACTTACGTGTGGATTACCAGCACTATTCCGCCGCACAATCCAGATATTGATCATATATACTAGCACGCTACTTTTACTAAATGGATCGTGAGGAATTAACCTCCAATATACCCGTTATCTTGCCATAACTTTCTAAACAAAACACAATAATCAACACCTTCCGTGGTGGAATTATCTCTATTTTCTCATGAGGAATATGGAATAACACCGAAGGTCTGTAGAGTTAACTACTACATTAAAATAGTTTGGTGGGTCCTTGCCTCTTACTTGGGCATAATAGGAACCCACACCAAATATAATCCTCTCCTGGGATTTTAACGAATGAAATACACTAAATACAATATAAATTACTGATCGTCCTAACTCTGAGAAGCGATCACTTGGGTTATAAACATACCCGAATACTAGATTTATCTATTCCCCTCATGGAAAATAAAGCTTTTGGGGAGATCATTTTCCATCCCACAAAATAAAGACATTACAATTATTACTTATGCGAATCTTAAGCATATACCAATGCTATATCGGGGCAAGACAAGCAAATACACTAATTACACTAAATTTATGTTCCGGGGTATACTTAGATCAACGTCTGAAATCAATGGATATTACAGCATTAACCATAATAATTTTTACCTTTGCCAAAGAAACATTCAACAAGTAATTGGTAGTATAGTATTTTGAACTAAATCAAGTGAATGCGTTAATAAAGAATAATTGGGAATAAGTTCCTCCATTAACATAGTATAAATTTGTTTCAAACTTTAAATAAGTAATATCCTGTATAGCACTTCTCTTTAATTACTTCTGATAATTTTAACTAGATATTTTACCTATTAAGTATCTGAATTTTTTTTTTTTTTTTTTTTTACGCATCTAACATATAAATTTATACCCATAATGCATATCATAAGTAAACACATTTTATAAAAAAAATTTTTTTTTCATGTCGAATATAAATTTAACCTGGAATAATTATATGAAAACATACCTTTATGATTACAAGGTCATTTAAATATTACTTGACTATACAGCCTTTAACCTGTTGATATAAAAAAAAATACACATAATTTTACAAATTAGTAAAAAAAAAATCATTACTTAACAAGTGCTTATTATCTCACTAGAAAAATGTTTTTTTTTTCGTTGGGCAATTTATCTAGATGAAGAACTTGATCCATTCGTAGTTCACGAAGCAAATTTAAAATAAGAAACACATTTTATTATTTCATTTATATAAAAGTTGCCTCCATTCTGGTGCAATTAATAAATTAGGCAAAGAAAACATAGCAGCATTGGATGTTAATTCTTCTTTGAATTAACTGCTATAATTTTGGGGATCCAATAAAACAATACATATTTTAACATGACGAATATTTGACGATAGACGATCACATATGCAATTCTTTTCTTTTTACTATTGGCGATACGTATCATTTTTAGCTAGCTGGCTTATGAATAAAATAATGCACGAATTTTCCAAAATACTATTATTATAAGGACTGCAGCTGACTTACGTGGATATAAAGTTTTAACGACTCCAGTTGATGTATAATATAACATATTATATTATGGTTATAATTAAGTCAGTAATGTTTTTTAGTTTTTGTTCCTACTCTAGGAATTGTAATTTTTCTTTAACAAGGAATTCTCCGTACAATGCACACATACAAATTTTCCGATCTTTGCCTTGAGAAAATTTTATATTTTCTTTTTAAAAATATACAGGTGCATTAGTAAATATCATTTATCATTAATATTATTTCTAGATAATTTTCAGTGAATAAAACATAATTTAACGTGGGGAACTTACATTATTTTCAAACGCAGACAATTTCTT
Organism: Epiperipatus broadwayi; assembly: GCA_028023455.1. NCBI lineage: Eukaryota > Metazoa > Onychophora > Udeonychophora > Euonychophora > Peripatidae > Epiperipatus > Epiperipatus broadwayi. The sequence continues at coordinate 2,845,358 of JAQFVV010000130.1, forward strand.
TTAGAAAGAGCGCGAAATGTTTCTCGTTAACTTTCTTTGGCTTTTATAATATTTCTTTTAATTATAATTTTTCTTTTATACCACGAAAAGATTATTAAATAAGGTAAAGTTAACAATTAATTGTTTATTTCCTGGAAATTACTTATATTACTTATTTTAAATATAATGACACTTTCCGTGATTGCTGTAGTCAATATGGTCATTTTGAACTTTAGCAGAAGATAGTATATTTTTGCGTATAAAAAGCTTTAAATAGATAGATGGCAACAGAAAACAGAATATCTTATCAAAAAGGATTAGCCTCGCATGATATTATTAAAAATTTACTTGACTTATATTTATTTCTGCAATAAAAAATAATAAAAAATTTGTTACCGAATTTCAGTACTGCTTCTTCCTTGTAAAACTAGAGTCAGACTAAACTTTCTTCAAAATTTGGCGGTCTTCTTTTAGCGACCTCTTACAGAAAAATAATCATTTAATTATAACATAAACAAAAGAAAAAAAAAAAAAACTTATTACAGTCATATATTTTTCCGTATGATTTAAACAAATTACAAAGTAATTTGACAAATAATGAAAAATAATAAATATCTTTAACTAACAATGCTTATTAGTGATGTATAATTCTGTATACATTATTATCTAAAATAATTTAAAAATTACCAGAAGTTATTGTGCTTTATGATAAGATACTCATCTACTCTCCCTCTCCACCCATCCAAAATCAATTACTGTTTATGATATGTGCTTTTATACTATATTAAATTGCTCTTATTGTTAAAATTTTAATTAAATTATTCATGCTCTTCTTCAAAATGACATTGGATTACCAAATTTTTTAGTTATTTGCTTAAAACACGTTAAAGTGAGTAAATAGCATACTTTATTAATCACTTAATATTATTATTATTTTATTTTTTTATTTTCTAAAAAAGGATAGCATTGTTTTCCTATGGAAACAATGCCAAATAAACCAAGTGTCAATAACACTAGGTTACAATATATATATATATATATATATATATATATATATATATATATATATATACGTTATTACTTTACTTTTTAACAAAAAAAAATAACTACTGAATAACTAATTGTGTATACTACTCTTTTTGAGTTTTTTATCAACACACAAACAAATAAAGAACATAACTGTTGCCCCACTCTCTTTCTGTATTAAGATTTTAGAACTGGATTTTGTAGGGTTTAAACTTGGGTGCCATACAGCTTCCTTTACTATATAAAAATGTGATGATGATTTTGTTCCACATTTTCTTTCATGCACATTACTACAAATTTAGGTAATGACTAAATTGTAATGGCACAATATATATATTATAACGATCGAAATGTAAGTGAAGATCGAATCTAACTGCAAAACGATATCTGCAACTACCAGGGCGCCATCTAGGCATTTGAGCCTAGAAAAATTTATAAAGTAGGCAGATACGCGCTGTTAAGATTCCACTTTATTTAAATATTCCGATCGTTAGCCCAAGTCACTAGCTCAGTGGAGACACAGAGATAAAAATCTATATCTTAATTTATATCTTAAATATCAAAGAGTAAAAGCCACTGCCAGAAATTAACATATAAAAATATTTATTTATGCACATATAAACTAATATTTAAATTTTGAGGAATAAGTTCAACATTTTAGATTTTTATATTAACTTTTAATTTTACATTTAACTAAGTTTCAATGAGTTTAATTATTATTTAGATAGTCAAGTATGAATAGACTACATAGATCTGCATTTGAAAAGAAAATATTCTTCCCTGATTTAACCTTAGGCAACAAATTTCGCAACCAAACCAGTGCCAATCCATCCGATACATTCATGTATTCAATGTAGCATGATATGACAACACAAAATACTATATTGTCAGGAATGTACATCTGAACAATAAGTAGAAATAGAGAAGACATTGACTCTCCACCAACAGGAATGTGACATCTGTTGGCAAGTAGAACAATAAACAAAAAACTCCATAGGAATGGACTGCGGTCTTCTGCCGACTTACAAACCCATCCATAGGCAAACAGAGGGTGTGTGGCGTAATCTATAATCCTGCCCGTAGTGGACCTCATACTACATCTACTAATTACACAAATATATCCAATCCATTGAACCAATTCAACTATGAAATGAACAACCTAAGATTACCCTCCCTTAATACAACTTTACAAATCTATACAGCCATTCACGCCCGACTTAAGTTTAACATTTATATAATTAATTTAACAAAAAATAAAAAAAATCATGATAAAAACTTAAAGAATAAAAAATAAATAAATGGAAATGATTTTACATAAATAAGAAAAAATACATCAAATAACACTATTAATAAAGAATTTAGTTTGGTCAGATAGGATTCTATTTGTAACAATTATTTACTAAAAAGTTTTAAAATTTAGAGTTCTTATTGTTTCAAGTGAATATAAAGTTCTTACGATTTTTAAAACGTCCAACTGTATCCGTTGCTTGCCATGAATGTGAATTCCCATGCCGTCCTAAAATTGATATTCTGTTGGCTGATTTATTTATCCATCCGGAGGTTTTTTGCTTTAACTGGTCCTCAATGTAGAAAAACGATAGTTCATTTCTTTTTCTTTCTTAGCAAAGCTGAAGGGATTGAATCGTGCGTCTTTTTTCAATTCCTTCTCCTTCACTTCCGCACTAACACTTATCTCTCACATCGTAATAAATCAACTCACTAATTCATAATTTCCAAACTTGTCCTTTTTATATTAATGTGAAGGATTGAATTTACATTACGTCACCGATGTGATGGTCCTTTCGCTGTGGTCCGATTCCATAGGGATTTCTTCTTATTTGCTAACAGTTTCTATTGTTTTCCTATCTGACTGATGTTTTTACATTTAAATGCCCAAGGCTGGTTTACATTTAACTAATTCACAATCATTTCCATTTCTGATTAATTACCCTGTTTTCCAAATCAAAAATATATTTAAAGATAAATTTAAAGATATAATTTTATCTCCAAATCTTTTTAAGTTTTTGTTTTTAAAATACCTTTTCTATTTTTAATACAGTTTTATTTTAATAATTTTTTTTATCTGTGCGATTTAATATATACGAGTTTAAGATGATATTTAATTTCAATTTTTAATTCTTAAAGAAAAATTTTAAATGCGAACTTTTTAATTTAACTTGTTTAATAATATAAAAAAAAAACAATGTAACGAACGTCTGTGCTTGTTACATATCAGTAAAGTTGCTTAAAAAAAATGATCAAAAAAAAATAAATTTTACTCAGGGTTTGTAATTACGGTACACGATTAACAAAATTTACAAACATTCGGTTAGTATAAAGACTATATACAAAAAGAAAAAGAAAATGTTGACTATCGCTTACCTAAGGACCATTTACGTTTACACCCCTCCCCACAAGAGTTCTATTTTATTTTATACATTTTATTTTTTACACACAGCATGACAAGCAAGTTATTTTATAAATTATTTATTTAAGAAGGTTGCATTGAAGTAAATATATTTTGAAAGATAATGGATTTATCCGTGTATATTTGCAGCACTATTATAAATACCACCAACTTATTTATGACTGATTAAAATGCTTAAATAGTATTACACTGAAGTAAATCCCAAAGGTACTCATCGTAAGGCACCACATTTCGATCATAAACTTACGTGGCTGTGAGCACCTATACACATAAAAGCATAATATATATTAACAAAAAAAACATATCAAATACAACCTTTTGACTTTCTTTTTAATAAAATACAGTTTAAAATTATTTATACTTTCTCGTGTTTAATATATGTGCTATTTCTTTCTGGCAGTGCTTTTATAAGATTTAAAGTATACGACTATATGTAAACAGATAAAAATATTTCATTTTAATAAAATTTGCTCAGGGTATATGTGGTTTATTAAGGATCGGCCCCAGATTGGGAAAGCCAGTTGTAACGATCCGGAGATAGTAGACTTAGCGTTTAGTTTTTTTTCTTTTTAATACACTTATTTTTATATGCAAACTTAAATTTTTTTATTTCAATTTAATGTAACGACATATTTATATATCGTTACAATATATATATATATATATATTGTACCTATATTGATATAGGCACATAGAATTTTATCTAAAATTATATTATTAAAATAATCGTTCATAAAAGAAAAACATAAAATTAAACATTGAAGAGTTTATTGCGGTTTGTTTTGGAAAAAAGATAGGAATTAAATAGTTTTCTAGCGTTAGTTTTTGAAATAAAAAAAAAGCTACAATTGATTAATCAAAAGGGGGGAGGGGGAGTTTTGGTTTGAGAAATGAAATTAAGGGTTGTGAAAGGAAGTAAAGAGTTTTTATTAGTATTCATAAAAATATAATTTGAAAAAGTTAAAACATACAAATCTCTTTTCATTCAATTTTAATTAAAGAAAAAATAATGTTAAAACTAAATAGTAAATTGTATTAAAAATATATGTGCGTATATATGTGCGATTTGTAAATAAATAAAATGTATGCGAAATAAAAGAAGATTATCATTAAAAACATGGCAATGGCTATTAGATATTAATTAATATAAAACAATACATTTTTGCATGGCTATTACTAATTAAGCAATCTTTCAAAACATGTTTATCAAATGATTATCAATTCGACAACAGATCTTTGCCGGGAATATTTCGGCAACACATTGCAGATATAAATAGACTCTTTTTATCGGACAGTGATCAGTTCCACAAATTAATTGAGTGAGTTCAGTTCACAAAGTAATTGAGTAGTGCAGTTCAGCAATTAATTGAGCAGTTAACAAACAAAATGCAGTGTTGAGAAGATCTTGGGAATGCATGTTTATCACCAGCCCAGATGTCCGAGAAAACAGCAGATCTGCCCGTGAAATAATGTCAGCTTAACATCTTAGAAAAATCTCTGTCAGTATCTATTTGTCTCCGATAGTAATAATCATGAAAATCAGGAAACTCAGCAAGGAAATGTCCCAGCCGGCTGGAAGCATTCATACTGGAACCATTCATACTGGAAGAAACAACAAACAAGAAGAAAACAAAGTGTTAAATCTACGTTTAAAATCCTAGGTAAAACATTTGCTTATTTTCATTATACTGTAATAGCCATTGCATTTCATTAATTCGTGCGAATCCTCCAAGAGTCTAATTATATGAACTCAATATCATACATAAATGAACTACTGATATGTGTGTGATTAAATTTCAAATGCTATGTAGTCCTTTATTATCATTATTATGTGTGTGCATGAGATAATATGTGCGTGATCATTATATCAATATTTATTAGTTAAATTAGAGTGTTCTGTTATTGAATCTATAGGAATATTTAAACTATTTAGAAATGTTAATTTAAAATATGCGTGTGTTTTATTAGAATTATAAAATGTTTAAATTTAGTAAATAAATGTTAGTTAATAAATTATCTTTAAAATTAAACTTTATCTGTCGGTCAATTCTTTTTATCAATTCTTTTTACCAAATTCTTTTATCAATTCTTTTTATAAATTCTTTTTATCAATTCCCTTTTATCAAGTCTTTTAACCACTAATTAAGTATAATCTATTAGTGATTACAAACAACTGAGCTAGTTGTGGATTTAGGCGTTGAGTTAGTGGCCACTATTCAAAGTGCATTGCCTATTCTTTTAGTATTCTTTTAGAATAAGCAGCTGGCGCCAGTTTTTATACACAAACAAAAAAAAAGTGCTTTGAACTTGGTGTTGAACTCAACAGCTGAGAAGAAGCTATGTCCTGGAAATGTAATGCTAGTTATATACTTTATAGCTATCGTTTGGGCATACATACTCTCCGAGTATGTTCTTCTCTGCCTAAGAGACCGGTGATTTGAATCCACATAATCGAACCCGGTTCAAATGGCTAGACCCAACCGTGGGGCTGAACCTAAGAAACAATAGTAATGAGGTACTTTGTTTCTTGTTTGAAAAATTTGTTTTATACAAAAGTTAAATTACGTATGTAAAAGTGTTTTAATTAAAAAAAAAAAAAAAAGAATTGACCAAAACTTTCTTTTTTTTTCGAAATGAAAAGAGATTTTGACATTTATGCTATCAAATCAGAGTCAATTGGGTGTTATGGGCGGAGTTAAGGCATTAGAATGGGTAGTGAAAAGGACTAAAAGGGTTGAGTTAGCGTGAGTTTCCATCTTACTAAGAAAAATAAATAAATATGTCGTATTTAAATTTAGTTTAACATAAGCGCTAGTACTTTGAAATTGAAATTTTCGAAAATGGATCTGAAAGAAAGCCCAATATATTTTAAAAATCCCCAGTTAGTGGAAAAAGAGAAAGAAGAAGTATCTGAGACATGAATGATGATGAAAATGATGATGAATATGATGCAAGAGTTTAAAGAAGAATTGTGTCAGAAATTTGAGCAAAGCCAACAAAAGCTCAAAGAAGAACTCAAAGCAGAATTGAAGGCAGAAATTAGTCAGGTTAAAACAGAAATTAAAGTACTCAGAGCAGAAGTAAGAGAAATAAGATGTGAGATAATGGTAAAGATAGAAAAAAATCAAGAGATTGTAGAAGTAGATTTAGTTAAAGAAAGTAAAAAAGTTGAGGTCATGAAAGAGGTAGGAATTGAATTAGAATCAGATAGCGTTGTGACAGATAAAGTAGAAACTTATGTAGATCAAAAGGTAGAAAATAGCGTAAAAGAGTTTTTACAAAGAATTAAAAATAAAAGGTTTAAAGTAAATGTTCACATTCGCTGTAGACATAGATTTAAAACAAAGAGAAAGTGTAGAAAAAAATATTCCCAGATTGAAGTAATTCGGAGTTTGTCTAGGTATAAAGGTTTTCTGAGTTACGAAGTCGAAAACAGAACAGAAAGAGAAAGAGATAAAGCAATAAAATATAAAAGCAGAACCGATAAGAGAGGAAAGTTAGTTTATATTATAGAATTTGTAGAAAGAAAGAAGGAACCACCTGACATAGTTTAAAAGTTAGTAAACGGGCGGAATAGTAAAGGAAATAAACAAAAAGGACCAGAAATGGACTATGAGTCTAATATAATTATTTTGACGTAGGTGAAAAGCCTGAATTAGAATTTCGCTATTTAAAATGATGGATTGTTTTGTCAAATAATAATAACGGAGGCTTCTCAAAATAAAATTTTTTTTTTCTCCACGCACATATTAATTAAAGAAATGTTCGTAAATAAACAGTTCAAATAAATAAAAATCAATAAAATCAAGTTAAATAAATGGGTCAAATTAAGGATTTAGAAATAATGTTTGTAGAATTAAATAAATGAATAAAATAACGGAAATACATAAAATAAAAACAAGTTAAATAAATAAGTATAATATATCTGTAGAAAATAAATAAAATATTCGTAGTAAAATAAAATAGTTTTTGAATATACGCACGATAATATATAAGTTAAAGTAATGGGTTAAAGTAATATTGTAATATAAATAAATATGTGTCCGTGATAGTTTCAAAATAATATTGTAGCATAAATAAATATTTAAATAATTTCATAATGAATTTAAAAATAATATAAATGAAAGTCAATCTAAGTTGTATTAGGAGTGTATAAGGGTTCGAATCTAAAGGGATGAGGGTAGTATTGAAATAAGTTAGATAAGGATTAAGTTTAAAGCTGTCAACTGGATAAATTCTAGCACCCATAATGGATTGGCTGGGATCATTCTTCTTTTAAAAAGTGCACTGGCAACAACCAGAGTAAGTCATAAGTCACTTTTCAGGGGAGAATCTCCGTATCTCGTACCTCGTTTTCCAAAGCGTAAGTCGGAAATGGACAGTTGAAAATTCCTGCCATTGCAGCTGCTTAGTCAAAGTCCGATCAAGAGAATTGGCAATTGTTTTCCAGGGCGTAAGTCGGAAATGGACAGTTGAAATTCCTGCCATTTGCAGCCACCTTTTCTTAGTCAAAGTCCAATCAAGAGAATCGGCAGCTGAAGCTTCGTTTATAAAAGATCCCTGTGCCACAAATTTAGTTTGTCCTCGTGGTCATTATCCAGGATGAACATTGTAAGCAATGTTACCAGCATAGAAAGAAGAAAAGCATAATTGGAGATTGCCCTTAGCATGGAAAGGAAAAGATACCAAAAAGCAAACTTAGAAAGAATAATAAATTAAGATTTAATGTTGTCAGAGATAAAATGGTCAAAAATGACGCATTTTACTCTCAAAAGAAAGGGCGGTGTAATGTACCTATATTGATATAGGCACATAGAATTTTATCTAAAATTATATTATTAAAATAATCGTTCATAAAAGAAAAACATAAAATTAAACGTTGAAGAGTTTATTGCGGTTTGTTTTGGAAAAAAGATAGAAATTAAATAGTTTTCTAGCGTTAGTTTTTGAAATAAAAAAAAAGCTACAATTGATTAATCAAAAGGGGGAGGGGAAGTCTTGGTTTGAGAAATGAAACTAAGGGTTGTGAAAGGAAGTAAAGAGTGTTTATTAGTATTCGTAAAAATATAATTTGAAAAAGTTAAAACATACAAATCTCTTTTCATTCAATTTTAATTAAAGAAAAAATAATGTTAAAACTAAATAGTAAATTGTATTAAAAATATATGTGTGTATATATGTGCGATTTGTAAATAAATAAAATGTATGCGAAATAAAAGAAGATTATCATTAAAAACATGGCAATGGCTATTAGATATTAATTAATATAAAACAATACGTTTTTGCATGGCTATTACTAATTAAGCAATCTTTCAAAACACGTTTATCAAATGATTATCAATTCGACAACAGATCTTTGCCGGGAATATTTCGACAACACATTGCAGATATAAATAGACTCTTTTTATCGGACAGTGATCAGTTCCACAAATTAATTGAGTGAGTTCAGTTCACAAAGTAATTGAGTAGTGCAGTTCAGCAATTAATTGAGCAGTTAACAAACAAAATGCAGTGTTGAGAAGATCTTGGGAATGCACATTTATCTCCAGCCCAGATGTCCGAGAAAACAGCAGATCTGCCCATGAAATAATATCAGCTTAACATCTTAGAAAAATCTCCATCAGTATCTATTTGTCTCCGATAGTAATAATCGTGAAAATCAGGAAACTCAGCAAGGAAACGTCCCAGCCGGCTGGAAGCATTCATACTGGAACCATTCATACTGGAAGAAACAACAAACAAGAAGAAAACAAAGTGTTAAATCTACATTCAAAATCCTAGGTAAAACATTTGCTTATTTTCATTATACTGTAATAGCCATTGCATTTCATTAATTTGTGTGAATCCTACAAGAGTCTAATTATATGAACTCGATATCATACATAAATGAACTACTGATATGTGTGTGATTAAATTTCAAATGCTATGTAGTCCTTTATTATCATTATTATGTGTGTGCATGAGATAATATGTGCGTGATCATTATATCAATATTTATTAGTTAAATTAGAGTGCTCTGTTATTGAATCTATAGGAATATTTAAACTATTTAAAAATGTTAATTTAAAATATGCATGTGTTTTATTAGAATTATAAAATGTTTAAATTTAGTAAATAAATGTTAGTTAATAAATTATCTTTAAAATTAAACTTTATCTGTCGGTCAATTCTTTTTATCAATTCTTTTTACCAAATTCTTTTATCAATTCTTTTAACCACTAATTAAGTATAATCTATTAGTGATTACAAACAACTGAGCTAGTCATGGATTTAGGCATTGAGTTAGTGGCCACTATTCAAAGTGCGTTGTCTATTCTTTTAGTATTCTTTTAGAATAAGCAGCTGGCGCCCGTGTTTATACACAAACAAAAAAAAGTGCTTTGAACTTAGTGTTGAACTCAACAGCCGAGAAGAAGCTATGTCCTGGAAATGTAACGCTAGTTATATACTTTATAGCTATCGTTTGGGCATACATACTCTCCGAGTATGTTCTTCTCTGCCTAAGAGACCGGTGATTTGAATCCACATATTCGAACCCGGTTCAATATATATATATGAGTGTTGAATGTTTAATTAAAATTTAGTTTCTTTATGAATTGAAATTTTTTAAAAAGTATTATTTAAAACATTACTACAAGGTAAAAATTAAAATGACATGTTATGATTAGTGACTCCTAATTGATTATTTTCTATCTCTATTCATTTTTTTAGTAAAATGAAAGGATAACATTTTTTTGGAAGTTTTTGCATTAATTTGTGATCTATAATTTATACTATTGCCTAAAATAGTCCCAAAAACACATATTACTTCCTGAATAGTAGGCAATTCTATTTAATCCAGTGGAATTATAAAAATAGACTGTAAATGATTTCTTCCATTCATCTGCCATTCTATAACTTTATTATTCAAATAACAACAGCTGTAATAATAAACATCACATGACCACCATTCCCTATGTTTACACAAGATTTTATATCAGAGGCCAAACTCTCAATACAGTAGTGCCAGTCAGAGTAATCAATGGATGCACAAACCTTCATCTACTTCTTACCCTCTTTTTGGCTCCATAATGCCTTAGTATGCATACTCAATGAGAATTCACCTTTGACTCTCCAAACAGGGATCTTCCTATACAGACTGACAACCACTGCACCTCTATATAGATTACAATTAATAAGATGTGTTCAACCAAATCTTTTCCAGTGCTATTATACAAGAATAGCCTGTGTGTATATACATTTAAGAGTATAGATTAATTAATTAATGCAGGAGTTGATTTAATAAACTAGAGAGACCAGATTAAAATTAACAATTTATTAACATTTATTAGCTAACTAAAAACAAAATAAGCTCAAAATATTTTAACTATATATATATAATCTGTATCAAGTATGAACCTCTGCCATATTGATAATTCAATAAATTTATGTTTCCATACCCAAATCCCAATGATAGAAATTCATACCATGACACTAATTGTTTACAAAGCCAAAAATAAAAAAAAATTAAATTAAATTAATTTAGCATGAATGTAAAACAGATTAGCTAAGTTAAATCTTTCTGTTGGTATGTTTACATTAGCATCATAGTCCAATTACAGTTGATGGTGCTTGATCTCCTTGAGGACCCCTATCTATGTACAATCCCTACTGTGGTAGAAAAGACTATTCATACAAGAACATTAGTCATTTACACTGAAAAAAAAATAATGATTATTAATTAACATATAATGAATAACACAGTATGCATTTAATATGGAATAATCAAAGGTCTTACCATATTGTGATAATGATCGAATATCAAGTCACTGGAAAGGCAGAGTTGACCTAAATTTTATTTACAAAAAAGAAAATTCAACTGAACTTAACAATCCATCTTCTTCTTTTTGATTTCACTTAAAATAGACTTATCCAAAATCTACATTACAAAAATTAATTTCTCCAAGTGTGGAAAATGAAATTAAATAAAAAAAATACAAAGATATATATAAAATTAAAACATATAATAAAAATTATAATTCCATTGAAGCAAATTAATTAATGTTCATGAGTTGGCAATGTCCTTCATATATACAGTCTATGCTTTACAAACAATTTTCCTCAATTGAAGTGTAGGTTGCTCATTGACACCTCTTCATCATATGCTCAGAACAGTTCTGTATCAGACCTTTTTTGATCTTTCTGCTGATTTATATGTAAGCATTTTATGTTAGACAACAGATATTTTCTTAGGCATTTCAAGAGTAGGTAGTTGAAGCTATCAATCTTCCATGGCTGGTATAATAGCAGTCAAATGTATGATATCAATACTTTAGTTAGAACACATTGTGTAGTAATTTTTTATATATATATATATATATATATATATATATATATATATATATATATATATATATATATATATATATATATATATATAAACTTATAAACTAATTGCAGTTTATAGTTAATAAATTTTACATGCCAGAGAAGTTATTCCATCATTTTGCTTTAACTTCTGGCTATATTTCTTCTTCTTTAGTTCGTGTTTAAGTAGAATTGTTACTTTACTTTTTTATAAGTTCAAAACAATTTTCCAATTTTATTAAACACCTTGAACTTATTTATTGTCTTTTGCTTCAACTATTGCTTTAACTTGTTGTGATCTTATATCAATAAATATACTTCGAAAAATTAGTCTTTTCGAATGGAACACCCATTTTATAGAATTCCAAAATCTTTGCTCATGATGTGAAACTTTTCATTTCCTCTGTCATTGCCATAGTTTCTCATTGTTGTGTAGATTATAGCAATGATAACTGATTTAAAGAATTATGTAATGGAAATATTATTTCATTTTCACACTTGGTTACTTAGTAACTAACTTGACTTTAGGTCATTCCTATGGTTAATTGATTTCAGTCCATATCATTGTACTGTTCCACTCGTGACATACAACACAATAACAACAAGTTCATTCATTATTAGTCTCTATATATATATATATATATTCTTATAAAGTATTTAATTCATTATTAGTCTATATATATATATATAATTCTTATAAAGTGTTTAACTTGGTTTATTTTCATTAATTGGGATTTTTTTATTATATAGGGTAAGGGTAGCTTAGAATCTAACCTTTGTCACTCCACAACCAAATCCAGTTCATTTTAATATAACTCTAGTTGATAGCTATATATACATATATTGTCAATTATAAACTAAATAAACACACATATATACATACAGACACAACTCCCAATAGAAATCTCTTTTTTAATAATAATCATACTAATATATTTATTAAGTTCCAACCAGTAACCACCTAAACATTCACAGTAAATTATAGTAATCAATATTTCTCACTGCTGTCAAGGCAACCTTCACACCTTTTAATAGCAAGAATGGAAATATATATTTATATATAAACAATAAATTAATATCAATGTATTTGATACTTATTTTAAGACTAAGTAATTATAGTAATGACCCAATGTCAAACCAGTCACTAGATTTCCAAATATGGAAGATGAAAAACATAATTCCATTAAGTGATTTTCTTTTGCTTAAAATCAAAATAATGCAAGCAACAATAGGTATATATATATATAATCATGAAAAAGGAATTAAAACACTATCTTGATAAACAATAGAAGCTGAGGACAATATAAACAATAAAATCAGTTCATTTCTGTTTCCTTTCTGCTACTTTATAAAAACAAATCAGATATATAAGTTGTAGAAGACAATATTGGAAAATCAAATGCTCAAATCTTGAGGAAAATCGATAGCTTATCTGAACTTTTTGAGTTATTTGCTAAATGATTACAAATCATAGTGCAAGAAGTGATCATTAAGATTTAAACCAAAACATGAGATGAAAAAATTGAGTTGATATAAATATACATTTCAAATAAAAAGGACTAAGCTATTCTTCAAATACAAATCAAACAACGGATTAGAATATCAAGAGATTATCTATGAATAAATTTACAATGGAATAGTTCTACTCATATAAAAACCAATTAATAACAAACAACAAAATTTACATTATAAAAATGTACTTATAGTTTACTTAAAAACAAGATGTTTTCCAGCTAATTCAATAATGTTGTAGGGTCAAGTGTTTTATCAACCCCTACCAAAGAAAGCATGATCGTTTATTTTTCAACTATGCGATGCCTATTCAAAATGTTAAATGCCATGTTTATAATGCACTGATGGATCTGAAAAGAAGAATGACAATAGGATATAAGTCACTGGAAATCTTCACAAGGATTGCATAATCTATCGTAACTTCTTGAATGAGACATTGACAGATGGTGTATATTAGCAATTATAATTGCCTGACTTATAGCTTCACTTCTATCATCATGAAGAGGCATAAATTTGTTACATGATAATTGTTTTTGTTTATTATTCATGTATATGTTGGTACAATTATGTATTATATTTTTTTATTTGCTCTGTTATTCTCCCTGCATTTGGAAAAACAACATTACTAGAATATAGAAGATTCCATTGTAGCTAAATTCGAGAAAACATGGGGAAGAAGGTTGTTAGTTTTACACAATTTTTATTATTAAATAAAATATAGATAATTGTCCCTCCATAGTGGCATGCCATTAGGTATGATTATTATCAGCTATCCTTACTACAATAAGGACAGAGGTAAGATTTTATTTACTGCCAAATATATTAAATAATATATTTGTTACATGACAGAACTTACATTGTTTATATTTTTTTAGACTAACAATTGTTAATAATTGTTTAGTCCATCTGGATGACTAATATCCTTGCATGAATGGTCACTTTCTATTTGACTTGTACATGGAAAAGGATGTCTCCCAAAGAGAGGGTATTACTGCATCTGGGAATATACTAAGAATTCACTTAATACATTTTCTTTTATATTTTAAATAGCCAGTTAGATTCATAATTGGTGTAACATTTGATTAATGAGTTTTTTTGCTCTTTTACTGTTATTTATTTTGTACATAAAGAGTATCTATTCATGTATGCCTATCATGGGGAAGTGTTAAGGCAATAAATATATTTAATCATTTATATGATAGAGGTATATACTAGATAAACTTGTATATATATAATTATAGTTATATTTTTTCTTGTTAATGAGTTTTCCAATTTCAAATTATTATATATATATTATTACCTCATTTGTAAATAAATGTTGTTGATTTAATAATCATTAATTGGTCTCTGGTTTACTAGAATCATTTCTTTCTCACTCATCATTCGATCATTATATATGCAGAACACACTTTTCTTGTATATAGTAATGCAGTGATCAAAATGAATCTTCTAATGGATTGAAAATTTAGATAAACATAATTTCTACCTAATGTAAATTTATTATTGAAGAGAGTTTATTGCAATATTCTATCTGGGTTCGAATTCTGAGGCATATTTGGAATCCGAAAGAGGTATGAGGTGTGGGTGAACTAGCCTAAATTGCATCTGAATTTCATGTGTAATTAAGAGCTAGACCACTGAAAGTAGACATGAGCATTGGTCAGTTAGTTCATCATGTCATTCTTGATATTCTATCCAAAGATCCGAAGTCTGACAGTTAGACAGATGCCGACCTATCCTATCCACATGAAAGGACCATTACAATAGGAGAAAAAATTAGTTTCTCATGACTTTGTCAATTGAATATTTGATAAGCCAAAAATACAGTGTACACACGCACTCATATATATATATATATATATAGTTATAAGTATAGAGGATTTGAACTCAGATTTTCAAGCACCCTTCAACTATCCACACTATCTCATACAACTGATACACATGACCACACATCTGTAAAAAAGATTAATAATCACCAATATACGTATTTCATGCTAAACCAGCACTCATCAGTTGGTCAAGATTATCATCTCTCACACACATATATAATCAATGCTCAGTTTATATTAAGATAGCAAATCTTCATACTTTAATGGACAGGTTTCAATCCACTGCAACCTCTAACTTTTCAGCCATCCATATCATTGAACATCTGATGATGAAAACTCAAATCCCATGCTGATGCTAATATTATTGCCATGCCCATGTTGACCTGAAGTCACTCTAACCCCTCATGTATAGGACAGTATCCATTAAATACATATAAGAGGGATGGACAGGATACAAGCTTGATATGTAAATATCCCTCTTATATGTATTTAATGGATACTGTCCTATACATGAGGGGTCAGAGTGACTTCAGCATGGGATTTGAGTTTTCATCATCAGATTTTTAATGATATGGATGGCTGAGAAGTTGGAGCTTGCAGTGGATTGAAGCCTGTCCATTAAAGTATGAAGATTTGCTATCTTAATATAAATTGAGCATTGATTATATATATGTGTGAGAGATGATAATTTTGACCAATTGATGAGTGCCGGTTTAGCATGAAATACGTATATTGGTGATTATTAATCTTTTCTACATGTGTGTGGTCATGTGTATCAGTTGTATGAAATAGTGTGGATAGTTGAAGGGTGTTTGAAAATCTGAGTTCAAATCCTCTATACTTACAATTAAGCTCCCAGTTTGTGAAGAGTGCCTGGTTTTTAAATATTTATATATATATAGTTATGTTTAGAGATAGTAAAGTAGCACACAATGTATTAGTTAAGCATAAGTTTTGAATGGGCACAATTTGGTGACGTAGGTAATTATAGGTTGGTTTGGATAGTATTGTACGCTACTCTTACAACATATAATTAACTGAAAAAATAGTAAATGTATAAAATAATAACTGAAACACACAGGCTTATTATATACCTATGTTTATATATGTAATATATGTAGGATATATGGGCACAGACTTTCACATGACCCACCACTCACCACTCTATTTAATAACACTGATACACTTAAGCACATATATGTTGAAAAGATAAATAATCACCAATATACGTATTTCAAGCTAAACCAGCAATCATCAGTTGGTCCAGATTACCATCTCTACACATATATGCTATAAGTGCTCAGATATATATTAAGATAGCTGAACCTTATACTTTAATGGACAGGCTTCAATCTACTCCACACTCCAACTCTTCAACCATCCCTCCAATTGAAAATCTGATGATGGAGCACTCAAAGGCCACCATGAGGCCAAGATTTTTGTCACACCCATGTTGACCTAAGGTCAATGTAACCCTTCCCTCTTCATTAGTGCCATTAAACAGAAGTGTTAAAACTTCAACAATATTCTCACCCCAGACAAGATGGAGACTTTGAGAAAATGAGAATGATTGTCTTATTTTCAAATTCAATTGCACTTATATAAACCAATATAAATTATTTATTTTAAATTCTTTTTTAAAAACGATTTTATTAGCACTACAGAAATATTATTATTTACTTTGTACTAATATCAGAAGGTGTTAAATTATATAATAATTAGTAAATTTTACAAGCGCAGTGTTTTTGATTGATGGGGCAAACTGTGAAAGAGGATGAAAATTAAAGCATTGTAAAACAGTGATAAGGTGTATGGATGATTTAATATTATATTATGTTCATATTGTAATTATATGGAAGGTAATTGTCTCTCAGCATTAAACAGTGATGTTAAAACTGCAAGGATACTCTTACCTCCACAAGATAGAGACTTTGAGAAAATAAAAATGATTGTCTTATTTTCAAATGCACTCATATGAGCCAATCTTAAGTGTCTAGAAATGAGAGCATCAAGCGTTGTTAGCCGAGGGTCATCGCAGCAGCCTTACAAGCAAGTATATTGGTTGCAGATGGTAGTGGGTTCTCCTCCTGGATGATGCTATGACATATGAAAATTTTTTTATTAGCACTTCTGAAATATTATAATTTACTTTGTACTAATATTAGATGTTAAATTATATGTAGTAATAGTTAAATAGATATTTTCTGATATGCTGTTCTTTTAGAGATCATGGATACCTTGCAACCTATTAATAAAATCAAATTGTACAATTAGTTTATAAAGTGGACTGTATTTACCATATTTCTTGAAGATTCTTAGAGAGTTTTTTAATTTGTAAGACCAAGAAAAACTTATACACTTGTAATTTTTTTATAAAATAATCTGCAGATAGTAATATTAACACATTTATGGCTTTCAAATTTGTTGGAAAGTAAAGAAAAAACAACAACAGATATATGCATATCGAATGTATATAACCAATTACTTTATGTTGTTAAGTTAATATGCAATCTTATTAATGTTATTGTTTTTTGAAGGTACATAAAAATTGAAATTTTAGCATTATACACAATCGGTAGAATATTTCTTTCCATGGGAAATTTGTCACTTTCCATGGGAAATTTGTCAAACCGAAATAATTAATTTAGGTATAACACAGATAAAGCTATTTATTTTCATTATCAAGACAGGCAAAACTCTCCATACAATATTGCCATTCATTGCAATTCAGAGTAATCAATGGATTCCAGAAGGCTTGTGCATAAATCCCTATCTAGTCTACTCATCCAATATCCCCCAGACTAGTTTCTGGCTTGTGGCCTTAGTCATTGAGGTTTTTTAGATCTGAGAGCACTGCACCGAGATCTTAGAATCTAATGCAATTCTCCAGCAGACACCTTTTATCTCTAATTAATTACAAAATTATGAGAATAAAATTGAAAACACAATAATATTTTTAATCCAAGCTCATTGGCATATATAGTCATATAGGTCTAAATTCGTTTCAGTACTCATACATTTTGATGTCTTTGGTACTTTAATAACCATAGCCACTACTATCCCATTAGGCAGGATTGGTGTTAAACCACTAAACATCACATGATCACAGTTATGAGCAAGCATAAGAAACTGTGATCATGTGATATTTAGTGGTTTATTTTCATTATCACTTCCAATTTATAATTTCCAAAAATACAATGATTCTTCATAATTAAATAACCACGTTTAAAAACTGGCTTGATTAATTCATATATATATTTATCACTTGTTTGTCTTTTTTTTTTTGTTTTTACCCTTTTAAATAATAAACTGTAAATATTTTTTTTTCAGAAAACATCTCGTGTTTTTCTTACTTCATAATTTATTGAATAAATATGTATTAATTAAACAAAATAAATACTAAAGTTGAAAAAGTAAATTAATTACAATATTGTTATTTGATTATTATTAAATTTATATTATAATGTAAAACAGATATGAACAAAATATCAGAAAAAATCATCATACTCAACTTAATAACAACGAGAATTAAGAATTATGGGTAATTTTCCAAACAGATATGAACAAAATATCAGAAAAAATCATCATACTCAACTTAATAACAACGAGAATTAAGAATTATGGGTAATTTTCCTTCACAATTATTTTTACTTAAGCACAGTGAAAAAATAGCAGACTGTAGAGTTCAAAGTTCATAAGTTGTGACCCAGCTCAGTTGGCACTTAAACTTCTTATGACCTCCTGAGTAATACATAATTTGATTACTTATTATACTTATAAAATATTTTTTTATAATTAATTTTTAAAATGTCAACAGGTTTAATTTTCATAAATTATGTTTCATTATCATCATCTATCTGATCTGTCATTTCGAAAATAAATGACAGTTTTAATAACCACTACCAGGCCATTATTCTTTCTAATCTTTATGTGCTTTCAATACTGCTGATCCACTCCATTCTATGATGCCACTTATCTATATCAAACTTGGTCATTCCCTTCTTCTTCCCCTATTTACAATTCCAATTATGATATCTTTTTTTCCAATGCATTCACCTGTTTCATTACTTTCCCAAAATAATGTAAC
Source organism: Epiperipatus broadwayi (assembly GCA_028023455.1). Lineage (NCBI taxonomy): Eukaryota > Metazoa > Onychophora > Udeonychophora > Euonychophora > Peripatidae > Epiperipatus > Epiperipatus broadwayi. Next base: position 2,864,565 of record JAQFVV010000130.1, read on the forward strand.
TGTTTTTGCTTTGTCTTTTTCAATAGTATTCTTTTGAGTATCTTCCACTTCCAATAACCATTATTATTAACTAAAATAAAAATATAAATATTAGTAAAAAGACTAGAATAACTAGACATTAGAATATTCTCGATTTGCTACTTTGGATTAAATTTATAAAATTATAGAGATCTTGTTATAACACAATTGAATTTAATGAATAATTAAGTCACAATATACACTGTATCAGTATATATTACCTCTATTATATAATTTTAAAATGTAAATTAAAAAAATGTAATGATATAAAAATTCATTATTATTGCAGACACTATTTTTTTTTTATCCTGGAGCATCATTCATGGTCACATTTATGTATAATATTTATTTGGGTAACATTGAAAGCACATACATTTTATTTTCCACTTTTTTTTATCCTGTTCAAACTTTTATGGCAATAAATTGTGTTTTAAGTACAAGTGTAAAATTCTTTCAGAATAAAAAAAATATAAAGTATCTTTCTTAAGTGATAAAATGAAAGTTATTGATTTAGTAGTGGGAGAAAAAAGAATTGTAAATGATTTTTATATTGTATAAGAAATTTAAACTTTGAAAAATTTAAATAACAATATAAAATCAATATCAAATATGGATGATTGTACATATTCTGAAGTTGATATACATTTTAAAACATCAAACTAGCTAAAGTATCCATATTCATCTGGTAATGAGATGGTTGTCATTTTTCCACAGAGAAACAAAACTTATTGAATAAAAAAGATATTATCCAGAGCAGATTTACTGAGATAAAAGTCTGATATTATTTATTTTATTTAAAAAATAAGGATAACAGTAGAGTAACTTTTTTAATTATTTTTATTTTGTGACTGAATGTGAATGAGTGAACATAAAATACAATATATATATATGTGTGTGTGTGTGTGTGTGTGTGTAAATGTGTTCTCTCAATTTATTATTAATACCTACATTGTTAATGTTTTAAAATTTGTTTATACTAACATTTTAATTTATATATGCATATTATGGTTGTATGAAATGCAGTGGATAGCTGAAGAGAGATTGAAAGTCTGTGTTCAAATCCCCTATAATTATATTTTTAAATAGTAACTATTATATATGTCTCTGTATTAAAAACTACTTTACACTTGAAATTTAGTAAGCATGACCTATTTATTATAGTCAAAATTTATAAACAAGATGTAAACTACTATATATGATATACGTCATATCTCAAGAAAGCTTGGAATGAAATATAAAGGACATTATCTTTTATCTGTATCCTAAGTTTAATTCATTTTTACTACCATAATAAGATTAATAAATTTTAAATAACCTATTTGTTGTTGTTGTTATTATTACTGCTGTTATTATTATCATCACCATCATCATCATCACCATCATCATCATCATCATCATCATCATCATCATCATTATTATTATTATTATTATTATTATTATTATTATTATTATTATTATTATTATTATTATTATTATAATACTGAGATAAGAAAAATAAGTGAAGCAGGAGATGAGAATTCCAGAATTTTTGATTGGCAGTTCCATATCAAAATTAATACTACAATCCCTTGCAATGTTCAAGGAAACTTGATCTCATTGCCTATAGAATAGAAACCCTAAAATTAAATCAGGGCACTCACTTATCATACAGCTAAAAGAACTGTTTAGATCTAGTAAATAACATATGACTTAAGACAAATCAAGGAAATCTATTTTCAATATTTTTCTCAAAAGCTTGTCTTAATGAAGACAGACAAATACCGCATATAAAATGTGATATATGTAGCAATCAGAGTCAATCTGAATCCAGAGCCATTGGTATGAAATTAGTGATTAATCATATAGAAATAGAAGGTCCTGCATGCTTCTGGCATAAATTATGGAAAGAAGCATCTATAATTAAGAGAGAAATATACATTGGCACATGACATGTTAGACAAATATTGAAAATACATTATTAATGAATGAGAATTCATTAAATATTTTTTTGAAGTATCAGAGATGGTCTCATAAAATAGTGGCTATTTTATACTAATTATTTATATGATATATTCTTTATGTTTTATGAACAAAAATGGCTTATTTTTCTGAAAATTACATTTCAGTAACAAACTGAATATTGACTTCCAACAAAATCATTTTGACACGAGATATTTAAGTCTTCTTGCCAACATATGGTGAAAAAGATTCTGAAATTAAAGAAGTACATCCAAGATTTGGATACATAATTAAGACATTCAATGTAAAGTAAATAGCCATTATAATTGATATAATAATGTAAATATAAAAATCCTGAGTAGTAAAAAGTAATGTAATTGGCTAAAGGATTTCACGATGAGAACAACTTATGCAGTTTTTATTTCATTGAAATGAATATTATAATAATGAATATAATATTTTAACATCATCCTCACCAGCTCTTCACTTGTATAATATTTGTAAAATTTAAATAGTTTATGTTCAATTCAAAACAAGTGGCAAACACAAATCATTGATACTAAGATATGCTTGGTGCAGAATACTGTGTTTATCATCAAATTTTTAAGATAGAATTAAATATAAACGTAAGACATGTAGATAAAAACAGCACAACAAATGAGACAGCCAACAACATCATAGTTCTAGAATCCCTTCAACAATTAAAGTGGCATAATATTGATCAAGATGGTGAAAAAGAATAGGCTGATACATAAAAATGTGTCTCAAAAGCATTTAGGATCAATAAAAAGTAAAATAATGTCTCAAAAGCATAAGTATTGGATGTCAATGGACCACATTACATTTGGAAAATATAATAAAGTAAAGAATGAAATATACTTTCTTTCACCATAAGCTGAAATTATGTTATCAACAAACATGATTGTGTGTAAACCTCCAAGATAGAAAAATTGTTGATGCTATATCATAAGATTTATTAAATTGACATAGCTTAATGTTTTCATTTTTTTTATTTACATTTTTTGGAGAGTATATAATTGATACAACAAATGTTGCAAATTTACTGCAATTATTAATATTGTTAAATAATGGCAGATAATAGTATTATCTGATTCTCATTTATTATTTTGTTAATGTAAAATAATATTATTAAACAATAGCAATGAAAAATATACAAATACTATTTTTATGTACATATAATAAGTTTCTAAAAATGTCAGCATCATTCATTCTCAATACATTTATTATGTCTGCTACACTACATAAAAAAAATCAATAAATTATTGTACAATGTACATTCATTTGGGTAATAACATTTTTGCTAGCAGTCTGGAGCACAGTTCATATAATACAGTTGCCATTGACTAGAGATGATCTTTCTTTAAATTTTTTAGCATGCACTTTAAAATACGTTGTTATATGTGTATATTTAAAAAAGAGATTCCAAATATATCACAGATGTTGTTTAATACACATGTCCATTCTTTCCAAAGTTCATCTTTAGCATTTGTCTTTCTTTGACACACACTTTTTCTCTGTCTCTCTTTATTTCTCTCTCCCTGTCTCTCTCTGTCTATCTCCCTCTCTCTCTCCCCTCACTCTTTTCTTCTCTCTCCCTCCCTCTCTCTTTCTCTTTATCTATCTCTTTCTATGTCTCTCTATTTCTTTCTATGTCTCTATTTATCTATGTTTCGTAGAAATAAAGATCATAAATAGTTTAGAGTCATTGCTAATGATACCAAATATACATAAATAAAGAAAGCAGTGAAGTATTTGCAAGAAAATCCTCCATTTATTCTTTTGTTTACGTTTTAATTAATCCGTGAAAATATTTAATATATATATAATATTTTTTATAATTTTGTTTCGTGTTATGTCTGTAAATAATAACTATTAATAAATAAAATAACGCCAGAAAGACAAATTAATAAATCTTATTTTCTTTAAAGATTTATTATGTTATAAAATAAAATAAACTTTCGTGTACGCCCATGTTATTAATTTTATGGCGTTAATTAATTTCACTGTTTAACAAATTATAATATATATATATATATTTACGTCCTAATAAATTTTACCATGTCTAAAACACACATACATAATATATATATAATGTAAATTAACAATTTATAATGTATCCTGTTACTGTAATTTATATATAACCAAATATAAAATGAATGAGCCGGTTTATAATCTGACCAAGTATAAAAGAAAAAGAAAATGAGAATTTATTATAAAATATGAAGCCAGTTTATACAATGTATTACTAGTTTTTGTAAGGAAGACAAATTCATAAATTATTTCACAGCTACATAATTCACAATTAATGAATGAAGAATATTATTTAGTCAATATTAAATAATAATGTGTAATCCCATCCACTTTATATATATAAAATGTTGACAATCAACTTTCCAAACTCTGTTAACACCACTGTAGCTTTTTATTAGGTTGCCTAGCAACAATAACATGCCCATTTCTGCCTGCTTCCACAATTCTTCACTGCAAACTTCAATCAATTACGGATGTAAACACAATTTTTTTTACAATATGTTAAACGTTAAACTTCGCTAGGTAAAGTTAATTTGTACTCATTAAAGAAAAAGCTTATGCCAATTAATAATCCAATATTAAATTTGTAATAACTAATAAACATAATACTTCAAATTACATACAAGTAGTGGATTAATCAACTTACCAAAATGCTATTGATATGAGAGTAGTAATCTCTTTATCCGGTTGCCTGACAACTTTAAAATGACCATTTATATCTGTCATTTCATTTCGCATAGAGATAGCATATCTGACCAATGATATTATTCAGAGTGAACTTCAAACCTAACCTCACTGTAAACAAAACCTTTCTCAATATAGCTAAGCATTTCACTTAGCAAAATAGAGTGAAGCTAAGTGTTCCACATTACAAAATGAATTAATTTCTATTCATGTTGGAAAAATTTTATGAATTAATAAGCCATTAATAATAATAAATATAAGTAAAATTAATTCTGTTGTGTAAAGTTTTATGTTCAGTTGTTTTGGAGCAGTCTTTGTTTACATGGTTTATTCTGAATAATATCTCCTGTAAGATTTGCCATTGCAAAAAAAAAAAACAAAAAAACAAAGTTTATAGATTGTTATTTTACATTTATTAGATCATCTGATAAAGTTGTTGACCTATTGATATTTACAATATTTGGAAAGTTAATGATATCCATATTTAAATTTTAGTATGCCTTGCTGTACATTTTAGATATTATACGTTTGGCATTGAAATATAAATTTACACAGATGTTTAAAAGCGAATAGAAATTGTATCTATTTATGAAGATTAAGGTTGACCCATATTAAAGGTGGTTGTATTTGAAGTTTATCCAGAACATTATCATTTGACAAATTTATGATCTCTATAAGAACTGTGGTAGCAGTTGTGATTGTCATTTAATTTCTAATGATCAATCAATGCTCACTTAGAGTGTGCTCATTGTCATTTTGAATTCTAAGGACCACTCAAAAACATTGCTGATACATGCAAGCAATTGATGACATCAAGTAATTCATACTGGGTCATTTAGATGTGTCAGTAATAGTTTTGAATGGTGAGCACAGTCTAAATACTAAAAGCTTATAACTTCTAAAATACAAATTTTATTACAATATATATATACCCATAGCCATATGAAATAAAAGCACATTAATTTTACAATTAATTGGATATTTTCTTACCAGAAAGAAACTCTGAGGATCCATGCTTTCTTTGTTTGATGTAATTAGAAAAAACAATGGAGATAAGAAAAAATAGCATTGTTCACTTTTGATCTCCTGACATGGCTATCAGATCTACACTTGATCATGTGAGGTCTTTATGGACTTTTGAAATTGATACAAATCTGTACATTTATTTACATAATTTTCTATTTATTAACATCGAAGTGACCTTTACCATCAACAAATGAACATGGAAACATGTTTTTTTTTCAGATTCTAATAAAAAATTGTTAATTATTTCAATTGTAAAAGAGCTATTGAATTTTTAACAAGATAAACACTAATCTTTTCACTGGATATAGATAGTGTTAGCATCTTTGAGAAATATAATGAATAAATCTCTCATTTAGATTCTTTTTATTCACCTGCCAGAAAATAATAACATGTGAGAAATGAAGCATACAGCATTATTGACTTTGGTGAAAAAAACCTCTGATTTATTAATTATTTTATTAATTGTAAAATGCTTAGATTTTTTTTTAAAAAAAAGCTGAGAAAGTTTGAAAAAGCTCTGATGAAGACTGCTGGGCAGTCGAAACTGTCAGGAAAATAAAGAAGTTTTATTAAAGAATTTTTTTGCATTAAAGTGTATATGAAAAAAGTTATTATAAGCAATACATATAAATATATGAAGAAATGCAAAGAAAGTGAAGGAGAAGAATAAGAGTATATACTTCTAATTGTAAAATAAATATTCTTTACTTTAGACAATTATTCTTTTGACTAATGTTAAGATAAAATATGATTTCTTATTAATTGTAGAATTAATATATTTTAGCAGGTGTTTCTACATTTATTCAACATTTATGTTATTTCAACATGTGGTTATAGGTCTATATTGTAATAAAATTCATATTTTAAAAGTTATAAACTTTTAGTATTTCAAAATTATAAGCTTGGTTTGATCAATTTTATGCTTATAGAACATGTGGTTTTTAAATTAATACATGGGTCCAATATTTTTTTTGTTTCCTTTTTCTGTTTAAGTATTATAAATTCATTTTTAAGGAAATATAAGCTTTTACTATTTTGAATTTCTTCATTCCTCCCATCTTTTATATTTTATATATTTTAGTCATGAGATTAGGCCAAGCATAGTTGTATGAAATTAGAGTTTTATTTTTTTAATTATTGATGTAAATTGTGATTTAGTAACAGAATGGCCAAATTGTGACCAAGTGTGAATTATTCAATGTCATTTATTGCTTAGATGTGTCAGTCCATTTTTAGAATTCAAGATGGTCATGAGCTCACTCTAAATCAGTGCTGAGCAATCTGATAAAAAGATTGAACATTGATATTAACAATACTTGCAAAATTGATTTTTTTCCTTGTTTACGTATGATTTGAAGCATTATATTTATTAGTTACATTTTATTTACAACTGTCAAACCATCCACCTCAGATAAATACAATAAAGATTATTACTAATCATTTTCTAAACTAGAGATTATCTCTAGCATAGATATAAACTTTAAACCTCAGTTAAAGATTAATATATCTGATTTTTTTAATTTTAAATATATATACACACACAGAGTTATATACCTTTTTCTTTCCCATGTGTAATATCTTTATAGATATATTAAACAACCTCCATACTTCCCCATTCTTTTTAAATTCATATAAATAAAAATACAATAAAAGAGAAATGACCCCCATGATGCATTTCATGCTGAACCAGTACTCATCAGTTGGCCTAGGTCACCATCTCTCATATATATCTGTATTATATGAAGAGTATTTATCTAAATTGTTACATTTTTATTTACAACTGTCAAATTCACACCACTTACAACTTTGATACCATCCACCTCAGATAAATACAATAATGATTATTACTAATCATTTACTAATCTAGAGATTATCTCTAGCATACATATAAACTTTAAATCTCAGTAAAAGATTAATATATCTGATTTTATTAATTTTAAACATACATACACATGGAGTAAACAGCAATCTAAAGGCTAACTACACGATTTTAAAAAATAACGTGCGTGTGTGCTTGCGCACACGTATATATATACACATGCGTACTAAATAAAAACGCTATTTGAAGATTGTTAATTTAACCACTTCCCAAATCGTTTTGAAAAAAAAAAAAATTAATAATAAATTTTTATTATTAAAAAAAATTAAGAAATGTGCTGAACATAACAAGGAAGGTGATTTGCATAATGGCGTGGTACACAATTAAATAGTATACGGTTAACTGCAGTTCGAGAAGGATCAACATTTTTTTATTCTAAAGAATATAGAATAAAGGAATTCAAGTGTGCAGCATAATGAAAAGTTTGTCTTTATGCTATTTATAATTATAAATGTATAAAATAAGCTATGCATATATTTTATGATAGGGGATAACTTTTTATCATGCGAGGCTAAATAAAAACAAACAGCATATTGGGTGAAATCTCAAGCATATTCCCGGTCTCGTAAATAAAATGTATAAAAAGTTATAATTCCAACTATTATAATCTGCAAATGAAAAGAACTGAACTACGCCGTTAAATTGCCGTATTATATTATTGGAACCGTGGCACCCTAATACAAATGATTTATTTGTCTAAGATCCGTTTTTAAATTGGTGAAAGGTAAGATATTAGATAACGAAACTATTTCTTACTATCACGGAAAAAAAGCCTTTAAATTTATAAAGACAAAAATAATTATAATTAAATATTCAGCAATACTATATTTTATTTGATCTATAATTAGAATTATAAACTTAAATGAAAATAATTCTAAAAAATGCATTATGTTTAAATTTTATATTTATGTATACATGTGGCTGCATAAATGAGTTTGCTGTTCTCTGAAAGGAGACTTTTGATTTCTCTTGGGAGCCTTAAAGGAACCGAGCAGGACTAATGTTCACCTCATATATTCTTGATGTTGCAGCTTTTATTACTATGTGGTTATTCATATGGCATACGAACATAGATGGGCTATTTTTTATCTCCGAGTTTAAGATCAAAAAACACCAAGTGCTTTCTTCTCAGTACCTGATAAGGCAGAATGAATATGTGTGTAAAAGAATTATTTTTAAAATAGGTATTTACAATCATAACAGACAAAAATATGACCCTTATTCCCAAGAGTCTACAGTCACCAGCCAAGGCAGTGGTTGGTGGCTGAAGGTGGAGGGTGTTAAGAATTCCCTGATTGCAGATCCAGGTTGCCATTTGATGATGACTTTTTATTTAGGTACTTACAACTGCAGAACACTTTCAAGTGAAAGAAGATTGCAAGAATTAAAAAAAGAACTGTCTTATATTAAATGGGACATTATTGGACTTTGTGAAGTTAGAAAGGTGGAGAGACAATTGATTTAAAAAGTGGACATGTACTCTACTATAAAGGCACAAGTATTGGAAATATAAGAGGAGTAGGATTCATTATAAATAAAAATTGGAATAACAGGATTGTGGAGATTGGTGGTGTATCAGACAGAGTGGCAAGATTATACAACTTAATAGCAGATATCAAATGCAGATAATTCAGGTTTATGCCCCAACAAGTTCTCATAGTGATGAAGTGGTAGAAGATTTGTACATGGATGTACAAAAGGCTTTTGATCAGAGTAAACAACATTTTAAAATTGTTATGGGAGACTTATAACGCTATAATTGGTAAACAGATGAAAATGCTGTAGGTAATTTTAGTTATGGTAATAGAAATGAGAGAGGAAAAACTGTATATTATGAATTTTTTTTTTTTTTGACAAAAATATTAAAAGGAAATGGACATGGAAGCATTCAAATGAAGGTATAGCAAAATTGGATTATATTTTGACTAACAGAAAATATATATTTCAAGATTGCAATGTTCTTAATAAATTTAACACAGGAAGTGATCATCGACTAGTATGATGTAAGATACGTGATAATGCAAAACTAGAGAGACAAAAATTGTTAAGAAAAACAATATTCACAATTAATATTTCTAATCTTCAGAAACATTATAATGAATTTAAATTAGAACTTACAAATCGTTTTTAAATATAAGCAGATTTTGAACATGATTCAGAGTTTAATGAAATTAATAGGAAAATAACTAATATTAAAAATTGGAACAAAGATAGCTGATAGAAAAAAGCAGCAATTGACCAATAAAATTTCTACTGAAACTAGAGAATTTATAAAAAAAAAGAATGAATATGAGGATATATAAAAATGATGCACTAAGAAAGATTGAATATCTTAAAATCGTGCAAAAAAGAGTTGATAATGATATAAGAAAGTATAATTGTGAACCAGCAAAGAAAGCTGTAGAAGAGAATAAAAGTCTCAAGAGTGTAAAATAACAAGTATTGGTAGAAAAAATATACCTGCAATAAGCAAAAAAGAAGAAACTATTATTAAAAAGAGAGATATCATGAAATGAATGGAAAAGTTCTATCAAGAATTATAGAGTAATAAGGAACAAGTACCTCCTACAACTATTATATCTTCTGAATTGCCCAGGATTTTAAATGAAGAAATGAGACAGACAAATAAATTTGTGAAGAAGGGAAAAGCTCTAAGTAATGATGGAATTATAATTGATATATTAAAAGAGAAGCACAAGAAATAAAAAAAAAATATGCCAAATGTCTAAATGATAAAGATGTACCAGATGATTGGAAGAATACAGCATTAATACTAATATTTAAAAAAAGATTATAAAGAAGATATCAAATTACAGACCTATCACTTTTATACAAAAGTTTTACCAAGATAATTACAATTAATATACATATAACTTTGAATTTCAGTCAACCAAAAGAACAAGCTGGATTTAAAAGCGATTTTAGTACAATAAATCACATCCCAAGAATTGAGAGAAGTTATAGAAAGTACTAATGAATATGAGTTGGCATTATGCTTTGTATTCATAGATAATAAAAAGGCATTCGATTATAAAAGCATTTTGTCAGTAATTAAAGCATTGTCATATTTTGAAAATATTTATAAAAATGCAACAGCAAAACTAGATTACCTAATGATATTAGGAAGGTTAACATTCAGAAGATTGTAAGACAGGGTGATTCCATATCTCCAAAACTTTTTACAGCAGAGCTGGAAGAAGTATTTTGTGGATTAAAATAGAAAGCTAAAGAAATAAAAGTAAATTGTGTTTATTAAAATCATTTAGATTTTGCAGATGATGTAGTTGTTTTTGAAAATAATGCTTTATAGCTTCAAGAACTGTTGCAAGAGTTATTGGATGAAAGTAAGACTAAAGGTAAACGTTTAAAAGGCTAAAGTAATATTCAATTGATTTTCTCAAAAAGATGAAAATAAACATTGATTATGATGAGTTAGATGAGGTTAACAACTATAAATACCTGTCAGATTATTACTACAGATGGAAACATAATGGATGAAATTAATCATAGAATTAAGCTTGAATGGAGTGCTTTTAGTAGAAATAACATAATATTAAAAGGAGATATGGCTATGTGTTTGAAAAAGGTTTTTTTAACCAGTTCTTACTGATGGATTTGAGACTTGGACACTTAATAATAGAGCAATACAGAGACTGTAAATCACTCAAAAAATATGGAGAGATGCATATAGAGATTGAAAATGCAATACATGTGTAAGAAAACAAACAGATGTTACTAACATCATTGAAAAAATTAAAAGACAAGTGGAGTTGGGCTGGACATATTGATAGAAGAGATAATAATAATGGGCAATTGAAATCTTAAACTGGATTCCAAGAGATTGTAAAAGACCCAGAAAGAGACCACATGTGAAATGGATGGATGAAATAAGAAAGTGTACAGGAGTGATGTCGAAAAGAGAGTCTGGAGCTTGGTGATGGATTGAACTTGAAGAGACCTTCATTGAGAGAAGATAAAGTATATATCCAACTCTTTACTATCATTAATTACTTTAATAATTTTATGCAAGATGTAAAGTTGCAATAAAATTTACATAGTACAACTACAACCAGCCTATTCACACTTTGTTCAGTTAATAAATTATTTTTGTTATTTATGAGTCTAGTTGTTTTTTGGTTTTATATATATGATAACATTCCTATGTTAATTAAGGAAACTTCGGATTACTGAGTGGTATACCAGAGTGCATTACAGTAAAACCAAAAATTATTATAGGATGAGCGTTATTATCTGAACCAATTCCTATAAATAATTCTCTTTTAAAGAAATTTGGTACCTGATTAAAATAGATAAAATACTTGAGGGTAAAACTGATAATATCACTCATTATCACCATCATCGTTCCTATGGTTGAATTAATTAATTTTAATTAGTTAAATAGTATTTATATGCATGTATCCTTTTATATAAGACTCTATATATTGATACATAATTAATGCTTCGGTTAAAAGTTAATTATTAATTATACATTTAAAAATGCCTACACTGAGATAAAAATGATAATATTCATGTTGACCCCATTTACCGGCACAATATTTACAATATTTGGAAATTTAATGGTTTCCATGTTTAAATATATATTTGCATTGCTATATTTTTAGATATTATACATTTGACATTGAAATATAAATTTACAGAGATGTTTAAAAGTGAATAGAAAATGTATATCCTTATGAAGGCTAAGGTTTATCTATTTTGAAGGCAGTTGTATTTGAAGTTTACTTAGTGAATATTATTTGACAAATTTGTGATCTCTATAAAAACTGGGATAGCAGTTGTAATTGTCATTTAAGGTCTAACAAGCAATCTGATAAAAAGATTGGACATTGATATTAACCATGCTTGACAAATTGATTTTTTCTTTGTTTACATATAATTTGAAGCATTATATTTATTATTTATTAATATGTATATGATAAGATGTTTTAATTACGTAAACAATTATCTCTGTGGCATATTTGATCAAAATGGAAAAATATTGATCTGTAAAGTTTTGGAAGAATTTCATTTTGCAAATAAATGAAATAAAGCAATTAAATAGAAGTAACATAAAAAAATGTTAAAAATAAAATATGGTTTGTGAATTTGCATGAGTATGATAATATCTCTTAAGTTTAGTGAATAATCTATATTATAATATTTTAATCTATACTCAATTGATCGTTACAAATAAACCTTAGCGTTTGTTCTCTAGGTAAAAAAAAATCTGTTTATTCATTTAATCAATCAATAACTGAATTGCCATCTAATTCAACTAAGGGCACAGTCACTGAACAAAGTATATTTAGCTTTGTAATTGTAGATAAGTAAATACAAATTCTTAGACAAAAATAAATATGCTATAACTGTTTGCTTAAAAGCATTAACCATATACTTATTTAAAAGTATTATATTGATAGATAAAATGTCACATGATCACCATCTCTTATACTAGCACATGATTGTTATTAAACAATGTGATGTGATGTGATATATTATGGATTCTCCTTAAACGAAGTCAAGAATATCTCAGCAATTATGCCCAGATAAACCTGTAGCCACTTTATTTTACATTCCCCACTCTAAATTTACCCATAATCTGCTCTATCCCATTTCCACAACATAATCTTTGTCAACTCTATAACCTTTATATCTAAATCCCCCTTATCTTTTTCCAAACCCAACATAAACAATAATTCACTTTCTGTATAATCACTCTTTTCATATTTATTTTTCCACAACTTCATTATATGTACCCTTTCTGTTTTCAAACATTTACATTCAATTAACAAATGCCAACCAGCATAATTAATGGATGCCAGAAGGCTTGTGCATAAAATCCTATCTAGTGCCTACTATATAGTGGCTGCTGGAGGGTTGCATTAGATCCTAAGATCTAGGTGCAGTCCTCTCAGATCCAAGGCTCTTCACTGATGAAGGCCACAAGCCAGAAACTAGTCTGGGGATATTGGATGAGTAGGCACTAGATAGTTATTTTATGCACAAGCCTTCTGGCATCCATTGATTAGTCTGGTTGGCACAGGGTGGCACTACTGTATGAAGAGTTTTGCCTTGTTTAATAGATAAAATGATGAATAACTTTCAAAATAATAATAGAAAAGTAAATTCGCAGTATAAATCAAAACAAAAGAATAAAAACAATCCAAGGTATTTAATATTTGTTTATTCTTCTTTGCTTTTGATTATATTAAATAAATCTTTTTTAAAAAATTACTTTTCGTTGTTTTCACAATGCTTATATTGTCAGACCCTTTTGGCTATCTAGTAGTTTTTTACTGAGTTAGAAAATATAATTATATTACATTTTTATTGTTTATTTAAAAATAATCAAATATTATATAGTAGATAATAGAAGTAAGTTGTATTTATTGTTTGGACTATTTCCATCATCTAATATGAGTATTGGTTAGAGTGTTACCTTCAAATTCAATACTCAAGAATCTAAAGTTCAGGTTCGATTTCCATGCTAATACTATCACTGGTCAGATCAGCAACACCTGTAAGAGAGGAGAAATTGCACTAATTAATGTCTAAATAAAAATTCGATAGTTTTTGTTATTGAATCACGAAAATTTATAAGTGATAATATTATTGCAATATAAAATAAATTTTATAAAATGGATAAAGGATGACCAATGGGATTACCTATGGTTGCACAAATTTGTTATTTTACATGTTTGTGGTCCTCAAGACATTATCGATGTTCTCTTTTATAAACTGAATAATTTAAACAATTTAAAATGAACTACTGAGAATGAACAAAATGGAAAAATAAAATTTTTGGATTTACAAATATATAGAGATGCTACTGATTTAAATTATAAATTAATTTTTAAACCTATTGGAGAAAGAGGATATATTCATTTTAAATCACGTGTTCCAATGATGCATAAAATGGCAAGTCTGAAATCGTTCTTACATTGCAATGATAAATTATGTAAATATAGGAGTGATAAAATTTTAAATATTGAACTCTTTGCTAATGAACTTTTAAAGGTTGGTTATGATAAAAACCAAATTTTGCGTACAGTAATTGCTATTTGTAAATAACATGCAATCTAAATTAATTAAGAATATATTTAAAGAAAAGTATAATATTTCATTTTGTGTTTCTCCGAATGTTAATCGATTGATTAATAATTCTAAGAGTATAAATCCTAAAATGCAAAAAAGTAATATAATTTATCAGATTTATGGGGATGTAATAAATTATATATCGGTGAATCAAGATGTTCTGTGGAAAAAAAAAATTAAAGGAACATCAGTTATTATAAAATCGGATTAAAAATAATGTAAATAGTCAATTTAATACAGCTTCAGTATTCTTTGACCATGAAAAGACTTGTAATTATAGGTTTACATTTAATATTAATGAAATAAAAATATTAATGGAAGAAAGAAATCATAAAAAGAGGAAAATTAAAGGGACAATTTTAATACATAAATATAATGATAATATTATTAATAGGCAAGTTGCAAATATGACCATACACAGCTTAAGGAAATTTATATCTCATTAAAATTTAAAATTCATTTAAACTGATGAGGATTACTATGTAATTGAAAGTGCTACTAAATAATTTATAATATAATATTTTTTACCATTAAATTGTTTGTTTGTATATATATATATATATATATATATATATATATATATATATATATATATATATCGGGAGAGCCGGGGGGGGGGGGCGGGGGGGGGGGAGGGAGGAATTTTTTTTGGTGTTTGTTTTGTTTTATGTATTTTTATTTTGGTTTTTATATATTTTGTTTTGGGAATTATATATTTTTGGATGGGAGGAGGAAAAGGGGTTTTTGTCGTTGGGGGGAGGGGGAGAAATTTTTGTTCTTTTTTTTTCTTCTCTGTAGATTTAAAGTGTGGAGAGAGTTTTTTGTTTGAATTTTTCTGCAGGGAAGGGGGTGTTTTTTTGAAATAGGTTTGGGTTGGGGGGGGGGATATATATATATATATATATATATATATATATATATATATATATAATGTAACTGACAGAATATTTCTAGATTACCATATACTGACCACAAGGGTGCCACTAGTCCAAAAATCAGAACTAGACATTTATTTTAAGGGTGGACAAGATATGCGAACTGAAATGTGCCGAACCAAACTTAGGGAAAAACAAGAGATCTTATGGATTGTTTAGACAATTGAGAAATAAAAGTACCAAGACAAATGTCAGCCAAATAAATTTAAACAATGTGATAATTTTATTAAAAAGTTGGACAATAGAGTAAAGAAATCTAGCCACGAATAAAAAAAAGTGACTTATATTAACATACGAAAATTTACCAGAGAGTGCACAAGAGTACGGCAAACATGAAGACATTAAACATTTTTGGCAGCAAAATTCTCTCACCTAAAAATATAAGAAATGGGTAGGATAATATCTTCCTGCTGGCCATTTATAAAATTACAAAAACAAAAAAACAACTCTAGCTTCCTGATTCAAAGATATGAAAACAGTTATGGTCTTGCAGGAAATCAACGAAACCAGCGCGGACGAACGATCAGCAGCATTCTAACTACTGTCGTTATAACACCACAGGACTGCTGCATGTAATACTACTTTTAAAGCAAACACGGTTGATCTCATATACAAGACAGCAACAAGATATTTGATCATGATCTTACATAATCTAGAAAGAAAGAACCTGATAAATAGCCAGCAAAAAGATTTTGTTGTTTGCAAAAAGCGCAAGCCAAACGTGTTTCAAAATTCATTATTTTACAACAACAACTAAGGGTCGGTGAGTAAATAAAAATTATGAAAACTGCCAAAGCATTTTGCAATAATTGATGAAATAATTAAGCGTATATTAAACATATAAAATACAATCTCCCAATGCACCCCCTGATAAACGAAAACCACTTGGAATCTTAAAACTAAGATTCCAAGACACACTTTAAATATTAGAAAAAGTAAATACAGATAATAAATAATTAAAATAATTAATACAACTTTATAACATAATTATCATTAGATTGAGTGGAGATTTAATTAAACACAATTTATTTACCCTGGCTAGAATAAGAAAAAGTTTATCTGACAGTAAGACAGAGTTCTAGTAATTTTCTGATGAGTGCACACTTTTAATAATAGTTCATCTTTCTGGCAACTTCTCTTTATGACAAAGGCAAGTGTTGAGGCAAATTGGGTATCCAGCTATGTCAGAGTTTTATGGCATCATGAAACAACAGCTTAGAGCCTGAGGCTTGTCTTTATTTGAATTAGCAATGCATCTTATGGTTTCCAATACGTATAGCAGCGTTTGTTGACATCATGAAGGCAAATTTCAAAAATCTCTTAAATGTTCAAACTGCAATTAATATGAAGTTCCACAGATTCATCAGAATGCCTTTTAGAAAAAAACAGAAGTGAAACCAAGTGCTTTTAAACAGCCGGTTAGTCTAGAATAAGAGCGACCACCTTTCTTTCTTGGCGGGCTATCCTTACCTCGCTACATTTCCCGCGAAAAACTTTCCTTAGTGTCCAATTCTATGCCTCAGGCAAGGCAAAAATTAATTTCCCACTCAATCCAATTTAAGAATTCCAACCAGGGATTATTGTAACCAAAATAACAACACAACCAAATATTCGCTTTTAGAATTAACTTTTAAAATGATTAAAATAAAAGCAACAGGAATGTAATTAGCAAGCTTGCCTGTTTTTAATCAAATTGATTGAAAAACAAGAAGTGAAAGTAAACTACTTTAAAATAAATCAATTCTATAAACAAAAATTAAAATGCCCTATTTAAATATAACCGAGTATATGTTTTAATACACTTTTTTAAATAATAATAAAATTTTTTAACATTAGACATTTAATGAAAATTAAGTTGTTTTTCCCTTTTTTTAAATCTTAGTAATAAAACCATTGAATCGGATATCAATCCGGTTCAATATATATATATATATGACATCTTTCATTTTAAATGTATGCATGTACATATTTTGTTAAGTTGCTTGTTCACATCAAAATATAATATTAACTCATCTATGCATTTTATTATTCTTTCACAGTGCTTTAAAATAATTGGTAGAATTTATTTATTATCAACACTTTGAATCAATACTTTTACTAGGTTCTTATACAACTTTCTGAACATAGATGTTTTATTTCTCAAAATTATTTTTGTATTGTTACTCTTTTCAAAAAGATTATTCTTTGACATTCTATTTATTCATATGTCATTATTTTTTCATTACTATTGACATTTTTTTTTCTTTTCATAGACAGATTGTTTCCAGTTTTTTCTCTATGTTACTGGAGATAATACAAGCTGATCAAATACTAGCAGGAAAAAATAGAGAAACATCCACAAGATAATGCTCTTATCATTCATACTGGAATTTATAATCGATTCTATGCTTTTAATAAATGAAATGATTAAAATACTTCTCATAGCTTTCTTAGATATTGTCTCTTAAGAATGTTCTGATTTCTATTTTATTATTGGTTCCTTTTTGACATAGATCTTCTTAACTTCAATAATTAAATTCCTAAAAAAATTTCCCATTGATAACACTCTAAAAATTAATTAAATCAATGAATGTATATAGTGAAGCTGTGATATGCATACTATATCAAAATACCCTACTTTAATCATATTCTATTCAAAAAATGTAAATAAATAAAACCATTGAAATGTATAAATTTAATTAATTTTACAATATGTCTGTAGCTATTTTTTTTAATTGGAGCACTTTATGTGATCATATTTCTTAATAATATTTATTTGAATTACATATATTTTATTCTTTTCTTTTTTATCCTTTCTGAAATTTGATGTGGTACAATATTTTGCCTAATAAAATGTTTTCTAAGTGTAAAGCTTAAGAAACTTCATAAATATTGCTTGTAGGGAATGAAATGGGTTTTACTGATTTAGTAATGGCTGAAAAAGGATCTATAAAATGTTTTTGATTATGTTGGAAGGCTTAAAGTTTGAAGAGGTTAAACAAATACCTAAAATAGATGGTGGAAAATAGAGGTAACTGTAAAGATTCTGAATGGGCACAGATTTCAAAACATCAAAACTATTAGAAAATCTATAACCGTCTGGTAATGAGACTACCATTACATTTCTATAACGATAAAAATAGTTACTGAAGAAAAGGAATACTGTCTAGGACAATTTCAAACCCAGTAAGTCTGCCAATTCACTATTCATTCTATTTCAAAAAGTAAAGATATGGTAGTTAGTTTTTTATTATTTCTGTTTTTGAATAAATATGTAAGAGTAAACTCACTCACAGTGACTATATATCTTAATATCGTCTCTCAATTTATTATTACTAATTACATTCTTTTTTAAAATAATATTTATACTATAATATATGTCAACAGATGGCATTCTACCAAAAACACAGTCAAGCATATGTTTACATAAACGTCAGAGTATGCATTCACTATCTCTAACTTTAATTCCACTTTCAGATCATGATTTCAAGCTATTTGCTATCATCAGTGAAAGACAAGAATTTTAGAAACTAGATCTAAACACAAACTCTGAGCGTTTATGAAACAGTTTCTATTCAGCTTGCAAGCGTGAATCTTTTAGACACGTAATGTCTTCAAACTCAGCATAGCTTGCTATGAGTTTGAAGACATTACGTGTCTAAAAGATTCACGCTTGCAAGCTGAATAGAAACTGTTTCATAAACGCTCAGAGTTCGTGTTTAGATCTAGTTTCTAAAATTCCTGTCTTTCACTAATGATAGCAAATAGCTTGAAATGCATACTCTGACGTTTATGTAAACATACGCTTGACTGTGTTTTTGGTAGAACGCCATCTGTTGACATAAATACAAGCGTTAGCAAGTTTTTAACTTGTTTTTTGTTTTTCATATATATATATAGGTTATTGTGAAAGGTTGTCTTGTTTTGATTATTTAATGTTATATAGTTGACAAAGAATACAAGATGTATAATCAAAAATACTTCTAAAAATATAATTTATGTGAATTTTACTGTATTTTGATATATATATATTGCTTTGAATATTACATATATATATATATGTTGCACTTGCAATTCAGTAAATATCATATATTCTATTGTAATCGAATATTAAAAAAAAGATCTCTTATATATATATTGCTTTGAATATTACATATATATATGTTGCACTTGCAATTCAGTAAATATCATATATTCTATTGTAATCGAATATTAAAAAAAAAGATCTCTTATATATAAAGTATGTCATATGTAAGGGAAGATTTAGAACAAAATATAGTGGATAGCATGACTCACTATTCTTTTTATTTCTGCTTGTTATTACACTAAAATATTTTTTTTCATAACAATCTTATATATTGGTTTTTTTTATCAGTCCTATTATTTAAATTGTTTGATGAATAACTTAATTTCTATATTATTCCCAATGCAGAATAATCGATTTTTAAAATAAATGTGTATTTGCCAATTTTTTTATATCTTTAATTACTTATTTAAATATAAATAGTTTCTTTATACCATAATTAATTATCACAAGCATAGATTGGAATACTATATATATTTTATTTAAATTCCAATATTCTTCACCCTGGTGACTATATTTGTAAACTGTCAATATTTGTTTCTAGTATTTAAATCTGTATTTTATGTTAGAATTTCATAAAGTGGATTTGATTTGTTGGAAAAAAAAAACATCCTAAAAATCATATCTGAATGTTGAAAATATAGGGGAAAAAGTAAAATATTTAACAAAACAAAAACTTTTTCCCCTTTGAATAATTATCATAACAATGGTGGAATAAAGTATTTTAACAAAATCATTATTAACTGAATTTCATTTATTAAATGCAAACAAATTAATATTAAGCCACCATAAACATATGAAAATCTGTTCCAAAATTGAAAATTATATTTATAATTATTAAAATATCATAAAAGGTCTGAACTATTTATTTTTAGCAAACCATTAGCAATTGTAGTTTCCTTTTTGCAATTATGATAACTTTTTTAAAATTTGTATATTTTTAAAAACAACAACATATATTTGACCAAAATCAAGCGAAATCACGTGTACTTTTTTAAAAATAATTATTATACAGATATTTACTAAAAATAATCATGGATATTTACAAATAAAATCATGGAAAATATCCAATTTTTTTTGTTCATCACTAGAAGAGGAATTTGCAGTTGCTCTCACAATTGTTCAGTTCTCGGAAAGGAACTACAAATCTGTGACCTAATAGAGAAGGTTCATATCCTTTGTAGTTTCTTTTGAATATAGATTTTTGACTTCTTTAAGTTTGTTTCTAAGTTAATAAATCAATATGCTCTAATTTCAGTTTCTGTCATCAGAATGAACACAAATCTAGGGAAACAGTGTTACAAGTAGTTGTAGAAGTGTGAAAGAAAGCTGAAGGCCAACTAGGACAATCTCCAAAGGAAATACTTTGTGGATATTTATGAGTTAGGTAAGATATATATTATCTTTTATTAAATGTAATATTACATACTAATATGACAGGTAAAAATCTTTTAAAAAGTCTATATAAATTCCCTAACATCTATCGTATGTTAAAATCAATATATTTTTAAAATTAGATTTAACATATACACTATTTTCAAAAATATTTGACAATTCTACCCTCAAAGGAAGCAAAACTGATGTTCATATTATTCTTTAATAATTTTTTTCCTTCATGACTATTCATTTATTTTGCCCTTACTATTATCTTTTTCTACTCTATTCTCTAGGCCGACACATGTTGGTTCTTTGTGTTCATTTTTAATCCCTTGTTGATATTCTACATTTCCTTTCTATATGATTTATTCTATGTCTATCATCTATTTTAAACCTGCAATTTTAGGCATTGGATTTCACATATCTTGATCCTTTTTCTTTTTTATTATATATCATTTTGCAGTCATTCATCCGATAAGTTGGATTATGTTATCGGTATCTTACTATCTTATTTTTATTTATTTATTTATTTTGATTACATCAAAGAAAGAAACTTAATAAGCAAAACAAATGCTTTAATAGGTTTTACAAATATCATATAGATTTTATATAAAGCAATTGACATAATCTTATAATACTAATAAACAACAAAATATATATTAAAACAAAGAATAGAATACAAAGTAAACCAAATATAAATCAATATTATAAATTAATAAATCAATATTATAAATCAATAATATAAATTATAAAACAATATTAATAATTATGCATAAAATAACCACCAAATGAAAAACAAAATAACACATCGCCATTGAAATTTTATAGATATAAAAAATATTTTTTCAATTCCTTGTTTAAGAAATTCATACTTTCTATGTTGAACATATAACTTGGTAATTTATTGAAAATCAATGGAATATACTGTAATGGTAAGAAATGTAGAGCTGCTTTAACCTAACCTAGAGATATAGGTAGAGGGGGTTCGAACCTCGCCTACTCCTCCAGATTACTACCAAGCAACTTATTGCCAAACCTCACAAGAATCAATTCTTTAATATATGCCCAGTGGTCAGGGAGAGATGAGATCCAAAAGGGGTAATTTTAACAAATGATAATTAAGTTTATATATATAATGACACAGACAATCAGTACGGTTATAATACTATTGAATGAAAGTTTATAATTTACATAGTAAAACAATTTAAAGATCCAGTTAAACGAGTTCAAATACAATTTGGGGCACGTTTAAGTACTGCCCTACTTTAACTCTTAAAACTAAAAATAAGAAACTCCAAGGGATCAGATTTACACAGTAACATTTCAATCATATAAAAGTAAGGTTTTAAATTTGTGAGTTTAAAAGATGAGACTCGAGGCACGATGGCTTCATTTGAGGCTAACTTGAGGCTGGATAGCACTCCGTCTTCTAAACTGCAGTTAGAGAAAAAGGAACTCATTCGCAGCATGAACTGAATTCAGGAATGGAATATAATTGCTTGTGTCCAGATATATATGTGGTGATTGCTGGATTCAATCTATCAAACAATTGCAATCCCGGAGAGGCGTTAGCTCATTAAGAAATGATGACAGGAGCGATAAGTAAGTGCAGAGTCACCCACGAATCATCGAGTAGCACAATATAATGTCAACAACCGTTAAACTCAAAATCTTAATTATGAACATATATAAAATAGTACGATTCAAAATTTTAGAGATTGAGAAATATCCGCTATTAAAATAATTATTACTTTCCCCTGTTTTGACTAATATCAAATATATGAAGGATGAGCATATTAACAAATGATTATAGTTTAACTAATTTATTCACAGAGCTAATGCATATTTCAAACTTTAATTTATATACAGACATACTGTCCCCTCTCTCTGACATATAACAAAATTTACGAACGGTTAATTAATGTACGTTCTCTACAAACATATATATATATATATATTGTACCGAGACAAAGTCGATACAGGTATATACGCACACACACGAGCAATGTAAACACTCTATATTTTTTTTTTACTTCCAACTTATGATAAAAAATAAGTGTAGTTTTCTTTCAATGCGTTATAAAATACATTGTAAAATAAAATGTTAACATTTCTGATTAAATAGTTTAAGGCTTTCATATAATCTACTATAATAATATTCTCTAAAAAAAAAATAGAATATAAAGTATTACTAATATGCCATTTTAAATCTCAATAAGTGATTTCTACTTGTATATGCCACGGGGGCAATTAAAAGGGGTTTGTTTTAAATTATAACTGTAGTGAAAGTTAAAAGCTTATAGAAGTGATTTTGAGACAGATTAAATGCTCGACTTTTAAACTAATTGTTCTCTTAAAACACGCACACATGTATGCATAAAAGGTGTGAATAAGTATGAATTTTTCTAAATGAGATCCCAACAACAACTCAAGGAATATTGAACTCTGGGTGGAGATTCGATCCTCAGATAATAACCAACCCATATAAATATGAATCTAAATCTAAAAGAAAGGCTTTTTTTGCTTTTTTACACTCCCTTTTTGTTTTTTTTTTTGCTTGTATTTATGCTTATGCTTATAGTTTTTTCCTAGATTCCTCCGAAAGCTACAACTAGAACCTTTCTTTTTTTTGCTATCCAGTTTATCCGATATGATCACTGTGAAATTAACATTTAGAGCGTCGATCGTCATAATGGGCTAGGAAACCCTTCATTGATTGACCGACGCTCCGCCACCCGAACATCTCCACAACTATGAATGATCAACAACAGTACCATCCGAACATAGTGCTCCAATCAGTCTAAGGACGTGGTTCCATTTTATATATAAGAATCATCCAAACATACTATGCTGAACTTATGTGAAATGAATAACCATGTATTATGGAAACATCATCTATCAGGTTCGAACCCTCACCAAATTAGAAGCAGCAGAAGACTAAGCAAAATCCTAGGTAAACATTTTTTTTTTATAATGCTTCCATTCATTCTTTACGTAAACTTAAAAGGCAATCTCATAATTAATTAAATTCGACTTTCGTAAATCAAATATAAAATGATCTGTAATCCCTCATATTTAAATCTTATTATTTTAATCTCAATTTTCGTAAATAAAATGTCAGATGCTCCATAGTTCCTCATATTTAAATCTTAGGACTTTTCCAGTTATGAACTTTGATCCTAATTATTATTTCCTTTCGCAGATAAACTATAACACACACCTAATTTCAAATTGTAAAAGGAGGAAATATATTTTATCAGCCATGTTTATTATGTATAATATGTTCTTTTCTGTGCGAGTGCGAGAATGCATGTATGTGCGTGCAAATAAAGCTATTAATCAATGTTTCATTTTTTTATAATCAATAAACTTTTTTTAATTTAAACAAGTCGAGCATTCCTCAAATCATTTTCTATAATGAAATATATTTTTTTTTTTGAAATTATTATTAAATTTAGCATTTATTCATGCAATTAATTATTTTACTTTTAAATTTGTCTTTCTTATATTTTTTTTGTTTTTTTTTATTTCTTTTAAATTTCATTCATAAACATCGTGCCGTAAGTCACGATGTTTATTTATTATGTAATTAACATAGGTTTAAGAGTTGGGAGGGCCTATTATTAATAAATATAAGTTAATGTCAATAGAGCTAGTATAAATACTTCTATTGGACTGTATGATAAAAGGGGGGAAGATGTTATAAGCATCTAATTGTTTATTCTAATGATGCCTCAACCAAACATTCGTATTAGTTATAAATAACCAATGATCCCGTCCAATGCTTGGACCGATCTATTAATCAACCGATCTTCTTATCCATTGGTTAATATTGTGTCATTTGCCAGAATAATGGTCTTGAAGGCAATTACATCGTGACCCTGAGTGACCCCTATTGGTCCATGCTGGGAGTTCGAGCTTATGGGCAGGGATTAGACTTCAAAATCGTTTTGATATGACGTAAGGTGATGCGAGAAATTAAATTGTGAATCAAATCATCATATCTGGCGCCCTCTTGTGTTGATAATGAACAACTATTGATATAAGAAAAATAAATAAATCTTTACGCTGTATCATGTTTATTTTGGAGCTCACAATCCCTTTTAGGAACGGTTTAATAGGGAGCCGGTGCAAAGGGTAAAAGGGGATGGTAGATAAATGGCGCTTCCAAACATGAGGCTAATATAAATAATGTTTCGGAGAGAAGCAAATCAAGACATTAGCCAAAACGGGCCGAACCTCGTGAAAGACGCAAAACTGAAAGGAAGAAAAATCTCTTTCTTTTGCACGTAAACGAAAGTTTGGACGAATAGAAAGGGAAGGAAAAGGGAGAAAAGGAAAATAACAAACGGAACAAAATACAGCGATTCACAATATTGCAAATCTTTTAATAAAACACTTGGAGCCGGAGCGAAATAAATAAAAAAAAAAAAAAAAGGGAGAGAAAAAAAAAAAACATAGCGGGAGATGGGGGCGCGGACGTCGATTAATCACTTCTTATCATAAATAAAAGAAAATCACGTTCCTTTAAGCATCAACAAAAAGTTGTAACATTTTAAATATAAATAGAGAGAGGAAAGGAAAAAAAAGGGAAAAAAAAATTTTTTTTTTCCTTTATTAAATCATAAATGGACAGCAATAACGATAATATGTGGGAAAGTGAAATAGGAAAAATAGTACAAACATTTAAGGGAAAGAGAAATGAGGACCCAAATGAACACATAGAGAGCCTAGAGAGATTATTCACTTACAAAACACTTAATGAAGAAGGTAAAATAGCCATAGCAGTCAGCCACATACGAGAAGGGGCTCTAGATTGGTGGAAATCGATACAACAAAAACCAAAGACATTTAGGCAATATGAAGAAATGATAAAGGAGAGCTATTGGGGGAAAGCAAGACAAATGAGAGCCTTACGTGAAATAGAAAATGAGGAATGGAAAACAGGAGAAACGATGGAAGGATTTTTTCATAGGAGAATGGCACAGCTAAGACAAATAAACTTAGGTGCACCATCTGAGGAATGGTTGATCAGAATAGCACGAAGGGGATTACCCGCATGGGCAAAACGATTTTTGACAGGGATAGATAACATGGACAAGGTAATAAGGAGGTTAGAGGAGATAAAGGATGAAAATGAGGAAGAGGGAGAAAGTCAAATAGCCAATATAGGAAAGATCATAAAGGAAGAGGGAGGAAGTAGAAGTGGACCTCAATGCCCTAAAATAGAGGTTAAAATAGGGGAAACGAAAACTCATGCACTACTCGACTCAGGGAGTCAAGTATCAGTTCTGTCACAAGAAACATTCAGCAAACTTACCCAAGAAGAACCAAACCTCAAAACACTACCGCTTAAGATAATGCGCATAACCTTGGAAAATGGGAAAAGGGCCCAAGCGGAAGCAGTACAGGCATGGGTAGACATAAAAATAGCAGGAAACCAGCATAACCAAATCATGCTGGTAATGCAGGGATTAATACACGATGTTATATTAGGATCCGATTTTATGGGAAAATACAAATGTAGCATGGACTACGAAACAGAACAAGCCCGGATCTCAGGAAAGATGGTACCTTTTATAGAACAAGATCAAACAAAAAACATGGAACAGGCCATACATAGTATGGAGTTAGAAAAGAAAATGATAACGAAGGAGATCGGTACAAAGCAAGAGAAAGAAGAGATGGAATTGGGAAATGTCCTTGAGGAATACAAGGACGTATTCTCCGACATACCTGGAGTCATCAGTGGTTACGAACACAGGATAAAGCTCATTCAGGATCAACCGTATCAATCTAGATCATACCCGATCCCCTTTCAATACCGGCCAGAGATAGGCAAACAGATAAATAACATGCTAGAATGGGGAGTAATCTCAAAATGCTCCTCACCATATAACAACCCAATTGTCGTAGCCAAGAAAAAGGATGGTTCGGTACGATTGTGTCTGGACGCAAGGCTCCTCAACAAAATCACGATCGTGGACACAAATGCTCCGCGCCCCATGAGCGAATTAATAAATCGGTTCAATGGGAAAGGTGTTTTTTCTACCCTAGACATGACCAGCAGCTACTGGCAGATTAGCCTACACCCAGATGACCGCCAGTACACGGCATTCCGATATAATGGCATCGCCTATCAGTTCAACCGGATACCATTTGGTCTGAAAAATAGCGGAGCAGGCTTGATACAATGTCTTGATAGAGTGCTGTCAGAGGAGGTGAAGGGGTTTAGCACTACGTATGTTGATGACATCATCATTGCGTCTGAGGATAATAAAGAGCATATTAAATGCCTTCGAAAATTATTTCAAGAATGTCGAGAGAAAGGAATCAAAATAAACCTGGGAAAAAGCAGGCTCATGACACCAGAGGTGAAGTTTTTAGGGCATATTATCAGTAAAGAGGGGGTATCACCTAATCCTGAAAAAATACAAGCCATACAGGAATTTCCAGAACCCAAAAAGAAGCGTGACGTCAAGGCTTTCCTCGGACTGTGTAATTTCTTTAAACAATACTATCCAAATTTTTCAGAAGGGATAGAACCATTGCTCAGACTTCTGAGGAAAGAAACACCATGGGCATGGAAAGAAGAACAGGAGGCTAGCTTCCGCCGAATAAAAGAAGGGTTCTTAAGACACATAGTGTTGGCACACCCAGACTTTGGACGTACATTTTATGTACAAACGGACAGCAGTGGGATAGGAATGGGGGCAATGATGTTTCAAAAGGATAGCAAGGGGCAGAGCAAAGCAATCGCCTTCATAAGTAGACTTTTTACGAAGGCCAAGCAGAACTACACGGTCACAGAGAGAGAGGCCTTGGCCATCGTATGGGCTTTCAAGAAACTGAGGCAATACCTGGTAGGATCAAGAGTGGTGGTCGTGACCGACCACCGAAGCTTAGAGTTTCTGAACAGGAGTTTTCTGACAAATAGCCACCTAATAAGGTGGAGCCTCGCCCTTCAGGAATTTGATTATACGGTAGAATACTGTAAGGGGAGGAACAATATAATAGCAGATACCCTTAGCTGATATCCCATAGGACGAGGCCTTGAGGAAAACGAGGGGCCATACATAGCGACGACACGAGCCCAAAGCAGGGAGCATTATAGCCTTCAGAAAATTAAGGAAGCACAACAGGAAGATAGAGAGTGTAGACAGGTCATGGATTTTGGCAGGTACCACGCGATACCAAATAGTCGAGGAAATACATTATGGGCCCATCGAAAGAAATGCGTTGTCAGAAATGGACTTCTTCAACGACAAACAAGAAATGGGCAGAATTATCGGGTGATAATACCGAGAGCAATACGACAGAATATTATAGCCCAGGTACACGATGAAAGAGGACATTTCGGGGGCAACAAGACCGCCAGATGGATTGAACAATGGTTCTACTGGCCAAATCTCCACCGGAATGTGACACAAGAAATAAAGAAATGTATGACATGCGCCAAAACAAAGCCCATGAATAGATCAAATGAGGGAGTATCGACACCCATCCTCATGTATGAGCCAAATAACACACTAGCTATTGATTTCTATGGGCCACTGCCGATGTCAAATGGGAGGAGGTATCTGCTGGTGACATATGACTTATACTCTAAATTGGTATCAGCTTTTCCAATCAGTCAAGCAAATGCAAAGCAGGCGATTCGAGTTCTGGAAAATCGGCAATTTAGGGAAGTGGGAAAACCAAAAAGAATCTTATCAGACAATGGAACTCCATTCGTATCCAAAAAATGGGCACAGTGGACAAAAAAAAATAATATTAAGCATGCCCTCACGTCTATTCGAAATCCTCAAGCCAATCCATGCGAGCGAGTGATGCAGGAATTGGGTCGGCTTTTCAGAATATATGTGCATGGAAACCATAAGGCGTGGGTAAAGGAAACGCCCCAGGTTGTGAGCATGATAAACGAAACCCGGAATGAGTCAACTGGTTTTGAACCCGACCGCCTTCACTTTGGGAGAAGGAGGCCATACCCATATGCCCAAGGACCCTGGCCTCAAAGGGAGAAAATAAATCGGACAAGGGATGCCCAAGAAGCTAAACGGCAACTGCAGAAAATGAGCCAAGTTCGAAAAAAAAGACAGGGAATCATGGTAGGAATATTCAAGGAAGGAGACAGAGTCATGGTACGGACAAACCCGGTCAGTCGGCCAGAACAGGCCATTTATAAAAAATTTCAACCCTTATATGAGGGACCTTATGTCATAGGACGCGCATACGGGAACAATGCCTTCATATTGTATGAAGGGACCCGGAGGATTGGGACATATAATGCCCGGGCCTTGAAATTAGTAAATGAAGTTCGGACCCCTCACCATGAGGAGGGAAAGCGGGGTCAAAAATAAGGAATTTTATTGTGAAAATTAAAATGCCAAGCCTCGCATTTTAATTTTAGACGGATCGCGGGGATATGTACCGAGACAAAGTCGGTACAGGTATATACGCACACACACGAGCAATGTAAACACTCTATATTTTTTTTTTACTTCCAACTTATGATAAAAAATAAGTGTAGTTTTCTTTCAATGCGTTATAAAATACATTGTAAAATAAAATGTTAACATTTCTGATTAAATAGTTTAAGGCTTTCATATAATCTACTATAATAATATTCTCTAAAAAAAAATAGAATATAAAGTATTACTAATATGCCATTTTAAATCTCAATAAGTGATTTCTACTTGTATATGCCACGGGGGCAATTAAAAGGGGTTTGTTTTAAATTATAACTGTAGTGAAAGTTAAAAGCTTATAGAAGTGATTTTGAGACAGATTAAATGCTCAACTTTTAAACTAATTGTTCTCTTAAAACACGCACACATGTATGCATAAAAGGTGTGAATAAGTATGAATTTTTCTAACTGAGATTGCAACATGAGATTGCATAAACCTAAGATTGCCTCAAGCCTATGGATTGAGTGGACATTATGTAGGACACGGACCCCAATGACAACTCAAAGAATATTGAACTCTGGGTGGAGATTCGATCCTCAGATAATAATCAACCCATATAAATATGAATCTAAATCTAAAAAAAAGGTTTTTTTACACTCCCTTTTTGTTTTTCTTTTGCTTGTATTTATGCTTATGCTTATAGTTTTTCCCTAGATTCCTCCGGAAGCTACAACTAGAACCTTTCTTTTTTTGCTATCCGGTTTATCCAATATGATCACTGTGAAATTAACATTTAGAGCGTCGATCGTCATGATGGGCTAGGAAACCCTTCAGTGATTGACCGACGCTCCGCCGCCCGAACATCTCCACAGCTATGAATGATCAACAACAGTACCGTCCGAACATAGTGCTCCAATCAGTCTAAGGACGTGGTTCCGTTTTATATATAAGAATCGTCCAAACATACTACACTGAACTTATGTGAAATGAATAACCATGTATTATGGAAACATCATCTATCAGGTTCGAACCCTCACCAAATTAGAAGCAGCAGAAGACTAAGCAAAATCCTAGGTAAACATTTTTTTTTATAATGCTTCCATTCATTCTTTACGTAAACTTAAAAGGCAATCTCATAATTAATTAAATTCGACTTTCGTAAATCAAATATAAAATGATCCGTAATCCCTCATATTTAAATCTTATTATTTTAATCTCAATTTTCGTAAATAAAATGTCAGATGCTCCATAGTTCCTCATATTTAAATCTTAGGACTTTTCCAGTTATGAACTTTGATCCTAATTATTATTTCCTTTCGCAGATAAACTATAACACACACCTAATTTCAAAATGTAAAAGGAGGAAATATATTTTATCAGCCATGTTTATTATGTATAATATGTTCTTTTCTGTGCGAGTGCGAGAATGCGTGTATGTGCGTGCAAATAAAGCTATTAATCAATGTTTCATTTTTTTATAATCAATAAACTTTTTTTAATTTAAACAAGTCGAGCATTCCTCAAATCATTTTCTATAATGAAATATATATATTTTTTTTGAAATTATTATTAAATTTAGCATTTATTCATGCAATTAATTATTTTACTTTTAAATTTGTCTTTCTTATATTTTTTTTGTTTTTTTTTTATTTCTTTTAAATTTCATTCATAAACATCGTGCCGTAAGTCACGATGTTTATTTATTATGTAATTAACATAGGTTTAAGAGTTGGGAGGGCCTATTATTAATAAATATAAGTTAATGTCAATAGAGCTAGTATAAATACTTCTATTGGACTGTATGATAAAAGGGGGGAGGATGTTATAAGCGTCTAATTGTTTATTCTAATGATGCCTCAACCGAACATTCGTATTAGTTATAAATAACCAATGATCCCGTCCAATGCTTGGACCGATCTATTAATCAACCGATCTTCTTATCCATTGGTTAATATTGTGTCATTTGCCAGAATAATGGTCTTGAAGGCAATTACATCGTGACCCTGAGTGACCCCTATTGGTCCATGCTGGGAGTTCGAGCTTATGGGCAGGGATTAGACTTCAAAATCATTTTGATATGATGTAAGGTGATGCGAGAAATTAAATTGTGATGTGATGTGATGTGATGTATTATGGCTTCTCCTTAAACGAAGTCAAGAATATCTCAGCAATTATGCCCAGATAAACCTGTTAGCCACTTTCTTTTACATTCCCCACTCTAAATTTACCCATAATCTGCTCTATCCCATTTCCACAACATAATTTTTGTCAACTCTATAACATTTATATCTAAATCCCCCTTATCTTTTCCCAAACCCAGCATAAAACCAATAATTCACTTTCTGTATAATCACTCTTTTCATATTTATTTTTCCACAACTTCATTATATGTACCCTTTCTTTTTTCAAACATTTACATTCAATTAACAAATGCCTAATATTTTCAATTCCTTCCTTACATAATTTACAAAATAAATCACCCATATTTTTCCATTTACATGTATATTCTTTTGTAGATAAAGATCCCGTTCGAGCCTTAAACAATAAACTACTTTCCTTACTATTATCATATATTAACTCACACCTAATATTCTAATATTGTGAATCAAATCATCTTATCTGGCGCCCTCTTGTGTTGATAATGAACAACTATTGATATAAGAAAAATAAATAAATCTTTATGCTGTATCATGTTTATTTTGGAGCTCACAATCTCTTTTAGGAACGGTTTAATAGGGAGCCGGTGCAAAGGGTAAAAGGGGACGGTAGAATATATATATATATTAGTAAAACCCATGTTGACTTAGAGAGCGTATAATAATATAAGGCAGGGATGGATCTTTTATTTAAATTACAAATAAAATATTTATCAAAAATAATCGCATGTCTTTTGTCTTTAATTATAAATTAAAACAGGTAAAACTCTCCATATAGTAGAGGTGATGATAAGATGTTTGGTAATTATAAATTAAAGAGACATTGCGTTATTTCCAAAAAGACTAGTGCGCTACCTGCATTTGCTCTCTTTTAACAAAAATACATTAATATAGGGTATATGAGCACAGACTTTCAGATGACCCATCACTCTCCACTCTATCTAATAACACTGATACACTCAAGCACATATATGCTGAAAAGATAAATAATCACCAATATACGTATTTCATGCTAAACCAGCAATCATGAGTTGGTCCAGATTATCATCTCCCACACATATATACTATAAGTGCTCAGATATATATTAAGATAGACAATCTTCATACTTTAATAGACAGGTTCCAATCTACTACACACTCCAACTCTTCAACCGTCCATCCAATTGAAAATCTGATGATGGAATGCTCGAAGGCCACCCAAGTCTGTGCTCATATACCCTATATTACATATATAGACACAGGTATATAATAAGCCTGTGTTTCAGTTAAAAATACATGAATAGAACAAATGCAGTAGGAGGGAATTGGACGGAGTGATTTTCTTTTATTCAAAGAAGTTTGTTATAAAATTTAAATATTTCCGTACTCATAATAATATATCAAACAAATAATGAAACAATTATACCGATTAAAATTTATTATTTCCATTCCAGTTCCTCCCATAGATTCTATATATATATAGACAGCTATACCACAGGCGATAAGAAAAAAATTATACGTTCCCTTCTTAACAAAATAAAATAAAAAGTAAGTATATATTCCTAATAAGTATGATGGCGATCAATTGAAATGACACTTTATGTATACAATAGACCAATTAAAAAGAAATGCCATTATACGTACAAATATGAAAATATGACATAATAAAAATATTAAAAATATTAGATTATATAAGTAAAAAAAAAACTATACACACAATTTAAAAAATCTAAAATGAAATAAATTCAATTTGCAAGTTAAATGAAAGTGAAAAGACAAGTGAGAATTCAAGTTACCAGTAACTAGAGGTGTGTGGCAGATATATGTTGATACAACAAGGTATTGATGATCCATTGTCGGCAAGTCTTTCTAAGTTTCCAGGTTCATAGCACGTTTTGATGGTAGTTGTTCACAGATAGGCAATTCTCTCAAGTTCTCCAGCTGACTAAGATGACGGTAGAGTGGAGTCAAAGAGTTCTACTCATGCATTTTTATAGCACCATACATTTCAAAGAAAAAAATTCGATAAGTAAAACACCAATGGATGACGGTTCAAGATACAGTGTAGCAGAAGCTTCAGTTGCAATCTTCAATAAGATTTTTTTGCAAAGATTTTCTTCTGCAAAAATTTTGTTTTAAACATGTGTCTTTAACAAGAGCTTCAGCAAGCGTAAGAAAGAGAACAAAAGGAAAGTTGTTTATTTATACCCTAAGTTGTTTATTTATACCCTTCTTAATTGCTTTTCTACATTCCATTTACTAATTAATGGTGAACAATACCAATTGTTTAGTTTCCCTGTTGTCTTACATTTTAATTATTTTTTCTTTAATTGTTTTTAATATATGAATTTTTTCTTTACAGTACAGGCTTTTTTTATACCTGCACTCCAACATGTAATATATAGGGGGTTTGAACTCAGACTTTCACACAACCCTCAACTATCCATGCTATCTCATACTGCTGACACACTTGATCACACACGTATGAAAAAGATAAATAACCACCAATACATGTATTTTGTGCTAAACCAGCAGTCCAGATTATCATCTCCACGCTTATATACAATCAATGCTCAGCCTATATTAAGATAGCCAATCTTTATACTTTAATGGACAAGCTTCAATCCACTTTACCCCACAACTCTTCAGCTGTCCATTTCATTGAAAATCTGATGATGGAGCACTCAAAGCCCACATTGGTGCTAACCTTCTCATCCTATCCATGTTGACTATAAGTCTAGTGCTGGTTTGGCATGAAATGCCTATTACTATATGGGTGGTTATTTATATTTTAAACATGTGTGATCAAGTGTGTCAGCACTATAAGATAGCGTGGATAGTTGAGGATCATGTGAAAGTCTGAGTTCAAACCCTCTTTAATTGGTTTTCTAAATTAAATTCCTTCTCTAATGGAATCTATATCTTTGGAATTCACGTTTATCTATCAATACAATTTTTTCAGTTTATACATTAAAATTATAATTTTGTCAAAACGCATTTTAGCAAAACCAAACAAAATAACAGTTTAAACTTCCTATTACCCTTTCATTGCCTTTTAAGCCATTTTAATCTATAATGCTATGACACTTAAAAAAAAAAACTACTTCATGTTATATAATTGTTTGTGCCTTTGTCATCATTTAGTTTAAAACACATTCTGTGTGGTTCGACTTAGGGTATTTAGCTAGTCCACAGAGTATGGTTTAAGCCAGCATCTATCTATCTATCTATCTATCTATCTATCTATCTATCTATCTATCTATCTATCTATCTATCTATCTATCTATCTATCTATCTATCTATCTATCTATCTATCTATCTATCTATCTATCTATCTATCTATCTATCTATCTATCTATCTATCTATCTATCTATCTATCTATCTATCTATCTATCTATCTATCTATCTGCCTGTCTATCTGTCTATCTACCTACATACTTACCTACCCACCTACCCACCTACCCATCTATCTATCTATCCATCTATCTATCTATCCATCTATCTATCTATCCATCTATCCATCTATCTATCTATCTATCTATCTATCTATCTATCTATCTATCTATCTATCTATCTATCTATCTATCTATCTATCTATCTATCTATCTATCTATCTATCTATCTATCTATCTATCTATCTATCTATCTATCTATCTATCTATCTATCTATCTATCTATCTATCTATCTATCTATCTATCTATCTATCTATCTATCTATCTATCTATCTATCTATCTATCTATCTATCTATCTATCTATCTATCTATCTATCTATCTATCTATCTATCTATCTATCTACAGCTTCAATACACACTCCTCAATCTACTCCCATTTTATTTCTGCACCTAGATGAAATTTAATATTTATTCCTAAGGGAACCACTATAATTAGATGCTGTATACTTTTTAAATGAATTATTAAAATAATTTTTCTTTATAACTACCATCTGTAACAGTTTATCAAAATCTAACAAATCATTAATTTTATCATCTAAGTATGTATAATATCAATAAGCTAATACACATGCGCTTTGCAGATGTTACTATATAAATGAATACTCCCACTTTTTCAAACCCCAAGATAAAGTCTTTAAGAAAATATAGAATGAATTCTTTTCTTAAAGACTTTATCTTGGGTTTGAAAAAGTGGGAGTATTCATTTATATAGTGACATCTGCAAAGCGCATGTGTATTAGCTTATTGGCTTATTGATATTATAGATTATAAAAACTTATGCTATATAAAAAATAAATGTCTTGT
The DNA here is from genome assembly GCA_028023455.1 of Epiperipatus broadwayi. Taxonomy (NCBI): domain Eukaryota; kingdom Metazoa; phylum Onychophora; class Udeonychophora; order Euonychophora; family Peripatidae; genus Epiperipatus; species Epiperipatus broadwayi. Next base: position 2,900,435 of record JAQFVV010000130.1, read on the forward strand.
TTACATCTAAGTATGGTAATGGTATATTCATTTCAGTAAATATATCTAAGTGAAATTAATAGACACTATTCATTTGGTTGAATACATTTCAAGTACATTATAATATTTTGACATTGAAGGACTCCAATTCCAATGAAGGAATTTTTATGGGAATATTCTGGAAAAATTAGCGAATTCTTGGCCAAATAATTTTGAAATGGGCTTCCTATGGCCAACTGGTATCAATTTCTGACCATAAGCTGAATACAACAAACCAATAATCTTTTTAAGCACACCAGCAGTGATAGAATATTTTAAAGAAGAACAAGAAGATTAGTCATTATGTCTAGGAATAAAACATAATAAAAACAGGCATTTCCCTAATCTTTTCATCAACATATTTTCTAATAAAAAATCATGCAACAGTTTCTTATAATCAGTTTTTATGATTCCACTATTGATACCAATTTCATTGGTTTACTTAACTTATGGAAAGTAGTCTCAAACTTTTGATATTATTATACTTTTCATACAATGCAACACCTGACATATTGTATTTAAAAACATTTAACAGTTTCAACTGTTTAATAGATTTTTAGGTACTCTTTTGATAGCCAGGCACGTGCGAAAAAACAATCAAATGTAATGTCACCGGGCCAAGACTTTTATTTTATTAATAAAACTAAACAAAAAAAAAAAAGAAATCATTTTTTTTTGTTATTTTTTACTTGATTTTTTAAATAAAATCTTGTTTTACTTTTTTCCCATTTTTCAAAACAAAAACTAAAAACAATCAACACTTTTTTCATTTCCAAGATTTTTATTTTTTTACTAGTCTTTAAATTTTTTATGTTATTTTTTTAAAAAAAAAACTTTTTAATTTTGACTATTTGTACTAACTTTTTTTAAAAATAAAATCTTGTTCGATTTTTTTGGGGGTTTTGATTTTTGAAAACAAAATTTAAAAGCAATCCCACCTTTTTTTTTCAAAGAGTTTTTTTTTTTAATGAAATCTTGTTCTCTTATTTTTTTTTAGTTTTTTTGGTTTTAGTTTATTCTTCTTCTAAACCAAAAATAACTTTTGTTGTCTTTTTATTTATTACGTTCTGGAAAACAAATTACTTTTTTTTAGCGTAATAACATATCGACAGCTATTTCTCTCGTGCATTGACTCGCGAAAACGTGACTTTCTGCATTATATCTTGGAAATCATATTCGACCCTACCCTTTGCCTATGTTTTCCACATTTCAAGTTGTGCAGGGAAGGTGGTGATGTTGTGACAATTCTTAGTAATTCTGACCATGATTTAAGTAGAAATTAAAATACTATGTATTCGACATTTAAAAAATTCTGCTCACTTGAAATACAAACACCGTAACACGTAACACGATATGATAGCCGTAAAGTATCACGTCACGAAGCACAAAACTAGTTGTAGTATTATTGTGCAATGCCATCAAGTGGCCTATAAGCATCTGCCATACCTGGCTATCAAAAGATGCTCCTTTCAATATTTTTAAAAAATTAGTAAAAGGAAATGAGAACATTTTAAGAAATGGGAGCATTCTAAGTTACTTGGTTCTTGTTTTAATCCCCTTTTGGTATTGCATTTTTTCAATATTGTTTAGTGATTTATTGAATCTCTTCATTTTGTGTTATGAAATTGATTGTAAATAAGGTGACCTGGGTGGCTTATACACCACATTCATAAATACCAAATCACTTATCTCAAATACACTAAGAGTTTTAGGTTTTCTCTTTTCATTACTCTCATTAGATTTGGATATTCATTTCATGATCTTTTATATAGTGATCCCTATAAAAACTCAAAAGATTATCTTGCACTGAATTTACTGATTAATACTACGACATCTTACTTTGACCATCTATGAAAATTTCTTTTGTTGGCTGAAGTAAATGAACTTTTAGATGTGACATAAATTAAGGAGTTACTGCAGTGTTTCTATTTGTTTTCATGTCCCTTTTTTGAGGTTCATTGATTCCTCTATTATTAGCTGAACTATTTTAATTCTGTAGTCAACTTCTTTTATATATTTAACATACTTTTCAGACATTTCATAAAAAATAAAAAAAACACTTTTTATCAATATCTTTGTAGTTTACTTTCTTGAACTTCTTTACATCCTGCATAGGTAAAATCTAAATATATTAACTGTAAACTAATTTGATTTCATTATCTCTGCTTTCCTTCTAATACTTCTGATGATCCTGGATTTTTCCAATATTTTTCTTTTTCTTTCTGGACTCAAATAGACTGATTGAAATGCAACAATTTAATTTTTTTGTTTACCTACTCTAAACTTCCACTGTATTATTAAAAAAATTATCTTTAAAAATAAAATTACAAAAATATGGATGTGTGTGGGTGCATAAAATAATGCACATCTTATAAATGTAAGGTTTCTTTATATATGTATTCTGCATAGAAAAAAAAATCCTGTTTAAAAGATTTATTTTACATTCATTATTATGTTTCACATTGTTTTATTTTGCAAACATACATTGGGTTATATTTTTGATTGTTAAAAAAAAACAATCACCATTGTTTCTAACTCGAGGGAATTTTAACAAGTATGTATTATGAACAATAGTAACAAAATATTATATAAATTAAATTTAAAGAAAAAAACCAAACAAATATTTTGTATGGGAGTTTATTAAAAAATAAAATGACCAATTTGAAATTTCAATATTGTCAAATAAACAAGGCACTGAATTCTTTTACTGTCGGCGGCGGTATAGATACAAATAAGTATATTCTTGGTTTCAAATAAGAACAATCCTAACTAATTTATTAATATTGATAACTTAAATAAATAAAAGTGAAATTTTCCACTTAGCAGAATGACATGTTGATTCATAAGAAGTATAAATATATAAAAGAAAAATGTCAATAAAGGTCAAATAAGGAATAATAGGTTAAAAATGGCAGGATGTGACTATTTTCGATTTTGTTTTGTTTTTGATAAATTGAAATCAACATATCAACCTAATAAATCTATATCTTAATCTTATTAAATTTACAGAAGGATGCTATTTGGGTCAAATGGGGAGGAAGATATTGAATCATATTTACTAAAACAATACATGGACTGAGAAAAGGTATTTTAGTAAAACAGTATATTGTAATGAGCACAGACGTCGTTACATTGTTTTTTATTATTAAACATAAAGTTAAAATAAAAAGTTCGCATTTAAAAACTTCTTTTTTTTTGTTAGACATAAAAATTGAAAATCTTAAACTCGTATATATATATAAAATCGCGCAGATGAAAAATTATTAAAATAAAACTTTATTAAAGAAAAAGTATTTTAAAACTAAATCTTAAAAAGATTTAGAGATAAAAATATATCTTTAATTTTGGAAAACACATTAAGTAATCAGAAAATGGAAATGATTATTTTAATTAGTAACCTAGCCTTGGGCATTTATATGTATAAACTGCGGTCAGATAGGAGAGAAAAACAATGGAATCGGACCTCAGCGAAAGGACCATCACATCAATGACATAATGTCAATTCAATCCACAAAATTAATATAAAAGGACAAGTTTGAAAATTATTGATGGATTATTATTGAGAGATGTGACAGATATGTGTTAGTGCAGAGGTGAAGGAGAAGCGATTGAAAAGATGCACTCTTCAATCCCTTCAGTTCTGCTAAGAAAGAAGGAGAAATGAACTATCGTTTTCTACATTGAGGACCAGTTAAAGCAAAAACCTCCGGATGGATAAATAAATCGGCCAACAGAATACCAATTTTAGGATGACATGGGATGTTCATGGCAAGCAACGGATAAAATTGGACGTTTTAAAAAATCGTAAGAACTTTATATTCATTTGAACAATAAGAACTCTAAATTTTAAAACTTTTTGGTAAATACTGCAATAGAATCCTATCTAACCAAACTAAAATATTTATTAATTAGTTATAATTTTATTTGATGTGTTTCTTTTGTAAAATCATTTCCATTTATTTATTTATTTATTTTTTGTTCTTTAAGTTTTATCATGATTTTTGTTTTTCGTTAAATTAATTATATAAATGGTAAACTTAAGTCGGGCATGAATGGCTGTATAGATTTGTAAAGTTATATTAAGGGAGGGTAATCTTAGGTTATTTGTGTCGTAGTTTAATTGGGTCAATGGATGGGATATATTGGTGTGATTAGTAGATGTAATATCAGATTCGCTACGGGCAGAATCGTTTCATATGCCGCACTCACCCGTTTGCCTATGGAAGGAATTATAAGACGGAGAACGCAGTTCCTTTCTATGGAGGTTTTTTTTATTGCTCTTCTTGTCAGATAGATGTAATATTCCTATTTGATGAGAGGCAATTTCTTCTCTTAACTTTTTGGTGCTGCCGTATTTCGTATTACATTGAATGCATCAATATATCAGATAAATTGACACCAGTTTTGGCTGTGAACCTTTAGCCTAAGGTTAAATAGGGATAGAATGTTTTATTTTCAAATGCAAATCTATGTAGTCTATTCATACTCAACACTAAATAAAAATGCATTAAATTTAAGTTGTTTATAGACGCTTGCATGGATTGGTTATTGGGTTAAGTATGTTTTGGGTTTTCATATTTGATCAAAATATATAGACATTCGATAAATAATGATACCTTACGGTGAGTATCTAAAATGTATTTATTCGGATGTCTTTTAAGTTATTGGTGACAATGCAAGTATCTTATGGTGAATACTATTGGGTTACTTATAAATTTCTTTCTGCAATTGTCAGTATCAATGATTTTATATTTTGATCGTTTATGTTTATTTTGAAATGTTTTTAACCGTTGTAATCTATGTAACCGATCTATACTCAACATTATTAAAACAAATTTTTATAATTCCATCTGTGCGAACTTAATTAAAATGTAAACTTATAATATAATAGAAATTAAAATGTAAATTAAAATCTAAAGTAAAGTTAAAAATAATGTTGGATGTTAAAATGTAAACTGATACTAAAACAATTTTCAATCTTATATATATGTGCATAAATAAATGTTTGTATGCTAATTACTGGCAGTGGCTTATTTTATTCTTTTTTATATACTCTTAGATGATATTATTTAATCTCTGCTATTCCACTGAGCTAGTGACATGGGCTAACGACCGGAACCAAAATATTTAAAAAGAAGAAAAAAAAATATTTTTTTTGACTTACGTATCTGCCTACTTTATAAATTTTTCTAGGTTCAAATGCCTAGATGGCGCCCTGTAGTGCAGTTTACGTAAGTCTATCTCATTCGGATTGTTACAATATTATTCTTATCTACTCACTCTCTGAAACACGTGTATTCTTATTTGGCAATAAAACCAATTATTTATTTTACAATCTATCTATCTATCTATCTATCTATCTATCTATCTATCTATCTATCTATCTATCTATCTATCTATCTATCTATCTATCTATCTATCTATCTATCTATCTATCTATCTATCTATCTATCTATCTATCTATCTATCTATCTATCTATCTATCTATCTATCTATCCATCCATCCATCCATTTATCCACCTATCCATTTTCTGTCTATATTTTTATTCAGCAATTCGTCCTTCTATTCAATATTAACTGTCAAATAAAAACATAATAACAATGGATAGATATCTTTGTAGATATGCATAGATAGATAGCTCAAGTAGTGATATCTTTAGCATAGATAGATAGCTCAAGTAGTGATATCTTTAGCTTTGCATGGCTTTGCTATAAAGATTTATTCTTAAGGTAAGCTTACTTCTTAGTTTGGCTAACTGTATTCTAATTTGGCCTTAAAGACAACTAATAATAACTGAAATCTGTACCAATTTTAACTGAAAATGATTCACATAAACGAACTGAAATAATTAAATTTGTTCTGCCTTTTACAATTTTTCTAACAAATATTTTATTTTGCCAGAACAATAATGCTTTTCTCCAAATATTTTTATATAATGATTTTTGTTTTAAATCATTAATTAGTTCATTTTATAACCTGCCTTCTATGTACCATTACAAAAGCTGTTTACAAGTTTTTTATTTTACTTAAATAGGATTTACCAAACAATATATTTAATAAAATATTTTAAAATACACCCAGGTCTCGTTTTATGCGGATTTATTTAATGCAATTCTGAAGTTATGTGAGTCAAGTTTCTTCTTAATATCTTTGTATGTGGTTTTCTTTTATGCGATAAAAATTATTAGATTAGAAGTCAAGCTCCAATAATGCGCTATTACTTTAAATATTATAAATTTCGTGCACTCACGTCATATTTAAAGTAATAGCGCATTATCGGATTTCAACTTCCATCTAATAATTTCAATATTTTTAGCACTTTATAATAGTACTGTAATAGATTTTATGCAATAAAGAAGTTCATAATTCACTTATAATCAGAATTTCCCCATTTTATATACACAAGTTAAATTTTACAAGACTATAATGTAAATCTGTTCAAACGTTATAGATGAAAAATACTATGTATGTTGTTGTCTTTGCATTTTAAATCACATTCTATTTTTGCTTTTTATAAAAAGAGTACATAATTAATTAATCATTTAGTGTCTGAAAGTTTATTTTTAAAAGGTGAGTAACAGTGGCAAGCACAATTAAATTTGACAATTAAAATCTGATTTTTAATTGTAATTAACAATTTAAAAGTTACTGTAACATGATCTGAATTAAGGTGAAATGATGAAATTTGATTTTTAGATGGAATTGAAAATTAAAAAATTAAAGACAAAAATAAGAATTTAATTTTTAATTGTTAGTTTTAATTAAATTTTGCCCAACAGTGCTGAGTCGGTGTCTTTATTATCATAAGTCTAAGTTCTTATTTTTATTTTAAACTTTTAGTTTACTCTAATGGAGAGAAAAAAACACCAAGAAAATGAATTTCTTTGGAAACAAAAATTTCAATTTTAGATCACTTAGTGAAATGGGAAGGAACAACAGTGATTGGAAAACATTTTAGTTGTATTTCCTCTTGACTTTGTTTAAGGAGAAGCTACAGTACCTCACATCACATCACATCATGACAAATCTGATGTCTCAAATAGCGATAATGATAAAAATACCGTCCGTACATGTATGAAAAAATGTAAATTTACGCATAAAAATATATTGTTTTGAATAAAATTAAATACTGTAGTTAATAAAAAAAGGAAAAAAAGTTTGTCTTGTATCAATTTTTTCCAAATTTGAAATTTTTTATTAGTCATACTTTACTTTCTTATTTTTTTATGCGAATTTTAAAGTAATTTTACGTTGTTGCTTTGCTTTTATGCGATTTTTGGAAAATTACAGTACGTATCCCCCATTTTTCAAAGTAAGTTAAGTCTATTTTTGTGCGTATTTTCTGAGGAACCTATCTACCGCATAAAACAAGACCCAGGTGTAGTTTACTTTCGTTTATATGCTAAGATCATTTCAATACATTTTATAAAAAGTCTAATACATATTTTGGATAAAAACATTACAATATTTTATTCTTGGCTTTTGATTTTGTGAAGATTCAATCAGAAATTATTTGTTATCGTTTCTTTAAAAAAATATAAACACAGACACGACTAAAGTGTCATAATATATATATATATATAATATTGTGGAAGGAAGTATTCTTCAAACGCCCTAGAATTAAGTGCTGTATTCTCTTCCATCAATGATTGTTTAAAACCACAGATGGTCCAACTATGATTAAAACCTATTCTTTTAAATAAACTAACAATTATTGACCATGTCTACAATTATTGACGTGTTTACACTAATTTAGATACGGCCAATAGTTAATAGTTTATTTAAAAGAATAAGCTTTAACAATAGACGGATCACTTAGATTAGATTACGTGTGGCTTTAAACCAATTACTAAGGGAGAAAGTACATATCAATTCTAGCTAGCGCATGTGTAAAGAATAGTTCCTTCTATAATATTACAGAGATATAAATCGTTATATTAGTAATTATTACATATATATTTGTGTGCAGAAGGATAGCGAAACTAATATTTCTTTATATTCTATTATTGAAGTTTTTTTTATTTTTATGTAGAATACCTCATCAAAAATGTTTTAATATATTAGTAACTTCTGAATATTTCTTTATCTTGTTTAACATTCATTATGTTGCTTACAATTGATTCTTTGGCAATTTTCAGAAAATCTTTTACATTTTGAACGTTATTTTAGGCACACAAATCTCTTAAAAGTAAATGTATTTTAAACCATTTATGCTTCCAATAGTGTTGCTTGTTGTCTTTTGTTAATGCTCTTTGGAATTTGTTATTCACTTTTCTTAAACTATTATTGTTTAATTTTGTCTTCCCTTTATTTCATTTGCTTATATCTTCATCATTTAAAATCCATTTCAATTTTTATGATTGTTTTATCCTATTCGAACAGTTATTTTCCTTCCACTTACATTTTATCTGGTTTACTACCAGTAACATTCAATATCTTCCATCACTTTTAAAATGACATTTTTAAAAGCATAATTTTTTTTCTGTTTCACACATGAGTAATTCATGATCTATACTATAATTTGTTTCTAGTGATGTTTTCTTTATTAAAATTGGTCTTACATCACCAGTTGGCAATAGTATAGTTAATTTGTTTCAAGCAAATTCTATTAGGTAAAGTTAATGTATATAATATATATTTGAATGAACAAAAATGTGTTGGAGACAAAACTACTAAATTTTCCTGAAGTTTAAGAATCATTCTATTTTATTTTCTAAACTATACAATAACCTTAGCTTCGCATCTTTTTATGACAATGGCATTCCATCATCGACCTTTCATACGTTTCTTTTTTGCAATTTCCCCCAGGTTCTGATCATAAAACATTACAATTTCTTCATCAATTATATAATTTATTGATACATAGACTTGTAGAGTAGGAACATTGAATTAGTATTCACATAATTAAACTGATATCTTATGGCCATTTAGGTAATATAAATGGAGTTCAATGAATATTGTTACTGACCATAACCTGAATAATTAGTATAATAGTCTTCTGAACTAAATATCCTATTCCAGTCCTATCTTAATTTGTTTACCTCTCAGAATGTTAATACATCAATGATTCGTTTTGATTTTATAATTTCTAGCTTTTTAATCCATTAGTGGTGATATTCTCTTATACTCTTGAATTTCCTTAATTCATCTAGTAACAGTGATAACAAGATGACCAAATGGATTTAATTTATTTAGGTTAATAAAAACATTAGTATTTGGAAGTATGTTTGCTTTTTCCTTAGGAACACATTTACATATTTTAGATCTGAGAGATTAATAATTGAGCATGATTTGTTTTTTTTTATTTATAACCTTTAAGGTAGTGAAAAAAATAATTTTATGATTGCTTTTTCCATGCAGATGAAAATTAATTTACCAGTGGATTCACTTGTGATCAATCAATTATCATCATCATCATCATCATCCAAAGCTTAAAAATAAATGTAAAAAAATAAAAACAACTCGTAAAATAATAAAGCTAACTGCTGCATGGAAACAGAAGAGAAAAATTGAAATTAATGTAGATTTGATTATAGTATGAAAGATAAAATTAATAGATGAAAAATATTGCACATAATTTTCTTGCTATTGATTTTTTATTTTTTTTTACAAATTTTTCTTTTATAGATTTAATTTTTATTAAATTGTAAACTTATTTTTAATATTTGAAATACAGGCATATTTCATGTATCTGGAGCATATTTTTCTACTATTATTTTTGATGTAATCTATAGTTGTTAAATGAACATAATCAATAGTTTAGCTCTTAAGAATAATTAACCGTTCGCTTTTAAGTATATAATTTTAAATATTTAAATTTGGAAAGATATGATTTAAGAACCATGAGAGTGTCAATTGAAATATTAAAGAGACCTACTGGTTTAAATAGGGCTGACGAAGCACAACGTATTCCAGCTATGTGGAAACCTCTCATTTTATCTAATATTAACTTGAAATTAATAGGTGAAAAAACTGAGGGAAATAAACATTTTGATAAACCTCATATTGTGAATGCTGAACTACTTCAAGTTGAATCTCACTTCTTATCTCGCACTAAGTCACGTTATTCTTTGAGATCTAACGAGATTGTTCTTTCAAAAGTTAACCTTGATAATGGCGGTTGTTAGTCCATCGAAATATCGGATTGTAATGCAAAATAATACACGGTTCGTACCCAAAAATATTGTATTATCTACATCATATAACCGTCAAAACATTAAATATAATGTATATATTATATTATATTTTACAGGAGGGGCGTTCCTTCATAGGGTATATTATTTATGATTTTGTCTTTCACTGTGTAATTTAATTGCACATTGGAGAATTAAAAAAATAGTACTATTCCCTATTCAGTGACTAAATAAAATTTAGATTTTTAATTTTTCTAATTCAATAAATTATTAAATCTACTTGATTTTTGATAATAATAATTTTACAAAAACAAAATTGAAAAATAAGGGGGATAATATTTTTCTCTAATTTATAATTGAAAGCACTATTGTTTCCTGTTAGTAATATAAATCCTTAAAAATTCTTAATATCGACTGAATTATTATTTATTGTAACAAGGCTTTAATTTTCTATAAAATATTTCAAATAATTTTTATTTAATAGAATGATGTTAATACACGATTTTATAATATAATTATGTATAAAATGCATAAAAAGAAGTTTAGGTTTTACTTTTTAACACGTGATTGTTATTATAGCACCGAATTTTCGCCAAATATCACATGGTATCTTCTGGGTATTATAAACTTATGTTATATCTATAATGGCAGATAGAATCTAGCCAATCTATAACAATAAACCAATGCACAATCAGAATTTTTTTTAATGTATATACATGGGCACACATATATACATATACAAGAAGAGTTATGATTGCTGACTTATGCAAAGTGAATATAATTTGAAATTATAGTTTCAATCAATTGAAAATTGGGTTCAGTAAGTTACATTTAACTATTTGATAATATTGTTTATTATTAAAAGCTTAATAAAATAAATAAAATTAAGTTTCTTTTTATATGTTCTTTAAAGAAACAAAAGGTATTTGAATATATGCAAATATTTTATGGATTCTTTAACAAATTGTTACATTTTGATTTACAAATGTCAAATTTACTCCACTCACAATTTTGACATAATCCTCTCTAGAGAAATACAATAATGATTATCTGTAATCATTTACTAAATTAGAGATTACTCTAGCCCAGGTGTAAATTTTAAACCCTCATTAAAGATTAATATATCTGATTTTTTAATTAAACACACTCATGTGGAGTTATTTACATTTGTATTTCCCATGAGCAATATCTTTTATAAGTGTATTAAATAATCTTCACACCAGTATAATTTTTTTTTGAAAACATATGAATAATGACACAATAAAAGATAAAATGCTCCCAAGTCGCATTTACTGCTGAACCAACAATTACCAGTTGACCCAAATCACCAATTCTCATATATATATATATATATATTGTAATGGGCACGGGATGATCGAAGGCTACACTTCCCTTTTATGAGTGCATAATGGGGAATTCTAATGATTCAAGATCGTCCACTTTCCGCTACCTCAAGCAGAGAGAACATACGGACATACATGAGTCTATATCCATATTTGACCGAATCTGTATGCTATACGGATATAGCACCAGATTATTTTTCCCTACCAACCGTCTCTCGACTGCTGTAAGATCTGACAGAGTCACAGCGCTTGGATGATTTATAAATTTAACGGGATCAAATACTGCACCACCAACTTCCACGTGTTAACTCAATAATCAAAAAAAATGAATAATAGTTTTCCCACCCTTAGACTAGACTACCCTTTTGGAGTGGTGAAGAACGAGACAAGGCAGGTTTAAATAAAATAATAGATTTAATAGAATAAATTAATCGTAAAAGAGATATAACAAAAAAAACACATTAACATGAAATGAAAAACAGATTATAATCTATAGTGCTACAAGAAAAAAATACATATAAAACTATTATAAATGATGGTACATTTATAAATCGTCAGTCTGGGTATTTATCAAAAAAATTCAAGAATGTCTTTATCATTCACAAAAGGCATGTGGCCATTGTCTAATTAAACTATGTGCACATTGAAATATATAACAAAATAGCATGTATCTTTACCTAGGTTTTAGTCTCTGAATTTATCCGATGTCTTGCCGACCGTCATGTGGATTTCTCCACTTCTTTAGGAGGGATGGTCGCAGGTTAGATTTGGTTGTGTGTAGCTTCTCAGTGTTTAAGGCATCAAGGATGAGGCATCAAGAACAAGGCAACTAAATGAATCCACCGGCAGGTGCTACGATGGCAGTTGTTATATCTTGGCCAGAACCATTAGTACAGTAAGTCCGGATCGACCAGCGACCACAACGGCCTTAGCCAGCCATTCTAGATGAGGCACTGATGTTGAAAGTCATATTTGTTAACTATAGCGTTGATTATTGGAGCTGTCTTTTACCACCCTCTCAACACAAAGTCTCTAGCTCTAATCCCTCCTGAAAACTGTTTTTTTAATTAAAAAATTCCACCAGCCTTTGTCCTTCCGATCCTTTGTTTTCACTTTCATTCACACCTTTCTTACTATGCCTTCGGCCATATGTAAATTTGTTTTACCCAATCTAGTAGCACTATGTACATTTATTTATTTCAATATTTTTTAATTTAATTACACAGATTTTAATACATGTTTTTCTCTCTTTTTTTTATTTAAGTTTAGACAAGCATTTATTATTGCTGTCTATATTCTGCTTCAAATACACTCCATACACGCATTTCGTTTATCGTCAAATGTGTACTTTAAAACCCAGATCCTTATCTTTTGATTATGTTTAACTTTCTATGTTTTGCGCGCTATTTAAGGTTTTTTTAAACTTTACTTTCTTTCAAAATCAGATTTTAACTTGCATTTGATTTATATTTCTTTATCACTTTATTTTTTAACGTACACCTCCAATATTTCTAATTTTACATTTTAATTTCACCAAAATCCGAACTTTGGAGGGTAAAAGATAAGAATCTTTTTGATTCTAATTCCCTCTCTTTTTTAATTAATTGAAACATTTCTTTGTTCTGTAAATTTTTCTAAGCTCGCTCTTTTTTCTTTATTTTATCAAACATGATATTTAATATTTTGTGAATGTTTAATATTTATATGTGTGACCGCAGTATGTGCGATCATCACAATATATATATATCTTTGTCATATGAATAGTATTTATTAATAGTAAATTGTTACGTTTCTGACACAATTCATTCTAGATAAACACAGAAATCTTCACTAATCACTTATTAAATTAAAGATTATCTCTAGTTTAAATGTAAACTTTAAACTCTAGCTAAAGATTAATATATCTGAATTTATTTCTAGTTTAATAAATGATTACTATATTTATCTAGAGTGCATTTGTGACAAAGTTGTGTGTAGAGCAGGTTTGACACTTGCAAATCAAAATGTAACAATTTACTATTGATAAATATTGTACATATGGTTAAAATATATGTGAGAGATGGTAGCTGGATGAACTGATGAGTACTGGTTCAGTATAAAATGCTTTTTGGGGTTCATTTGTCTTCTATTATCTCTTCATTCATATGTTTTCAACAGAATGTGTTGAAGGGTGGAGATTACTTAATACATTCTTTAATAAATAATCTACAACTGTAATCTACTTTTATAATGAGTGATCTGAAAATAAAGGTGAATTCTTGATAAGTGTTGTTTGTTTGGAAGAGATCTTTTAAGTGCATAATTTTAAAAACATTCCAAAAATTGCTAAAAAAAGTGACTAACGATTTTAAAATTAGCTTCAGAACACCTCCCAACACTAACTGACTAATAAATAATTTCAAGGATAAAATAGAAAAAGATCAAGCCCCTCATGTGGTCTATAAAATAGCATGTCTTCGATTAGGCTGAAAAGCATGCTACTATGGTGAGACTTGGGCTAACATCAATACAAGAGTTTACCAAACACAGATATGCATATAATAGAGTAAAAAATAAAAGTGAAGGAACATCGATCTTTTGGGACCATCAAGCAGCTACAGGCCACCTATTTAAACCCAGTTCTGCCCAAATAATTTGCACAGGAAAGATCAATGCCAAAAGAAAGATCAAAGAGGTTTATTGCACAGCAAATGACATCAGTGCCGTTAATAGAAGAGAGACATGCTTTGTTCTCTCCAAACAATGGACTAATTAATTAAAAATTGAAGCTCATTTGCATACATGTACAACAATTCACAACAGAATCTTCATTCGTAAAGCTATGAGTATAGGATTTGAATACTAAATCCCGAAAGTACTAAGCTAGTATATTAAATCTTAACATATAATTATAGCTTCAGTAATATTTACTAAGGCTAAAAACCCTAAGAATATGCACATGAAAATGCAAAAGTATGGTAGAGGTCCCTACCTTCGCATTTTCATGTGCATATTCTTAGGGTTTTTAGCCTTAGTAAATATTACTTGCGTTTAAATAAATTTATAATTACTAACATATACGAGAAAAAATTGCACATTTATAAAAACATTCTGTTGTAAAATAGGATACTTACAAACATTTAATTATGTAATAAATAGTAAAAATATGCTATATGAATATACACTATTTCAATTATAAGTTTGCCAAAAAGTGTAAATAGACAAAAATGTAAATAAACAGAAAGAAAAGTATTAAAATTTTATAAATTTAATTTTATATTACAGAACAGTCATTTTTCCATCTTGGAGCAATATACATAATCACATCTATTGGTAATATTTCTCAGCTTACATTAAAAGTACATACATTTAATTCTTTGCTTTATTTTTCTTTCCAAATATAATATTGTACAATATTTCACATAATAAAATGTATTCTAAGCATAATAATAAATGTTTTATGAAATTTAAAAAAAATTGTAAACTAACTTTTTTAAATGATGAAGTGAAACTTACCAATTTAGTAGTCACAGAAAAATACCATTCAATAATTCTTATATTGTATCAAAATTCTTAAAGTTGAAAGTTTTACTGAGAATCTGACATAGATCATGATAATGAAGTATGTATTTATGGATTCCAATGTTAATATAAACTTATACACATTGTGATTGTATTTGCTGATAATCTTGGACATATAAACAAACTTGCCTTTGATCGCTGTTAGCAATGAGGCAAAATTTGCATAATTTTGTACTTTATTTAAATATTTACATAATTTTTACAAAATATTTGTATTGTACTAATTAAAGAATGAATATATTCATATTTACATTTAGATTTTTAAAACTACAGATTAAAAGATTTGAATTAAAGATAAAAATAAAACAACAGCCGATTGTTAAAATCATTACATTTTAACAAACACCATAATAATACAATTTTCTTCTTCTTCATACTTTCCTTATGTCATTGTCAACCATTATCAATCCTCTGCAGGATGAAGGTCTCTCCAAGTTCAAACCATCTTCTCCAATCTTTAGCTTCTTTTCTCCACATCACCCCTGCACACTTTTTTATTTCATCCATCTCACATGTGGCCTCTTTTTGGGTCTTTTACAATATCTTGGAATCCAGTTTAAAATTTCAATTGTCCATATATTATCATCTCTTCTAGCAATATGTCCAGCCCAACTCCACTTAATTTTTTCAATAAGACCAATAACACCTGTTTGTTCTCTTACCCATATATTGCATTTTTGATCTTTTCTTGTTATTCCTAACATGCATCTCTCCATACTTTTTTGAGTGGCCGGAAGTCTCTGTATTGTTCTTCTATTAAGTATCCAACTCCATGTACTGATTGCTATATTTACATATCATACTATTTTCAACCTTCTTATACATTTAACAATATTATTTTTTACAGCAAAACATTACTCTTACAGTTTCAATTGTCCTGAAGTCATCATCAGAGATTGGAAATAGGATTATAAATATTACTGATGATGAATTCAGGACAGTTGAAACTGTAAGAGTAAAGTTTTGGTATTAACAATAGTATTGTTAAATGTATAAGGTTGGAAATAATATGATATGTAAACACCATAGTACTGAATGTTTATGATAATTTAATAACTATAGATATAATTTTAAATTTTAGAATAGAATTTGATAGCAGAATGATGACTTTATAACATTTCATGTTTAAAAAATGGAATTTGTTCAGTGGAGATTTTATAAACTTACTTTTTAATAGGGTTATGATAATTAACCAATTAGAAAAAAGTAATTATTCTTGTTGCATATTTGATTTTATTACTTTTTTCATTTTTGGAAAGTTCAAATATGACTTTTTAGACTGCATTTCATTTATATAGTTATATTTTTATTACAAAAATGCCAATTTATTGATTCATAATATTGAATAAAAGTTTTAGTACTAGAAATAAAATGTTGAATTAGTAAATCAAATTGCCACTAGGGAATTGTGAAAAAATCATGAATTTTGGAAAGGTTGATGCTGTAATTGTGAAGTAAAGCATATATACATTAATTTGACCAATAATTGGTGTTGTCTATCTAGCAATGTATGAAATAAATATGAACTTTTTTATCTGATTTATTGACTACACAACTGGTTGGAGGATATTTTAATAGCATAGAATTAAAATATATATATATACTATTATTACTTTCGTTTTTTTTTTGAAAATGTAAAAATAAATTATTATATACAAAACATTGAAGCATCAGACTGCATTTACTTTTAAAATGTTTGCAAACACACAGACTTAATATAAAAATTTAAAGAATCTCCTCTATGGTAGTGGGAAATAACTCTATAAGTTAACCTTGTGAGTCAATTTATAAGATTTAAAAACCAATTTGAAAAACACTCATTTACCTTACATTTAAACCATTGGAGAAATCACAGCACTACGTAGATAATTATATCAAATTTCTATTTTCTGTTAACTTTGACAGAGCTTCTCTTAAATTTAGTATTTATGATTCTAAAGATTCCAGATTAAATTCCAGTACTAGTACCATCATTGGTTAGGCTAACAACAAAAGAAAGAATAACATCATCAAAGTGTTGTGTTATGTACTAAGCTAAGACATTTAACAGTTAATTCTAGATGATGAAAATGTTTCAATATACAATTACATAAAGCTTAAGCTTGTGGTTAAAGACCTGTAGAGGTCCTTACTATCGCATTTTACTCGCATATTTTCGAGGTTACAGCCTTGGTAAATATTGGTAATCAATGTGCGTTTAATAAATTTATAGTTACATCTATAAAAATTTAATGTAACATTTCGATACAGTTCATTTGCTTGAGATACAGATCAACTTTATATACTTATGGAATTATATTTATTATTTTTCATCCCCAGCATCAAATAGGATGGATTGCCAGCCTTTTAAAAAACTCCAATTCACAGATATAAAAATATTCTCCATTTATTCAAAGATCATTTTATCTTTCTCAGGGTTAATGTCTCTATAAAAGCTGTTTTTATATTTTCTAAATGAAGCTTAATCAAATATTGACTATCTACTTTTGTGGACATTTATTCTTCTTTTGTGTATCAGTCTTTTTAAAAACCTGCTACGATTGTAAGAATTCAGTATTGCATTTCGAAATTATCTTTGTTGTTTTTATTTTTAGACATTATTTTAAATAAGGAGGTTGCCTTGACAACAGTTTGAAATTGTTGATTATTATTGATATTGGGATTGTCTAAGTGTTGACGGATTTTAATGATGTATATATATATATATTGTTTAATTGATGTTATAAATTATGGGTCTAATTTTGGATTACTTCCCTTGACGGAGATAATTGACTATTCTTTTACTAGATATTGTTATTTTCATAATTATTAAGTGATATATTTCTGTACCTGTCATAAAAATAATTTTCAGCTTAATTTTAAAGAACCATATTAATTTAGAAATGATTAAATAATTGAGACTCTTTCTAAGGCCATAAATAATTTACACTGTATGTTTAACAAGAATCAAGAATACAGTGACATATTTTTATCTTGCTTATACATTAATTTCATTCTGGATTTCCATCAATGTTAACAAGGGAGAGGTTATTATCACCAAATCCTGATATCATTCTAATCTTAAGCCTTTGTAAACATCCATTTTATTTATTCATATTTACAAATTAATTAAGTATCAAATACTTTCAATATTGATGGTCGATTTAACAAAAGAACTTAACTTATTTTAAAAGAATAAAGTTATTTTTAAATACACATTCAAAAATTATCTATTAAAAGAATTACTTCTATATGTTATTGTAGTATATTACACAGATTTAACCTATTTCGTACAGCAACAGCAACAAATGTGTTTTAACGCTTGTCTGAAATTGTTATTTAAAGTAAGAAAAATAAAGAAATTGAAGCAATAACCTAAACGGCAATAAATTAATAAAGTGAACTTGATGAATGGGGAAATTGTTACAAATCCGTCTAAAGCTGAAATAATACAGTTAGGAATGAAAGTGACGCAAAATACAATAACAATAATTATCATTAATTCGGATAAATGGAATTCTCTTTTCTTTGGTTGCTTTTTATATTTGTTAGAATCTTCATTTGTATCCTGTGGAGATAATTCATATTGTTCATTTTGTCTTGTAGCGGTTTTTTGATATTTGACAATACTCTGAAAAATCCTAATATAACAACTTAAAATGATTAATAACGGAAGCAAAAGTAAAATTGTTGACATAATAATTAAAAAGGTTCTTGAATAATCTCCTATCGACTTTACAAAACAATCTTCGCAGTATGTATAAAATTCAATTGGAATGATTTTGAGGAAAAGCGGAATACTAACACCAATAGGTATGGCCCACGATACAATAATCATTATAAATATACAGAAACAATAATGTAAAAAACAACCTTTAGGATTAACCACAGTGTAATAACGTTGGGCAGCGATAATAATTAAATGCAGCAAGGTACTACCGGATATTATTGGTTCAGTTATAATCCTCAGTAAACAAAAGCTTTGCGAATCAGTAAACGGGTTCCAATACATAAATGTACTAAACCATATTGTAGTTGCACAATACACGATGTTGTTAAAAGATAAACTTAGAATTAAAAAAGTAAAAGGACTTCTTAGTCTTTTATAAGTTAATATAGCTAAAATTACCAAAAAATTGCACAAAATACCACAAACAGAAATTCCTAATAAAATGTTGTCCAGCATAAAATGATGGGAACATTGTTGTTGATTAGAAGTATTTAGTGAAATAGTTACTTCGTTTTCATAAAGTGATGAAACATTTTCCATTGTAGTAATCTAATCTATAAAAAGTAAAGTTAAATATTAGTTATTAAAGTCACATACATATGTATATATATAAAGATTTTTTTATGGACAACATATATGAAGGTATACAGTTTCGAGATTCATATTCCATGTATAATTAACAGGGCTATCGTGCTGATGTGTTTTAACTGGATCACATTTGTTTTGGGTCTTATTTTAAAAGTCATTATTGAGCACATACTTTCACATGACCCACCACTCTCTACTCTATCTCATAACACAGATACACTTGAAGACATATATGTCAAAAAAATAAATAATCACCCATACACGTATTTCATGCTAAACCAGCAATCATCAGTTGGTCCATATTAACATCTCTACATATATATATATATATATTGTATATATCTCTCTATTTTCCGATCTGTCTGTTTCAATATATATATATATATATATATATATATATATACAATGATTACTAAGATATATATTAAGGTAGCCAATCTTCATACTTTAATGGTCAGGCTTCATTCCACTCCACACCGCAACTTTTCAACCGTCCATCCAATTGAAAATCTGGTCAACATGGGGGTGACAGTATTTCAGCCTTAGGGTAGTCTTTGAGCATTCCACCATCAGATTTTCAATTGGATGGATGGTTGAAGAGTTGGGGTGTGAAGTGGGTTAAAGCCTGCCCATTAAATTATGAAGATTGGCTATTTTAATATATATCTGAGCACTTATTGCATATATGTGTAGAGATGGTAATCTGGGTCAACTTATGATTGCTGGTTTAGCATGAAATATGCATATTGGTGATTATTTATCTATTCAACATATATGTGTTCAAGTGTATCAGTGTTATGAGATAGAGTGGAAAGTGGTGGGTCATGTAAAAGTCTGTGCTCATATACCCTGTATATTACATATATTGATAGAGGTATATTATAAAACTGTATTTCAGTTATTTAAAAATCATTGTAGAGATAATGCAAGTGATAATATATATAGCAAGATTAAAGGTTCAATTAAAAAATATAGAATTTCTTCAAATATTAAAATATGTAAAGATGAAAAATCGATATAAAGCCAATAGACATTTGATTAATATTTTTTAACTTTTTTTCCAATTGGTAAATAATTTACACATATCACATGTCATGACATGATTACCATTTCATATGCTTACACAAGTTATTAATAAGAGTACCAAACTCTCCATATTGTAGTGCCACCAAGTGCAAGCTCGTGTAATCAATGGATGCACTTGGTGGCACTACTATATACATAATTTGGTACTTTTATTAACAGCATATGTAAACATATGAAATTGTGATAATGGGATGTTTTAATGTTTTTATACCTATCCTGCCCATAGGGTAATGGTGACTGCAGTTTTTGAAAAACAAGACACTAAAATGTACAGATGCTTAAATGAGTTCAGATCTATATGACTACCCAAGTAAGTGAACTTGGGTTGGAAATATTATGATGTTTTCTTCTTAGACTCCTACCTTTATAGTTAACCAAATAAATAAAAGGTGGTTGCTGGAGGGTTACATTAGAACCTAAGATTTAGGTCCAGTGCTCTCACATTCATGGCTCCTCATTGAAGAAATCCACAAGCTAGAAACTAGTCTGGAGATGTTGGATGAGTAGGCACTAGATAAGAATTTTATGCACAAACCCTCCCGCATCCATTGATTACAAAAGCTTGCTTTGCATGGAGATTTGGTACTCATAACACATTTGATGACACATTCAGTTTTTTTTTTTTGAGAATTTCAATGGCTTCTTTGATTATTCATTGATAGTCATAATTTTCAAAAAATAGATTGTATCAAATTTAAACATGATAATGCATATTAATTAACTGCTATTTGAAAAAGAAATTTAAATTTCATTAATCAAATACCTATTGGTTTAAATAAATTTTCTCATGTACCATAATCTCTACTTTCATATGTTAAGAATTTCTATTTTTGTTTTTATTCATTGAACCTTTCATGTACTTACACGTGTTGGATTTGCAGTATCTTTACAACAGTTTTTAAAAGAACATTCATTATAGAATTAATGAAGGTGTGGTCCAACCAAAACAGTGGATATTATAGTATTGTCATTTATACATGAATGAACCTGGGAAATAGATAGATAGATCTTATAAATGTGTTTTTTAAATTATTGTTACATATATTAGCAACAATAAAAATAATTTAGTTTTAATTTCACATAAGGAATATGCAAAAGCACTTAACACTTAATATTTAAGTATAATGTGAATTATCTTAATAAAGCATTTCTGAGATCTTTTTCACTATTTATATCTTTTTTATGCATTATCTTTCAAATAATAAAAGTCAGTTACAGAATATTGTATTAAAACAGGGGTCCCCAACCCTATGCCCGCGGGCACCATGGTGCCCTTAGACCATTTTACGTGTGCCCGCCGCTATCCGAAGATAATAAAAAATTATTTATCTGATATAAATAAATTTAATTTTTAAAATTTCTTATAAATTATTGTATTATATTGTAATCAAATTGTAGGACATACTATACTTTTACAGTGTAAAAATATAAACGTTAATTATATGTTAAAATTTTATTTTTGAAATAAATATTTTTTTGTACATTATGTGTATTATTAACAATATCCAACTATAAATTTACATTGAAAAAATAAATGGTGCCCGCCATCTGGTTGAAAAAAATAAATGGTGCCCGCCATCTAGCTGGTATTCTAGAATGAGCTCTTAAGTGCAAAAAGGTTGGGGATCCCTGTATTAAAAGTTAAAAGCAGACAACAATTCTTTTTAAATCATGTAATTCTAAAGCTATTTGTTAAAGTAAAAATTTCTTCATAAACTTATATTTTCAGGGAATAGGCAGAAACACAGTATTTTGATTCGATTATTCGTTATAATTTATTGTGTTTTTTGACTGAAAATGAATCCAAGAATTTCCATTGAACTACCCTTACCTATTAAATAACCTGACAAATTCGCTAAACAAATTGCTAAATAGTAATAAATAAATAAATAAATAAATAAATTATCAACATAAGTAAATTGAAGTATTGCTTTTTACTGAAGAAAATAAAAACAAGAAAGACTATCAAAAAAGCAGATAACATATTGAAAATAATGAAACCATAAATATTCGTTTTAACAGGTAACTATCCTGAAAAAATCCTATTGAATAACAAAGAATCATTATTATAATATGATTGATTATATGAAGCTTTAATTATTCTGAGGATAGAATCCCGAATGCACATTTTATATCCATCCATATAACTCAATCTTATTATTAATCAGACTTGTCAATTAGCCTGGATTCAAACTCTAGATCACAGACAAGGAAAGAGTATGCATTTATTACTGAATGCCAAGGCTTATTTAAATCATATATTTGTACTTATGTAATAATTATGTTTATTAAGACAATCGCCATGCAAACAAGTAGTTGATTGCAGACGGTTGTGGGTTCGCGTCCCAGCCGATGCTATGACACATGGGAAAAAAAAAATAGTAGATTTATATAATAGGTTTATATATGCAGATGATAACAATCTACCCTAAAGATACCAACAGTCTCAACCTGCAAGTCAACTTTCTTTAACAATAAGTCACCTTTATCTATGATCTGATATGTTTATATAGACACTAAAGATTGCAACTTGACCAAGGAGTGTGAGATTAATAATGCTAAGAAGTTTAAACAAACCTCATTAATCAGGCAAATATAACCTGTTCTGAAAGCAGACTAATAAATAGTTAATTATCACGTTTACAAATAATTAATAATTATGTTATATGGGTTCATAAACTCGAATGACCTTTTATATTTGATAGCTTGATAACAAAAATTCTTAGAAAAAAAAAACAATTTTATTTTATATTCTTATTTAATACCAGTAAGTTACAAAATGTAGTTAGAATCTCTTATGAAAAATAATAAAATTATTAATCCATACATGTATTTATTTCTTATTTTACAGAGTGTTAAATCTAGAGTGGGGAAATCTATTATAGTTGTAAGAAATTAGATCGAAATTAACAAACTGCATTAATTTATCATTATATATTTTTATATATATGATATATTTTATAACATTGACGATCTAAACACAATGTATAAAATGTGATTTAATTTTTTTTTTTGGAAAAAATAAGTTTTCAAAGTAGTCACGCGTTGGTGGCCGAGTGGTTAGCATAGCTGCCTTCCAAGCAGTTGGTCCGGGTTCGCTTCCCGGTCAATGCAATTGATATATGAAAAAAAAAATTAAAATGAATAAAATAATTTTATTAAATAAGAAGCTAGCATGAACTTCGATTTTAATGGGAACATAATTATCACTTGTAAATGAAGTAAGATAGATTTCAAACTGTCTAAAGACGGGTAAAAATTATCTTAATACATTGGAAAAAAAAAACAGTAATGAAAATATGGCATAACTCAACAGATCTCTCTGGCGAAAGTTTCAGCAGAATTCTAGCACTTTTTTTCTCTTGATAAGAATAACTAAATATCAATTTTTAAACTAATAATTGAATGATTAAATAGATTAGTTGTAAAATATTTTCCAAAATATTAATTTATAGACTTGTTTGGAATAAAAAAAATATTCTATTCAGACTGTATTCGAACATCAAGTCATGAGAATGGTAGTCAGACACAATAACTTATGCAATGAGTTAATTTATTCCACTTATATATACACTTATATTTCATTATTTTAGCATAATTGATTTCTTTTAGGACAAGAAAAAATGTATCAAAAAGCAACTGTGGGAAAATAATATAAAGCAGAATCTAAAATTAGATATTGCTAACAATAACTCTCTTAACTTAGGTAACAATAGAATTGAAGTTACTCAATTAATTCCCCCTTTTCTCTCATTAAATTATAAAAATTTTAAACTAAAATGAAACCGATTTTCATATTTTAATTATTTAAAGATAAACGTTATATTAAACTACCGTTTAAAATATATTGTTGCCATAAAATTTTGAATTTACGTAGCTACAAGAACAATGTACCTATTAAAACTCTTTATTACATATACCGGTTTACAAATGATGGTGGTCTAGTGGTTAGCATAGCTGCCTTCCCGGTCAATGCATTTGACATATATATATATATATACCGGTACATAAATTTATTTACAAATAGAGATGATTTCTAAACAAAAAAAAATTATTTATCAGAAAATGTTTATAATTTAGCCCAGGATTACATAGTCATTAAAAAACTTTTTGAATAATAGTATGGGAATATACGTGCTCCAAAAAGAAATAGGATTTTCAACAATAACAACATAAAGAAAACAAACAAACAAAAATATACATAAATATTTTTTATAAAACTTATGATCAAACAAATGTCTATCTATCTAATAGCTGAATGTAACTTAAGGATTACTGTATTATTGTTTATAATTATTAATACTAATAATTTTGAAAAAAAAAATATTATGGCAATAATAATAAAGTTGCATACTATTGTTTAAATAACATCTTTGTCTATATTTACTCACCTGATTTTTTTAAAAATATATTTTATATTTCTGTTTTAATGTAGTCACTTTCTTACTAAATAGAAAAAAAAACTAAATTAAATGTCACTTTGATGCAGGATATAAAAAAAATAATAGAAATTAACTTTACATTGGAAAAAACGGAAGTATGTTTTTTTAATCTTTATTACTGATTTCCGGTTTAAATGTCAAATTTAAGAACATTTTAAGAAGGCTAATAATTTTAAAATATATATAGAAAGTTTACTACTATTATTTTAAAAATAAAGGGGAAAATGTTTTGTTGATTGCCTTCAAAGATAAATAGCACCAAAGTTTTTATTAACTCTAATTATTCCAATTTCACTGATGAATATTTTTTTTCATCTTTCAGAAAAATAAAAATTGTTACATTTTTATTTACCATTGTCAAACTCCCTCCACTCACAACTTTGACGCCATCCATTTGTGAGTAGAGGGAGTTTGACAATGGTAATTGAAAATGTAACAATTTACTCTAGCTAAATACTTTGCATACAATAAAGATATATATGAGAGATAATGACCTGGGCCAACTGATGAGTGCTGGTTCAGCACGAAATGCATCTTGGGGGTTATTTGTCTTTTATTATACTTTATTTATATGAATTTGAAAAGAATGGAGAAGTGTGGAGGTATTTATTATATCTATAAAAAATAAAAAATGATTTCTGCTTACAGGGTAGAAAAAACCCCAGTTATAGTTGTTTACATACTATCAGTATGTAAACATTTAATTTTCTCTAATAAATATTGTTTCTAAGTCGATTTTAATATTAATTTAGGTTCAGCATTTTTTTGTTTGAAGATATAATCCAGGCAATAGTAGAAAATTATAAATTGTGTTTCAAGAGTATTGGAAATAATAATTATTGGTTAAGAGAATACTTTGTTTAGTCAAATAACCGATTTAAATCGAAGTTCATCTAATTTCAACACATCATATCTTAGGATTTAATTATAATTGAAGCAATTAATTGGACGTTTGCTCCAATCTCAAAGCTTGAAACTTCGTTCACTTTGCCTAAATAAGGAATTTTTTACTTATTGTGATGGAGGATTAAGATTAAAGTAAAATGTGAAACCACAGATGAATAATTATTAGAGTTACAGTGCAGATTCCAAAAAAATTAAGAATAACTCAATTCGCTTTGTTATTGAGAGTCAAATATAATGTTGTTTATTTATATTAAACAATCTTCTATATAAAGTTATAATAAGATTTATTACTATATGCATTGTTTTTTTTATAACAGTGAATTTAAAAGAGATAATCTTTTAGCTTTTTGACAGAAGTTTTATAGAGGGTGCAAAAATAGAAAAAATGCACCTCAGAAAAGACATTAAAGAATTCTTTAAGCATTTCCGCGTCTTAATGTTAAAACTTTTTTTTAAAAAAGTAATCAATAAAAGAAATTTATACACATTCATTTACAACTAAATATATCTAATGATTATTATTTGAAATAAAGACTCAATATCATATACTCACTTCTGGAATGGACCGCTTCCTACACCTCTAAGGACTCTTTAAGAGCAAAAACAATAATTGCTTCAATATTTTTTATAGTACAGCTAATTTTATAATAAGATGGTCCAAAATTGTATCAATCTTCTGTAAATAAAAACCAGCACTTATCAATCAACCTAATAAATTTAAATACGTCAACCTTACAGTGGGTATAGTAAACATTCTCCTTCAAAAAATATATCAATATTTCAAAAAAAAAAAAAAAACAAACAACCAAATTCCCACCTTTCAAAATTACATTTCATTATTAATGTCATTTTCCAATAAAGAACATTTTTTAGAACCATATAATCACGCCACAGTATTTCTTGCATTCAAAACTAGACCTGGCATATTCATGGGCTCAAGACTAATATCATTCCCGAAAATCATATATATATATAGTTTGTATTGGGAACC
Organism: Epiperipatus broadwayi; assembly: GCA_028023455.1. Lineage (NCBI taxonomy): Eukaryota > Metazoa > Onychophora > Udeonychophora > Euonychophora > Peripatidae > Epiperipatus > Epiperipatus broadwayi. The sequence goes on from JAQFVV010000130.1 coordinate 2,927,213, forward strand.
CCTTATTGATGATGATTATGCTACTATACTCATGACTCATTCATACTGATAAAGCTTAAATCTTCTGAAGGATATATGAATTATTGTAAAATAGAATTAGAAGGGACTTGAATTCGTATTTTGAAAGTCTGAGTTCAAGTCCCTTCTAATTACATTAAGTTTAGTATAGACAATATACTTATATTTTAATATTATAAAATAGTATGCAATTCGACAGAATACCCAAAGATTAATTGACATTCAAATGATCCTGGTCATCATGCATTAAATCCTATCTCAGAGGATCTCACTTAACATTTATTCATAGGGTTTATTTGAATGTACAAGAGTTTGAACTTCATTAATTCAAATTCAAGGCACCACTTTTTCTAAAAAAGACCGCACATAAATGTTACCCTGTGGCATCATTATCACCAGTTTTTATGAAAACAATCCCTGCTTTGCTTTGCTGAAAGCATGAATGCTTAAGATCTATGGAGAATTGATATCTATGAAGTGGAAATGAATTTACCAAGAGAGGAATTACCTATAAACAAAAATAAAATTAACACGGAAACACTGAAAAAAAAAAAAACAGCTAGAAAACTAACCGTCAGGAAACGCAAGTTATCAAAAAGCTATATATTCGTCCATGAAGTAAAATACTAAATTAATAAACATCATAATAAATTATCGGGGATTAATTTTAAATGACACAATTGATTATACAGACACATTTAAGTAACATATATAACTACTGCATTACATTAATTAAAAACAGCATTAATGATAAACAAGAAATCATTAAACAAAATATAGTATGAGATTTGTATTTTAACTAAGCCTCTTAGACACATATACTGTAATGGATAAAAAAGATCTACAGTACAGTCAATGTCAGTTACTAGAGTTACCATCCAGAATTTCTTATTTATATTAGTAAATAATAAAATTATATTACTTAGTAGAATCAGGCCTCAGTTCCATATACTGCCCGTTCCTATAAGAAATTTAAATTTACTAATGAAGATATCCAAACAAACCCACAAAGGCACGGCAACCATAATTAATATTTCTATATGTCCATTAAATCGCAGAGAATCTCAAAACTCTTTAAAATATATGAAATGCCTATTGTATGAAATGGTAGTGTAACATAAAATGAATAATATCTAGACTAAGTACATTAAAACAAATATTTATTATAAATTCAATATTCTTCCAAAGTGTAAGCTTGTGGTTAAGACCTGTAGAGGTCCCTACCTTCGCATTTTCACTACTCACTCTTGAGGTTTAAAACCTTAGTAAATATTCTTCTTTTTATATTATAATATAATTATTTCTGGGTCTCTTTGATAAATGACTCCTGTTCTTTGCTATTTGATATTTGGAAATTTATAAGATAAATCGATATCTATCTTTTTTGTATAACATCTCTGAACTTTGCATAGATTTACTAGGCTTATAGAATTGTTGGAGAGCAAATATTTCAAGTGCCAATATTATTGCAGTCATTCATCCGGATTATATTCATGTAAGTTTATACTAATTACTATATGATTTTAACATCAGAGTGTTAATGCCAATATGCACTTAATCACTCTGCTGGGAAGTCATCATCATCTAAATTATTAAACAACAAATGCAAACTTTAGAAAATATTCTAAATTCAAATAACAGTACCAAATACACAAATATTGGCCATATTGAATTTTCCATAAACATAAGAACATATGTAAGTAACTAAGATTCTCATATGCTTCACAACAGATATATTTAAACAAATAGTGCACATAAATTTTCTCAAATGCATCACAAATACTAATTAAACTATTTTTGTATTGTAAAAGCTAATGACCATTCATAATGACTAATCATGTAATGACTAATTACCAAGCAGAGACTGCCTAACTCTTAGTTTCATCTTTCAATAATAATAATAAGATTAATAACTACTATTTTATATTTCCTATTGCATTGTCAAATGTATACCATATAATAATCAATTGACTAAACACTTTATTACTTTTAAATATCAGCCTTTTAAGGTATTTTTGCTTATTAATCTTATTATATAATAATCAATTGATGAAACACTTTATTACTTTTACAATGCTTTATTATCCATCTTTTCCTTCAGTTTACAGTTTCGATTGCCCCAGCAATCTTCTTCAGAACCCTTATATCTCCTAATCTCACTGTTACAAAATATCCACCCTTTCCTTCAGTTTACAGTTTCAATTGCCCCAGCAATCTTCTTCAGAACCCTTATATCTCCTAATCTCACAGTTACAATCTATTAGGAGATATAAGGGTTCTGAAGAAGATTTCCGGGGCAATCGAAACTGTAAACTGAAGGAAACGTGGATAATAAAGCATTGTAAAAGTAATAAAGTGTTTCATCAATTGATTATTATATAATAATAAGATTGATAAGCAAAAATACCTGTCATATATGAATAATATCCACCACTGTAATATTGTTATATATGAACATTCAGACTGATAATAAATCTTAGGGATTATCCAGCATTTAAATATATATGCTAATAAAGCTATACTCACTACTAATAAAAAAACATGATACGTGTAGCTAGCATAACATCACGATTGACAAAGTAATATTTCACTAAATATTATTTCTCCTACTCTTATAATACTATAAAATTCTTAGGTATCTATATGATACAGTTTCTCAAGTACGACGGAATACAAATGCGTATTTTGATATTGTATCCAGCACATATCTTATAGCATATAAACAGAGCTGTGAAAGTATTGCGAATGAGCTCTAATGTTATTTTAGCAAGAATAATATTCACTTAATGAACTGTAATAAACTATAATGGAATTTTTTTAATACTAAAATTATACTATCATGATCACGTTAATAGATTGCACATGAGAATGATGATGATAAGTAAAACAGGAAGCCTTTATTAAACAAAAATCAAATAGTTTATTTCACAGAATAAAATGCATAAGGTAGAATATATATAATATATCAAATAATTATACTAATATTTCACAACGTTCTTGCCTAGCAAAGTTTTTATATAAGTCCTGTTCTAAATAAAAGATCACAGGTAGATGCGCCAATGTCTTATGGGAAGTGTTGTTTACATAAGTACACAAACGAATAAAGAAGGTTGCCTATAGATAGGATTTCTAATATATCCTTATTATCCTTAGATTTATTTAACTAAACAAAAGATTACTCCATGTTTTACAGATCTCCAATATTTTTTATATTCCTGTTGTTAAAATGGTATCTTCTTATTAATTTTTTTATTTAGGAACATTTAGTTTTCACTAAACAGGCCAAACTATACCATTTATACATGTTAAGGTCTCAAACGACACATTCTTCTTGACCTGTAGTCATGGAATAATTATTATTTATTGAGTTTAGCATTGTTATTATAAGTTCATTCCAGCTATATATAAACATTGTTCATTCATTTATATTAACATGCACACACTACCATGGGATATACGGCAATAAAATATGAGATATATAAACAAGAGAATCCCATACTCAAATGGGACAGTTTAAGAATATTATTATTTATCAGCTATAATAATAAAAGGAACAACATATCTTTAAACTGTACATTACAATATCACAAAAGTTTGAATAAAAGAAAAACATACTACCTAATCCGCCTATTGTTGTTGAGAACGTTGATTAATCCTAATGCTTATAACTAAATTTTTTTATGTAAAAAATAAGACCGACAAATCATACATATAATTGTCATTAAACACGAAAGTTCATGAATAATTTCATAAAAATTGATATTACTTCCAATAGGTTTCATGTTAATAAAATTCCTTCGACAAATCTAATCATTGTTTATTTTTAAATTTCGCTTATCTAGTAAATGGCAAATTCTGTGTGATATATTTCTAAAAGCTTCATTTCACACGTGAGATAAAAAATATCATTACTCACATCCATTCATCCATGACGCGCTGCTTCCCTTTTAAAAGCAAATAACAATGTTGTTTATCTAAATAATTAAGTTGGGAATTTCTCAGGCGATTACATTTCCTTCTGATTTGTATTAAGGAACCAAGAGACATTGCATCATTTTAATATTCCCACAATTTCCGTTTCTTTCATAAGTAGGCAAACAAAGACATTAGGTGCAGAAATTTCACAGGTGAGTTTAATTAACTATTTGCAAAAAAAAATGAAAAACACTACAAAGTTCATTCCATTATGCGTAGCAGGTGAATAATCCTGTAGTTTTATAATACTGAAATCTTAAACGATAAATTTAAATAATTCCATGACTTAAAAAAAATCTTCAGATGGCAAAAAATTTTGAATTTTATCAGCTCTAGTTATTAAATGTTTAATTATGTTTCTAGTAGTAAATTTGATTAATGATGATGATCAAGAGGTCAGTATCTGCCCTGGAAGGCAAATATCTGATGATTTTCTTCTTTTCTAGCCATCCATTATGTTTCAAGCTGCATAATAATAAATTTAAAATAACAAAATTAAGTACAGCCTTTCAAACAAAAGAATGAGAGGAAAAAAAGACTGCATTTTGTCAACATTATTTTATACAGTGCTCAGCATGTAATGGAAAAGTGAGGTAAATTCTAACTCATTTGGCACTCAATTGTACTTTGTATGTAAAACTTTCATTCAGTAGGCCTGGCAATGGGATATCTTTTTAACATTATTGAATCAATGAGGTTACTATCACAGCATGCATAAATCATATATATATATATATATATATATATATATATATATATATATAATACCAAAATGAAATTCTATTTAATTGCTTTTAACCAACAAATTCTAATATACTTTAACTGGATTTACAGTACAACCAAACATTCAAACTTTAACAAGCAACTGACTAAATGTTAAAAAATCTTTCCCCATTTTTGTATGTGGTCTGAACAAACATTCATCAACTTGATAGGGTCACCGGGTCTAAATTTCATAACAATTCATTTCCATCTAATATACATTATGTTTTAACCATCATTGCTGGAGTAGTGGTGATCTTGTGCTGATTGGGTAGTTTTGAGAAGTATGATGAAGTTACAATTGCTATATTTTTTATATTGGTTTAAGCCTATGTATAACCATACATCATTATATGCAGCTTTATATTTACTTTAGTAACAATTTTTAAATTAGTTTAAAAATTCTGAAGATGTCAGCATTATAGAAATCTTTTAAGCAATGACAATAGCCATTTTTTTATAATAATGATATGAGGGAGGTCATCCTAGATGTCAATAGAAATGAGAATATATGATTGGCAGTGTATTTTAACCCAAATCAAAATAAAAAAAATTATCACTGATCAAAAGAAAAAAATTGTAATTTTCAGTAATTTGCTTACAAGTTAAAGATTATTTATGCAATATTTCTATATAAGATTTAATTTAAACCAAAAACTTATATCACTAAGAAGATATTTTTCTTTCAAAATATTTATTTTTAAAAAGACAACACTTAAAATTTAAGTTTGGCAAAGTCAAGCAATTTAAACTGTAAAAGCTAGAATCACCTTTGTCAAAATGAAAGAAATTATTTTTTAAAATTTTAGTAGCAATAAATATTTTTTTTCACTTCTTATTCTGTTGTGCATAGATTCATGTATTGTACTGGATACCATTTCTTTAAAATTATTACACTATTTAAAGACATTTTATTCTTTATTTTAAATTATTAGAACATTGTTAAATTTACACTGTATCTTTTTTAAAAAATAGATCCATTTAAAATATTAGATACTTAAAATAATTTTAAAAATTAATTTTACAACTAGAAAGTACTTTTAAATAATTAACAAATTTCATGCATGCAATCCACACATACTAATATCTAATTCTTTATCTAGGAATAATAATTTAAATACATTAGTTAACTATTCATGTAAAAGATAAAAAGATTCTTAATTAACTAAACTTTAAGATTTTCTAAAATAAAAACTAGAATATAATATTAACAAATTAGCAATTGTAAATGGATTAGCTACAACAGTAAAAAATAAATAACACAAAATTAGCTTAAGTATTTAAGACCTTTTTCAAAATTTGAAAATTATTTTTGATATTTTGACTTAATAAAAAGATATAACAATTAAACTGAGACTATTTTAACTTTACTATTCTAGCATGTGTAAAACTAAATTATGCTTTAAATAAATAATAATTTATGATTAGTCATATGTAATTACAAAAATGTTAGATTAATAAGTTTAAAAATTATTAAAATATATTTATATGAGGTTATTTTAAGTTACTAACATATTATAGTAGCAACTAAAACATGATTACACTGAGGCAAAACTTTTCATATAGTAGCACCATTCAGTGCAATCCAGAATAATCAATGGATGCAAGAAAGTTTGTGCATAAAATCCCCATCTAATGCCTATTCATCAAATATCCCAGATGAGTTTCTAGCTTGTGGCTTTCATCAGTGAGGAGCTTTGGATCTGAGAGCACTGCACCTAGAACTTAGAATCTAATGCAACCTTCCAGCAGCCACCTTTCATCTTATTAGCTAACTATAAAGTATTGAGTCCAAAATAAAAACACAATAATGTTGTCAATTCAAGCTCATCAGCTTGTATAGTTATATAGATCTGAACTCAGTTCAGCATCCATACTTTTGGTATATTTTGTTCTTTAATAACCACAGTCACCATAATCCTGTTGGGCAGGATTGCTATTAAACTACTAAATGTCACATGATCATCATTATTTATGCTTACACAAGCTGTTTAAACACAGGCAAAACCCTTCATACAGTGGCACCAATCAGTGCAATACATAGTAATCAATGAATGCAAGAAGGTTTGTGCATAAAATCCCTATCTAGTTACTCATCCAATATTCCCAGACTAGTTTCAAGCTTGCGGCTTTCATCAGTGAGGAACTTTGGACCTTAGAGCACTGCACATAGATCTTAGGATCTAATGCAACCCTCCAGCAGCCACATTTTATTTTATTAGCTAACTATAAAGCATTGAGTTCAAAATAAAAACTTAGTTCAGATCTATATGACTACACAAGGTGATGAGCTTGAATTTAAAACATTATTGTGTTTTTATTTTGGACTCAAAGCTTTATAGTTAGCTAATAAGGAAAAAGGTGGCTGCTTAACAGTTGTATTAGATTCTAAGATCTAGCTGCAGTGCTCTCAGATCCAAAGCTCCCACTGATGAAAACCACAAGCTAGAAACTAGCCTGGGTATATTGGAACTGATTAAATATCATGATTTTATCTTAATTTCTTTTTTATTAAATAAATAAAATAAATAGTAAAGAATGTTCTTTTTTCTTACCTTTTGTTGACATACTATTAAACAAGTGATATGTTTTAAAAACTGCATAGTAAATGATTTACTATAGTTTTTTTCTTTTAATCACTATGGTTTTTTTGGACAAAATAGAAATGTCTTTTTTTAAAAAAACGTCTTTCTTATTACCCTTTTTCTTTGACATATTTTTTTAAAAAGTATATAGTAAACAATTTACTATAGTTTTTTCTTTTCTTTTAACCACCGTACATTAAAAAGTAAGTTTGTAAACTTAACATTAAAAATCAAACAACTATTATGGAATGAACACCTTCCATGGAAGTATGCACCATTTTGTCGTTCTCTCAAAGATCTTGCGGATAACGTTTTTATCAAATAAATCATGCTTACAAACAAAGTTTGTCTAATTTTACATCCTTCAAAACAAATTTAAAAATACGACTCTTTGATAAATTTTTCTATATAATACTACTTAATTTGAATGTAAAATAAAAATTGATTTAATCATATTAAAAAAGTTGTGTTGAATTCAAATATACACACCCTCGAATTATATAATACACAAAGCTCAATAGTGATCTACTTAGAGAGTAAGAACAGAGTGCTTAAAACAAGTGTGAATTGCAAAATAGTGGCAGAACACCCTACAGGTCATTACAGCCTGCCTCAGAAATGGTATTTAACTGTTTTTGAGTAGCAGCAACACCATGCAGCAACCTGTACTGTCGATAATACTTGTACCAAATAAAATTATCTGTTTTAGAACATATTTAGAAAAATGTTGTTATAAAAAGTAGTAATTGAGAGATACACTCATATGCAAATATATTATTTTTATTACTTGTTTTAAATGTACACTTTTGGTCCTATTTTAATGAGGGTAATGAAAAGACTTTGCTATATATGTCTCTAGGCAATTCCTTGTTATTTGTTATAGTACTTAGCTTCTCTAAATTTCAAGAAATTGTAATTGAATGTACCATGAAAAAAGAAACAAAAAATAAAACTGTTAAAAGCATTCCGAAGATAAAAAGATAAAAATACTGATAAACTGACTTGGGAGATGAAAAAAATTAAAAAAATGTTTAATTAGAAAGTCAGAACTGTAGAGAACAGAAAAAATTTTGAAAAAAAAAAGCAAGAAAAATGTATGTATTTTTTTTGGTATTAATTTGTTCTAATGAAGTATTGAAATTCAATGAAGTAATCAAATTGCAGTGAAAATGTTTTTCTTTGATATGAACTTATTGAAAATGTCTACAATATTAATGATGGGGTAAAAACCACATACGTGCAGGGCTATTGCTCCATGCTCTAAGTATATTGCTGTTCATGCTCTCTGTCTGCCCATATGAGAACCTCAAGCACCTTACAGATCCAATTCCCAAAATAATCCAGAGAGGAAAAGAAAGATGTTGAACCTCAGATGCTGATCAAACTACCATTAAAATATTTGTTAATCGCCATTGTCATTATTCTTTGTTTCCAATTAATGCCACTCAATGGACACTCATTCCAGACTCATGCCAATAGCTGACATTTTCCTTTCTCCAGCAAAGAAAAAAAATTCTTCTTTTGGATCACTAACTCAGAATGATGTAAGATTACATGGAAGCAAATTTATCTTTATTATAACCCCAACTTCCTAAAGATAAATATAATTTTCTTTGCAGTAAGTGAACTTAGAATTGCATATCATTACCCTCAAAAATACTTATTCATTGTTAAAAATATTTATTAAACTGTATTGTATAACTATATTCTTTTATATTCTACTTCATATTTATAATATTTAGTATATTTTTTTACTTTTATGTTAGATTTTGATATGTGAATTATATATTTTTTCTTTTATGAATATTTAATTTAATAAAAATAAGAAAGAATAAAATTGTGTACTTACTTTGAAACCGTAATCATTTACTGAACATTAGTAAAATTAGCAACTGATTTTAAATTATACCAATCTAGTTTGAGAGACATAGAAAGAGTGGAGAGAGATTGTTCATATATGCAAATTTCACCGTATACTTCTGTTCACCCTTCTGTTCACCCGCTAGGGTTTTCTCCCAGCCCTGAGAATGAGCTAGCTAGGGTCTGGCACCTGATTAGAGTTATTTTAAAATTATTTAGAATGTTAGGGAAAGTACTATTCATGCTGCATTAGTGAGATTGGTGCTTGAGGTTAGTCGCTACCTGATGCTCATAAATATACTTTTTCCTGAATATTGTTTTGTTTTACTAATGGAATAATGGCCACTGCAGAAAATTCCTAACTCACATTTTTATGTAGAAGGTATGCATGATATATATATATATATAAGTTCTATTTATAAAATTTCCTCAAGAAAATTGATTCATATTTGAATTTGATATGGTAGACAGTGTTCAAATACTACCTACAGGTGTTATGATGACTAGACAGCCATAGTTTATATTCGCTATTGTTCAACATATCCATTTTTAGACATATCTATTTTGTGCAAACATTGTAATAGATACTGAGGGTTTCCAGTTAAAAAATATATATGTGTGTTAAAAAATATTAAAAATAGAGGGGTAATAATAGAATAATAGCAAAACAACAATCATTAAATAATCAAAAACTATGACCAAATATAAAATGAATTATCTATAAAATAGATATGTTCTTTGCATACAGATAATGAAGATAGTAAAAGCAAATAATCCTCTGCAATCTAATGAGCTAAGCTCCCATAATCATAGCTACTGAAGTGTGGAGTCTCCATATTTCATTAGCTGTGATTATGGGAGCATAAAGTCTTCCAAAAGTGCTCAGCTCATTAAATTGTAGAGTATTATTTGCTTTTACTAACTTCATTGTTTGTGCACCAAGCATATATATATATATATGTTGTAACAGTATATAAATATGCCGTTACATTATTTTAAAACTAAAATAAAAAGATCGTGAATAAAAATTGATTTATTAAAATGAAAAAAAAACTTAACTTAAAAACTGAAAATTGAAAGTTGTGTAACATATATATAGATCGCACAGATAGGAAACTTTGAAGACTTTTACAGATGAAAGCATTTGAAAGTATTTTTTTTTGTAAAAAAGTAAAAATATAAAGATTGATATTTTAAAAATAGAAATAATGTTGATTTCTATAGTCTTAGAAAATGGAAATGATTCTCTTATTAATTAAATGATTGTTCAAAAGCAAACTAACCCATGAGGCATGTAAAATAAATTAAATGGTCAGATAAGAGAATACAAAGGAATTAAATGACCAATGTAAACACGAAAATGACAGCATAGACCATAACTGAAACATGAATGGATTAGTGATGTCTTTCTCTTTGAATCCAAATATTGAATGATAAGAGACTAATAAAAATATAAAAGCCAAATTATTCTGATGATTGTTATCGGAGAGCTGACTATGAATATGTCATTATAACTGGCTATATTGCAGATTTTCACGATGTGGAAATCTGCAATAAGTTTGATTTTCCAGACAACCAGATGAGGCTTCTGGATGACAGTTCCTGACCAAATGAATGGCAAGTAGCGGTTTCATTTCAAAGAATGACAAAATCTACAAAAGTGATCACGAAGACGGATCCCTAAAATCTGCTCAATCCGTAACGTATGAACTATAGTGTCTTTTTAATAAGAACTTTCCTAAAAATTGCAATTAATTAATAGCTGAAAATAAGAACTCTTATCTGATTTAAAAATTCAAAATCAATTATTAATATTTTTTTATGCAGATGTTTAAGCAATCATTTCCATTTCATTTTTTTTGTGTGTATGTATATTATGTTCTAATTAAAAGTTACATTAAAGTTGGGAGGGTTCAATTTCATTACCTGATATGTATGTGTTTTGCTGTCAGTTGCTTTACTTACCCCTTTGAATGACTTGATTTGTTTTCGAGAAAACTTCTTTTAAGGGGTGAATGACTCTTCGTATGGGAAGGACCGTTAGTAGCACATGCGTCTCGGTAAAAAAATTCACCCTCGGAAATATCCATCTGTGCAGTCTATTTAAATAGTAATTTGAATTTAAATTTAAAAAAATTATTAATGTTAACATCTAAAAATAAATTTATTCCTCAATTTTAAATGTGCGTTAATAAAAATCTATTTGCGTGTTAATTACTGGCAGTGGCTTATTTTATTTATTTTTTTATATTGAAATATAATTAGATAAGAATTTATATTATATTAATCTCTGCATCTCCTTGATCTAGCGGTAAGAGCAAATGGTCAATAAAAAAAAGTTGGATTTTAACAGTGCATATCTGCCTACTTTATAAATTTTTCTAGGTTTGAATGGCCTAGATGGCACCCTGTTGGCAGATACTTTAAGACCAAATTTCAGTGTCCGTTAAAATATATATATATATATATATTATAGATTACAGGATACTGAAGAAAATATTTAATTATTCCAAGAAAATGAATTAATATAAAGTGGAGGGAACATGAGATCAGCAGTGTAATAAAAATAAGTAATTATACCACTAATAAGTTATAAACAACAAATTACCCAGCATTAAACATAAATAGTCTAATCAATAATCAACAGCCATCCCTTGCAACTAGAACCAAAATAAGTATTTTAAAAACAGGATAATTATCTAGCCATTGACAAAACTAGGGCATGGTATACAAACATTTATTTTGATGCACATATGTATGGCCTACAATATTTATTTTAATAAAAAAATTTGGAATTTTGATATTCATTGATTATCATTGATGCTTTGGCAACATGCTACCATTAGTGTACAGACCCACTATAATAATTTTTAATAAAAAATAAAATGAAATAAATTGACTTTAAAGGTGATACATTTATGCCATTCAGAGTACTATCTGGATGTCCAAATGCAAATTACTATATATAAATACATAACCATTACTGTTCTCAATAGTTATCTTAAAATTACAAAACCTTAGGGACTATGACTGTGGACAAGAGATAAATAAATATAACAGCTTACTCAACCTTAAATAAATTACCAGAATAATTTAAAAATTTCTAAAACATTAAGCTGTAACAACATTAAATCACATACATGGTCAATTCATAGAACAGATACATGGAGAGATAAAGACATTAACACTATTATTATTTTTAAACAATGATTTAATAACTAACTAATTAATAATTAAAAGACTTTTAAAATGACATGATAATATGGTAATTCACACTTAAATACATTTAAAAAAAATACAATTTCTTATAGAAAATATAATTAACCAAATGATTTTTTACTAATTAAATAAATCAACTTTTCCTTCATTTAGTTATTTTCTTTTTAATAACTAAATCTGAAAACCAACTTTTTACAGTAAGAGATAAGGAAATTTTAAATTAGTTAAAACATATTGTTATAATTTTGGAAACAAAATCAGATGAATAAAAACATGTTTCAAAAGAAAATATTAAATTAATAAAAATTATTCAGTATTACCAATTATTATGTTTACAATTTTTTATCTATAAATATAGGTAAAATATGTACATTAATATATCTTTTTACGATGATTTTTTGAGTCTTTCTTTGGTAGTTGCAATTGTCAGTTTTCTTTCCTGTTAGATTCCATTGTTACCATCTTTTATTCTTGTAGGCTTATATAAGTTTCCATTAATACATATTTGCAGTGTTATATACACAGTCAAATTTTTCCATTTTTGCAGTAGAATATTTTCAGGTTTCTTCATAGGATAAATTTATCCATGTTTTCCAGTCAACCTAACACATAAAAGAGACATTCAAAACAGAATTGTTCCAGGATATTTCAAGGGTATTTTTCCATTACATTTTTTTCAGTGAAAGTACATGGTGGGGTTTGGATGATGCTTATCTTCTAACTAAGCTTGACACAGTTTATTTCAAATTTATTTTAGAAAACATTTTTTACAGTTGAATTTCTGCTTCTGTTTTCTTTAGCAGATGAATCAGTAATTGCTGCTACCATCTTCTTCAAGAACTGAGTCATGAATAATGACTGGTGTCATTACTCTCTTAACATTTTGATCAAGAATAACTGTTGCTACTATTCTTTTTAACAGCTTGATTAAGAATGATGATCCTTCCCAAGATATGGAAGTCTATTTATTTACCCTACCAATATTATTTTTTGGAATAATATTGTATTTATCCAATCATAATCTTATCTTCTACATGTCAAATTAGATACTTACCAATTAGGTTTACTATTACAAAAAAGATAGTATAGTTATTTTCATCTTTTTATTAATTAAATTTTTTCCCTGTAATTGATTTTTTCTTATGTCAAAAATAATTAGCATGATTATTTAATAAACATTGCCTTTTCTTTTGATGAAAGATAAAGAAAACAAACAACTCTGATTAATTAAAACAAAATTTGTTAAAATGTTAAGACTTTGATTTTTTTAATTTCCTTTTAAAAAGTTTATTCATTTATCTCTCTTATATTTTAAAAGTTGAAGTTAAATTTCTTCAGTAAATTTTTCCATAACTTATTGAATTAACACACTGTACAGGCTTACACACACCTGCACATATATAATGTAATATATAAGAGATTCGAACTCAGACTTTCACATAACACTCAGTTCTCCATGCCATCTCATATTGCTGTCCCACCTAATCATACACATAAACAAAGCAAACTCTCCATACAGTAGTGCCACTCTGTGCCAATCAGAGTAATCAATGGATGCCAGAAAGGGTTGTACATAAAATCCCTATCTAATGCCTACTCATCCAATAAACCCAGTCTAGTTTATGGCTTGTGGCTTTTATCAGTGAGTAGCTTTGGATCTGAGAGCATTAGATAGGGATTTTATGCGCAAGCTTTCTGACATCCATTGATTACTCTGGTTGGCACAGGGTGGTACTACTGTATGGAGAGTTTGCCTTGTTTATAAACAATTGTGTTAGTATAAGAGATAGTGGTCATGTGATGCTTAATGGTTTAATCATACACATGTTGAAAAGACAAATAATCACCAATATATGTATTTCATGCTAAACAAACAATCATAACTTATTGAAGAAAAATTGTTTTTCTTTTATTACTTTTAATTCAAATTAATAAATAAAATTACTCAAGAGAGAAAACAAAAGAAATCGGCTATTTTATCTTATACTTTTCTCTCTTTTACAACCATTAATACCACACTATAGTAATATTCACATTATTGTTGTTAAAATAAAAATGTTTATAAATTTTCATAGTATCAATTGATGAAGAAAATATTCAAATAAAGAAACACCATTATTATTATTATTATTATTATTATTATTATTATTATTATTATTATTATTATTATTATTATTATTATTATTATTATTATTATTATTATTATTATTATTATTATTATTATTATTATTATTATTATTATTATTATTATTATTATTATTATTATTATTATTATTATTATTATTATTATTATTATTATTATTATTATTATTATTATTATTATTATTATTATTATTATTATTAATGCATATTTAAAACTATAATGAAATATTTAAAATAATACAAATAACTGAAATTATTAAAAATTTTGAATAATTTTCAGAAATGAATTATTTTGGCATTGAGTTGCACTATGATTTTTTTATACAAAAAAAATGTGCTGATTACAACTGGTTAAGACTATTGATTCCGTTTTACCTTTGCCATGAATTTTTAAACATATTTTGTACAACTTATTTGCTATGAAGTATTGTTGCTTCAGCGTAATTGCTTTCATATTTTTCTCTGCATTCTTCCATTATATCCACTTTTTATATACATATGTAAAATAGTTTTTATAGAGCAAATATTCACCAATAATTTCAGGGTTTTTACAGTCAATGTCAACTTCGTCATGGTATTAGGCAACTGAAATACTGTACCAATTGAAGTTAGAAATATAGTGAGACTTCTGAGGAAAATAATTACCTTCTGATGACATGAAAGGAATTTCACAATTAAGAAATTTGTGTAGATATAGCTCTACAAACTTTATTTTCTTTGTATTTCTTGGTCTAAATCGGTGCTTTACTTCTAGTAACGATTCTCTTTGTTTTGCTGATAAATTATTTTAATGCTCTGTTAAATCTTTAATCTAATTATCATAGATTAATTTAGCATTGATTAAAAAAATTAATCCAGGAATGTTAACAAACTCGCGTGGGCGAACTTCACCATAATCTCTTTGATTATTTATAAACAACTTTTCCTAAGTCGATTATCATGATTGGAACCATAGATCACATGACCCAATTCTCTTAAGCTTGTAAGATATAAACACTGAGCATTTCCAATTGCTCAACAAGCTTTATAATAAATACTTAGCCAGAGAAAGCATTTAAAATATTCCTATCAGGAACCTCCCCACCTCTGAACATGGTTTCATGCTTTGACACTCCTCAGAGAGGCTCTAGGATAGCTTCAGACATTTTTAGATCTAGTGTCTGAAGCTACCGTAGTGCCTCTCTGAGGCATGCCAAAGACGAAAACATAGTCAGAGGTTGGGGGGGGGGTTCCTAACAGGGATATTTTAAATGCTTTCTCTGGCTAAGCATTTATTATAAAGCTTGTTGAACAACTGGCAATGCTCAGCAATTATCGTGCTGTTTTAAATAAAAAAAAATTCTACCTTTTGAAGTAATATTTTTTTCTAAATTTCTATTAAATTGACTATATCTCAATAATTGCCATTCATGTTCAACTATATCAAATCTATAAAAGGTTTCTATAATTGAAATAACTGATATATATCTGTTTGATTATTAATAGATATAATAAACACCTCCATACTTCCCCATTCTTTTTAAATTAATATAAATAAAAATACAAATGACCCCCCAAATACATTTCGTGCTGAACCAGCACTCATCAGTTGGCCCAGGTCCCTATCTCTAATATATATCTCTCTTATATGAAGAGTATTTATCTAGAATAAAATTGTTACATTTTCATTTACCATTGTCAAACTCCCTCCACTAACAACCTTGACGCCATCCATTTCAGATTATGGATGACGTCAAAATTATTAGTGGAGGGAGTTTGACAATGGGAAACGAAAATGTAACAATTTGATTATTAATCTTATTCGATCAAAGTTAATAATTTCATGGTTTTTAATATATATTTAATCTTGAAATTTCAGATTCTTTTCTAAATTATTAAAAAATATTATTTTAATCTTTGATACAATTTTAAATATTTATTTAACAGTCTTTTAAGGCTATAACATAACGTTTTTATGTATTTCTTTTAAAACCATTCTAGATTTCTTTTTTTCAGAAATAATTATTTATATGCAAATTCCGTACAACTCCGATAGGTGTTAAAAAATAAAATTATTTTACTCTTTGAAATCAAAACAAATTTTCACATCTTTGTCAATAGACAATATATATATAGTTTTATAATATTTTACTGTTATATTGGGAATTTGTCTATTTTGATCATTATAAAAAAATAATTAATTATATAACTATTAATTTAATTTATTTCTGTAATACATCAATTAGAAATATATGCCTTATGTTTTCGACTTCCGACATCGAATGAACAAAAGTCATTGTTCACGATCCTGCATGTATCATATGTATATTATCTTATTCTAGCTTTTGAGTTCTGACAGTTTTCTATTATCCAATGGCAGATAAATAGTGTCCCTTTAAAAAATATTCCTAATTTTTTAATAAATATAAGTTATTTTTATAGCAACCTTCATATATTAACTTTTTTCTACTTATAATTTTAATTATCAATTGGATAATTTATGGTAACTCTCATTTCAATTAATGTAACCATGAGTAACAGTGTCACATTTAATTGTATTTCATATAGTACATTAGAGTGTGGCTAGGATTCGATTTTTATGATTTAATGATACAGTTAAATAGTACTCAGTATTGTTTTTTTTTAGCTAGGTACATAATTAGTTTCTTAAATGACTTTTTTTTTTTCAGGGCAATAGAATAAGTATATACTGCACACATATTTTCCTTATTGAAACATTCAATATCATCTTAAAATCAAAATAAATGTTTACTGCTTTGGTCAATTTCCAAGATTGCTTGTATATACCTCTTTGAAGATTCAGTAGATTTTAATGATTATATCTCAAGCGGTGTCATATACACATTGAACTAATAACAGGAATAATATATCCGACTTATATTTAAAAATCTGCTCCAAAAGCCCAGATCTGGGCTTCATTCAATTAAGGTGTTCCTTATAAAGTGCACATATAATATCCTATAAAGATTTTTAAAGACAATATAAACATGGAAAGCTCTCTTCCCCTAGAGAAGGTTGAACCCACAGATAGGCCCCTTCCTAGGAGAATGAATCTTTGGATTCAACTACAACTCATAATGGTGCTCAATACAATCAAACCCTCTGGTTCAATATTTCAAGAAAAGATAACCTACTGGGAGTCATACCAGTTGTCCAATGTTGGAAAGTCCAAGACCCAAAATTTACTTCCAGTTGGGATCCCTCATCGCATGAGGTTGACCAAGTTCCTGAAGGTGGAACCAAAGTTTGTGGACTTTCTTTTGAAGATCAACCTTGGAGCCTTGCCCACCACTATGTTTGTTTGCTATCAGAGGAGATATAAAATCACTACCATCTGCCCCTTACATGAAAAGCATGATGATTTCATGGACCATATTCTTGGTCAATGTGAGGTGTGGACTTGTCTTCATAACCTAGCTCAATTAAAAATGATAAGACCAGATTCAGCCCAAGTCCATCTCATTGCTGCTCTTAAAAAGGGTATATTTGGTTCTATCCAATTAGCCACACATATTAACTTTGTCATGTGGATTATCAGGTGCCAAGTCCTTTTTGAAAGGGATTTAGAAGTGTTTTATAAACGTTTTATTTCTCAAGCTGCTTCATAAGTCTATGAATAAAGACAAAAGAACCTTATGCCATGGCTAGCAGATCAAACTTGGACCTTAGCAATGTTTTAGAATTTTCTTTGCCTCCAAGATTCATAACTCCTCATGACATGCAGTTGATCTGGACTTGGTCTTGCCGGACTATTAAGGCCTTGCTTCTCCTTTTGTACAATGGATGGTTTTATTACTAATTAGCCTGTTGTCCCTCATACTGCCATATGTATACTATGTCTAATTCTCTGTGTAGTTTGAAATTTTTATTTAACCACCCCTTACTTGGGGTCTAACAATTTATATGTCAATTGATTAGGGTTCAATATTGTTAAGTCTTTATACTATATATATTATGTTATCCTATATTGCAAATGTTACTTGTCACTGACTGGTTTATCTAACATTGTTACTCCAGATTTTTCTCTTGCTTTTAAAACTGTTTGATACTTGATTTATATTGTAACCCATTTATAATGTAACCCACTTATATTTATTTTCCTGTTTACTTCATATTTGCTCAAATGATTTACCTATAACCCAGTATTGGGTTATCAGACTTTGTATAATGAAATCGGAATCTTGGCTAGTTCAATAGTCAAATTGTATTTAGTGTAAATCTTTTCATTCCTTTGATTGTATTTATAATCCTTACCCATTTATTTATTGTAATTTCTAACCTGCCATGTGTGATTAGTCCAATAGGACATAGACTATGGACTAACCTTCTGTATTTTCTTAGAGTGTAAATAAACTTTATCTTTGAAATAATAAAAATTTGGTACTTCAGAATTAGATTACGCTGTGATGTATTCGAGGTTTTAACTTTGCAATGCCTTAAAATGATGCCTGTGACCGTTATTCCTATATTTGCAATTAAACATCTTGGATTAAACTTAGAAGCAAATAAGTAAATTTCAATTCATAAAGACTTTTCTTCCTATGTTAACTTAGACTACTTTTTTTTTTTAAAAAAAGGAAAGTTTTAGGAATAATTTTACTAGATATTCTAAGTTTGCAATCTCTTACAATTTTTCTAAAATTTTAATTGTTTTAAAAAATTGTTTAAAAAATATCCCTTCATTTAAAGTTGACATATGAAAAAAGGTCTTTTTTTTCATGTGTCATAGCACCAGCCAGGACGTGAAGCCGCCAACCTAGGATAACTCCTTGTAAAGCATCTGTCACTGACCTCTCGACCACCAATGCTTGTTTATGAATTGAAATTCACTTATTTGCTTCTCAATGTAATTTAAGAAGTTTAATTGCAAATATAGAAATAAAGGTTGCAGGTGTTAATTTACAACATTGCAAAGTTATAATAATTATGATGAATACATCAAGTCAGATCTAACCCCAAAGTACCAAAAACTTAATTTAATCAGGAATTATTTACTTTGCATAATTCGGTATACAGAAATCATGAATACTACTGCTGTGAATTAAAGATAAAATCAGAAGTCATGAACAATGATTAAATATCCACATTTTCTAATGTTAATAAAGTATATTCATATATAATCCGGTCTAACTCAAATACACCAACCCACAGTCTTTGATGATTAAGTCTTTCAGATACACTCAACACAACTCAACCTTGGATTACCTCAATGCACACCATTTCTATAATCCTCCGATTCTCTTTCACTCATTTTCTTCTCTCTTCTCATTTGATCAAAGAAGGGTCTTTAAGATTAAACACAGACTAGTAGAAAATATCTCATTTCATCTTAGAGGAAGTTAATCTATTATGTCTGTGGGTTATAATAATATAATATTTTTATATCTGCAAATAAAACTTCTGTTTTATAAAATACCTGGTATCTTCATTATTATTTCATAAATCATTATGTAATTATTTCTTAATAAATATAAGAAAATCCTAATAATCAAAATACGGACCTGGCATCGTATGATTATATAATAAAAAAAACAAAAATCTGGAACAAATTTACAAAAAAAAAAGAATTTAAAATCAGCCTGCAATTTTCAAATAAAGAATTTTCAACAGTGTATGGATATCCTAGAACAACATATTTTTAAATTTCATATCCTATTTTATTTTAAACTATTTTCTTTCTCATTTTCACGTGGTATTTTTTCTTCTACTTCCTCTTTCTGATCCGATTCATTTGTAGTAAATTGGTTTTAGATACAAGAATATAATCAGTGTTTTAGACATCTAGAAGAATTATAATTATCTAAATAAGTTCGTATATGAAACAATTTATCCTCTGTTCATTGTTCTTTGCCATTAACTGATATTAAAAATTTCTATCCCTTAAAAAATTTAATCGTACTATATGAACATGGCTGCAGAAAGGAGTTTTCTAATGACTGAAAGGGAACCCAGAAGGGCAAATTCCCAATGTCCATACGTTGGAGCTGTTATTACTATGTGATTATTCATATAGTATGCGAACATGGATGGGTTGCTCACTAACACGCATTACCCAGCATGGTGAGTTTATTGGCTTTTTTATCTCTGAGTTTACGATCAAAAAACACCACGCTCTTCCTTCTCAGCTGCCTGATATGGCAAAATGAATGTTTGTGTAAATGATAAATATTTTTCCAATACATATATACAACGATGACAGACAAAAATAAATCATGGCCCTTACTCGCAGGAGGCTGTAAAGTCACCATCCAAGGCTGCGGTTGGTGACTGAAAGCAGAGAGTGCTAAGAATGCTATGATTGTGGATCCAGTCTGCCATTTGATGACGACTCTTTCTATTTAGATAATTAGAACTACAGATTACTTTCAAGTGAAGGAAAATTGTAAGAATTAGAAGAACTGTCTCATATTGAATTGGACATTATTGCACTTGGTAAGTTGGAAAAAAAGTTGAAGAGACAATTGATTTAAAAAGTAGACATGTACTCTACTATAAAGGCACAAATATTGGAAATTACAAGTGAAGTAGGATTCATTATAAATAAAAAGTGGAAGAACAACATTGTGGAGATTGATGGAGTATCGGACAGAGTGACAAGATTAGTTATACAACTTAATAGCAGATACCAAATGCAGATACTTCAAGTTTATGTCCCAATAAGTTCTCATAGTGATGAAGTAGTAGAAGATTTTTATATGGATGTACAAAAGATTTTTGATCAGAGTAAACAACATTTTAAAATCGTTATGGGAGACTTTGATGCTGGAATTGGTAAACAAATGAAAGATGAAAGTGCTGTATGTAATTTTGGTTATGATAATAGAAATGAAAGAGGACATAGACTTGTGGAGTTTGCAGAAAAGGAAAAACTTTATATTATGAATTTTTTTTTGAGAAAAGTGTTAAGAGGAAATGGACATGGAAGCATCCAAATGAAGGTACAGCAGAATTAGATTATATTTTGACTAACAGAAAATACATATTTCAAGATTGTAATGTTCTTAATAAATTTAACACAGGAAATGATCATCAATTAGTACGATGTAAGATACTGGTTAATGCAAAACTAGAGAGACAAAAATTATTAAGAAAAACAATATTTACGATTGATATTCCTAATCTTCAGAAACACTCTAATGAATTTAAATTAGAACTTACAAATCAGTTTCAAGTATTAGTAGATTTTTGAACACGATTCAGATTTGAATGAAATTAATAACAGAATAAGTGATACACTTTTAGAAACTGCAACAAAGATAGTGGTAGAAAAAAGCAGTAATTGATCAATAAAATTTCTACTGAGAATAGAGAATTTATAAAAAAAAACAGGGAGTATGAATATATACAAAAGTGATGTATTAAAAAGGATTGAATACCTCAAATTCTGTAAAATGGTGCAGAAAAAAAATTCAAAATGATATAAGAAAGTATAAATGTGAGCTAGCAAAGAAATCTGTAAAAGAAAATAAAAGTCTCAAGAGTGTAAAACAACATTTTGGTATTGGTAGGAAATTTATATCTGCAATAAGGAAAAACACAGAACTATTACTAAAAAAGAGAGATGACATCATGATATGGGTAGAATACTTCTATCAAGAATTACATAGTAATACAGAACAAGTACCTCCTATATCTATTATATCTTCCGAATTAGCCAGAATTTTAAATGAAGAAGTGAAATATGCAATTAAATGTATGATGAAAGGAAAAGTTCCAGGTAATGATGGAATTATAATTGATATATTAAAAGAAGCAGGTGAAGATATAGAATTTTTTTTAGCAAAGTTATATACCAAATGTCTAAATGATAAAGATGTACCAGATGAGTGGAAGAATGCAGTATTAATCTTAAAAAAGGTGATAGAGAATGTATTAGAAATTACAGACCTATCAGCCATTTATCAATTTTATACAAACATTTTATCAAGATAATTACAACTCGTCTACAGAGATCATTGGATTTTCACCAGCCAAGAGTATTATCTGGATTTAAAAGTGGTTTTAGTACAGCAGATCATTTCTAAGTATTGGAAGAAGTTATAGAAAGGACAAATAAATATGAGTTGCCATTCTGCTTTGGATTTGTAGATTATGAAAAGGCATTTGATTCTATAAACATTTCTTCAGTGATTAAAGCATTGGATCATCAAGGTATAGATCCAGGATATTGTCATATTTTAAAGAATATTTATAAAAATGCAACAGAAACAGTTAGATTACATAATGGTACTAGGAAAGTTAATATTGAGAAAGCTGTAAGACAGGGTGACTCTATATTTCCAAAACTTTTTACAGCAGTGCTGCAAGAAATATTTTGTGGGTTTAAATGGGAATCTAAAGGAGTGAAAAAAAAGATTATTCAAGTTATTTAGATTTTGTAGATGATGCAGTTGTTTTTGCAAATAATGCTTTAGAGTGGCAGGAAATGTTGCAGGAGTTATCAGATGAAAGTAGGACTAAAGATAAATGTTAAAAAGACTAAAGTAATGTTCAATGGATTTTCTCAAAATATTAAAATAAAAATTGATTATGATGAGTTAGAAGAAGTTAACAGCCACAAATATCTTGTTCAGATTATTGGTAACATAATGGATAAAATTAATCTTAGAATTAAACTTGGTTGGAGTACTTTTGATAGAAATAACTTGATACTAAATGGAAATATACCTATGTGTTTGAAAAGAAAGGTTTTTAATAAATGTGTTTACCAGTTCTTACTTATGGATCTGAGGCTTGGACACTTAATACCAATACAGATACTTCATACCACTCAAAGAAGTATGGAAAGGTGCATGCTAGGAGTAACAAGAAGAGATCGAAATGCAATATATGGGTAAGAGAACAAACAGGTGTTGTTGACCTCATTGAAAAAAATTAAAAGACTGGAGTTGGGTTGAACATATTGCTGGAAGAGATGATAATAGATGGATAATTGAAATCTTAAACTGGATTCTAAGAGATTTTAAAAGACCCAGAAAGAGACCACGTGTGAGATGGATGAATGAAATAAAAAAATATGCAGGGGTGATGAGAAGAAGAGAAGCTAAAGTTCGGAGATGGATTGACTTGGAGAGACTTTCATCCTGCAGTGGATTGCTGTTTGATGATGATGATGATTATATGAATACATTATTGGCTTCTATTTGTTTCTTACTTTTCCAGTATCAAATAGAAAGACAAAAATGTTGATTATATAAACTATCTTTTATTAAATTAGTAACTGTTATCAAATTAATATTTTAACTACTTTTTTTTGTGTTTATAAGAGCAATCTTGAATTTTTGTTTTCCTGTTTTGCTTATATTTTTAGATTCACAACTGGATTAAAATGTTTTTTACACAATTACATTCTACTTCTGAGACACTCTATTAAGTTATGAATGCATTTTTATGGAAACTACAATCTGACAATGTTCTCTCATTTCCAATTGCTGGTGAGATAAAATTAAGTTCTTTTAAAAAGGAAAAAAATCCTCTTTTTTTAACAGTCAGATTTTCATTAATCATATATGATTTATCGGCCAAAGCAATAACTTTTCGTTACTCTTGCTTTAATTAAATTATTTTTAAATGTCTTCCTTTTATTTTTTTCTAGATTTTAGTATGTTTGATCAGAAAGAGCATTCTATTTAAGGAGCTTAGATTTATAGGATTTTCAATTTTGCTCCTCCAACTCCCCATTATTTACTAATGTTCCCAAGTAAGTTGTTTAATTATAGGCGAAAATAGTCTTCTTTCTTCTTTGGTGGCATCTTCATTTCTGCTAAAACTTTTATAAGATTATTAACATCAAGTTTGTATTCGTTTATACTATTCTTTTCTACTTCATAATTTTCTGTTTTTTTGTATATTTTTTATCTTATTTTTTTTTCATCTCTTCTATTATTTTATTATATTACTAACTGTTATCCACAATTTTCTCTTTTGATTGACATTAATTTGCCGTTCTAAATTTTAATTCTTATTACTATTTGTTTCCGTTTTTATTTAATTTAATTAGAATTGAATATTATTTAATTTTGAATTCTGTATCTTGTTTTCTATAATGCAATCCTACCTCTTCTTTGTAGATATCCATAGACATCCAACTACTGCAACAATTTTATGTTATCTTCTCTATATACGAATATATTTTCTCTGATAAATTACTTTTTTTGTATTATATTATTTTCCCTTTATTTCCCATTCTATATTGTATTGTACACACACACACACATATATATATATACACACATGTATATATATATGTGTGTGTGTGTATTTTATGCTCATAGTCATTATATATCTATATTCTTATCTCATGAGTTTTGTATCCCAGAATCTATCTATAACTTAGTATGATTTTAATTGCTCCAAAACTGTGACAATTACATGGAATAAATAACTAAGTTATTTATTAGGTCCCATAATTGGTTTGCCATATATTTTAAAATGGGTTGATATTAGTGCTTCTAATATATAAGCACATATTAGTACATCATACTATATATGAAGATGATAAATGAATGCTTCAAAACCTTAATAACATTTAATGTAAAGGTAGAGGCAGTTATCAGGCTGAAGAAGTGAATACATCTGCAGTTCATTGAAGATCTTTTTTTGATATTACTATTTAGTTAAGAGAGATCACTAGTGTCTTTATAATTCATATTTTTAGTTTTCCTACAATGACCATGTGATCTTCCAGATTAATTACTTTTTTTATAACATCCACTATTTCATTTGATAATTGGATTTTAACACAATACACAAAACATTGTTTTTATACTGATAATGGCCAGACAAAAACACATATATTACACAACAAAAATAAAATATATAAGATAATAAAATATTATTCAAAGTTTAATTTAATCAAGTAACAAAATTCACACACATAGAAGTCTTCTGCAATAAAAATTTCTAAAGAAAATATAGTAGAACAAATATTTTTTTCACTGTATTATGTTTTTATAAAACTAATGTAAAAGCTTACAATGAATACTAGAATAACAAACATCGTTCTTTGTCATGTAAAACTTAATTATCAATTTAGTTCACCATCTCTTTTTATATCTAGTAGTAAAAAAGTTATACTGCACATATTTTTATGTAGAAGTATTTTTCTAGATGCATATTCTATAATAGTTCTTCTCATAATTAAAATAATAGAAGCCTTTGGTCTAATGTTATCATAAAAAAAATTCAAAACCTTCTTACAAAAATGTTGTACATATCACTTTTTTAAAAAAATATTCTCCTAGATACATACATTGTAAGAATTTTACAGTTGGAATTACAAATGGAAAATAGTCAAAATAAGAATTATAATATTTTAAACAGCATTAAACTGTTGCACGTGCGCTTTAGATTTTTAAATATAAAATGAATGAATACTAACATTTCAACAACCACATGATAAAGTCTTTGGAAAAAATAGAGTTATCATGTGGTTGTTGAAGTGTTAGTATTCATTCATTTTATATTTAAAAATCTAAAGCGCATGTGCAACAGTTTAATGATGTTTAAAATATTATAGTTTATAAAATAAATATCGCGCTATATAAAATAATTGACTTATTCAAAATAAGATTTGTAACAAAAACTACACTTAAAAACGTGCATTTATAAATACATTATGGGTGACTATTAACTTTTTTTTAAAAAAAAAAAACTTTAATAATTACATAGTTATAAAAAATAAATTTGGATATATACTTTTCAAACACTTTTTTAAAGTAGTTTAATACAAATACCTACTACCACCATTCTAGACGATTCCATAAATATTTCATTTGTTTAATTGATATTTATAAAGAGAATTTTGAAGAAAGTAAGTTTTATTAAGTAAAGGGTTTGCACAGATCATGTTATTTAATGCATACAAAAATATTTTACTCTAAAAGCAGATTATGTCACTTCCGCCCCGAAAATGGTTTTTTTTATTAGCACAAATGACCTGTATGAAAAATATTTTCATTAGGGTATATGAAAATTTAATTTCAGACATTGTTTTTTGAGCAATCAAATTTAAAAAAAAATCTTTCAATTTCAAGCATTTAAAATATTTACTTTTTTTCTTATTATCACTGATGTAATTATTATATTCTGATCCATGTTTAACTGTAATTTGTATTTTCTGGACTTGAACTTATAATTCTACAATAAAAGTAAGAAATCGATGAATTTCACTTTAAATATGGTAATGAAATACATTTAAAATGGAATGCAAAGAATATAGCAAATAAACAAACAATGTTTATGGCTACGTGTTCTTAGATGGGATTTCTTTCATTTCCCAGATTTCATAGTATGGTTGTTAAGCAATGATTCAGAAGGACGGACAGGTTTAGAAACTTAAATTGACTATCTTCATTCTCATATTTTTCTCATCTTATATAGTATTAAAAAACGAAATGGTTACAGATCTCAGACTGGAATGTGTTTTATATAATTCATTTGAACTCACACTACATTTCAAGAGAATCATGATAGGATAAAATTCCATTACAATTTCTCAGATAATTATTTATAAATTAAATAATTATGCAAACATTAATAAAATAATTATTTTCAATAATTTTCATATAAAATTAGAATTCTAAAGAGGAATTCTAGAAAGCAAATATAAGTTACAATTTCTCTGTGAAGTAAAAAAATTGTTATACCAACTAGGCTTAAAAATGTCTCTGTTGAAATAAGTTTATTGACTTAACATTTAAAAAAAAACTTTCCTTTACACTTTCTTCAAGCCATACTCGTGAAAAGTTACTTTTTGAAATAATTGCCAGTTTTGAAAATAAATAAATAAATAATAATATTCTTACTATTGTTTATTCTTTCGGTCTCATACGGATATTTTATATTTTATGAGTGTGTTCATTAATATATGTGCGGAAATTTAATTGATTTTTAAATTTATAATTTAGATTTTTAGTTTAAATTTAACCCATTAACATCTGAGCAAAATATGATTTTAGTCAAGCGTGGGTGGCCTAGTGGTTAGCATAGCTGCCTTCCAAGTAGCTGACCCGGGTTCGCTTCCCGGTCAATGCATTTGACATATATATATATATGATTTTACAAAATTTTAAATTCTAACTATCATTCTTTTTCTTCTCGTGAGAAATTTCTTTTATATCAACAAATTCATTGAACTTTATTTATATAAACATTGAAAACATAACAGCAATATTTCAATGTGATAAACTAGATAAAACGTCAACCACAATTAATTAGTGGATCACTAATTAAAATTGGCAGAGCTAGCTGTAACCACGTGATTTAAACAACATTAAGATAAAAGATGCACTACTTCTAGATTAATTTTTAAGTTCATTTATGATTACTAAAACAAACCAGGTAGTTTTTTAAGTTTGAGAATTTGAAGTATAACAATTTCCTTGAAATCTCACCAAGAATTAAGCATCTTTTGAAAAAGAGTTACATATCAAATCAAAGATTTTCGTGGGTTTAAGGGTAAACATTGACCATATATAACAACAATTTTTCTGCATCTTTTTTTATATAAGTAACTTGATAAATCCCTATATAGGATATCTGTCTTTTACTTTAATATAGAACAGACAGTGTATAATTATTGCCTAGATCAAATGATTGCACTAAATGTTTTAATTGTTTGTTGCCTGGCTGAATAATCAAAAAATCCATTACGTTTTTAATGTTTACATTTCATTTCCATGAAAATGTTTAGTTTAAAATATATATCGTGATAATTAGTCCTCACTGCGAATTAAAAAAGAAAAAAAGATATATACATTTTTTTTTCATTTTAATCGTATATAGCTAATGCAGTCAAAAATCTGAATTTAAAATAAAATGAACTGTTGGGTCTATTTATGTTTCACGCGTAAAATTGTTTTCGTTTTAAACTGTTTAATTTTTTTGAAAGTTGTTAAGATTAAAAATTTTTATTCACTTTTAAGTGAAAAATTATTTTAATTAAAAAAAGGAATAATTGAAATAATATAAACAATTATTTTAGTTTTAATATTTATCAAAGGATATTTATGTATGTATTTAAAAGAAAAAGTGAGGTGTAAAATTTAAATTTAATAAACTTACTTAGCCTCACACATAGATAAGAATCCTGGAATATTGACCTTTTGTGGAAGAGGATGAGTGGAGTAGTGATGATGTAGTTGTTATGGAGTATGTAATTTAGCTAGATGCCCAACCTAATTTAATACCCACATTCATAGAACATGTATCCACTTTGAGAACATACATAATATACAGAAGATTTAATACATTATTATGACACATATATTTGACCTATAATAAGAATTATTTTCGTGTGTATTTTATTATTAGTAATATTTTGGCTATATTCGAACTCAAGGATTTAAACATTTAATTAGATTTAAACATGGTCTTAATACCTCACCACATCAATGTTTGCTTTTGCCTCATACTCCCTGTTCCATCTGACCCTTAAATTTTGGATTACGTATAATAATCCACAACTTAAGGCATAAATCGAATTATTCTATTCTTCTTCATTTGGTGATTATTATTCATCCATAACATGTCGGGGAATTTGTTTATTTTCGTTGTAACAATAATGAGTGGAATATATGCATACAGAAATTCTGATACAAACACGATAATGTAGGAAGTAATTGGACAGATTCTTTATTTTACTGGTGGATGATAAACATAGTTATCAATA
This sequence comes from Epiperipatus broadwayi, assembly GCA_028023455.1. Lineage (NCBI taxonomy): Eukaryota > Metazoa > Onychophora > Udeonychophora > Euonychophora > Peripatidae > Epiperipatus > Epiperipatus broadwayi. The sequence continues at coordinate 2,956,445 of JAQFVV010000130.1, forward strand.
CAGCACAGAGACAAAGGGAACATTTTGTAACATTTAATTCAAATAAGTATTCATTATATATATGATGATTGAATTTGAATTCAGCTATAATACTAATATTATAAAATAAATATAACACAAGTCTTATGTGTTGTGTAAATATTCTTTCAGTATATAAAAATCTTTTATGTAATTATAGAGGATATGAACTCAGACTTTTAAGTTTCCTTCAGCTATCCAATCTATCTCTTACAACCAGTACATGTGACTACACACATGTGAAAAAGATAAATGATCTCCAATGTACATAATTCATGCTGGACTAGCGCTCATCAGTTAGTCCAGATTATCATCTTCCACACACATGTATAATCAGTGTTCATTTTATACACTAATATACCTATTTCATGCTGAGCCAGTGCTCATCAGTTGGACCAGAACATCATCACTTACACACATATATATAATCAGTGTTCGGTTTATATCAAGATAACTAACTTCAAACTTTAATTTGCTATCTTAATACAAACCAAACACTGATTATATATATTTGTCAGAGGTGATGATCTGGACAAACTAATGGGTGCTGGTTCAGCATAAAATATGTATATTGGAAATTATTTAACATTTTTACATGTGTGTGGTCATGTATATTAGTTGTATGAAATAGATTGGATAGCTAAAAGTAGCTTAAATGTCTGAGCTCAATCCCCTATAATTACATCTAAACTCCAGGGATATAAAGTATACCTGTATTTAAATATTAAAATTCTTTTATGTAATTACAATAGATTTAAACTTTTCTCAAAAAAAAAAAGTAATCTAATATAAATAATACATACAACATATAATTATTTAATACTTTAGAATAAAAATGTTAAATACTTCATGCTTTTGACTAACTAGTGGTTATATTTATAACTAGAGTTATGCAAGAGAACTGGGAGATTTATAAACGAATCACAAAAGTTGGGATTTACATAAATTTTTGATTATAAAATGTAAATGAATTTATTTAAATGAGCCTCTTTTTTGACAGGGGAATGAAGGATTTCTTTTTGTCAGTGCATGTATATTGTCGGCAATGTGCCAGGTCTTTTTAACTTTGCATTTAGCATCGTCTCTTTACTATTATGGATATGTGTTTAAAGCTATTACTACGTTTAGACTGATGTTCAATGAAAATAGATTTAATATCAGTATTAGTTTTACGTCTATTGTATTGATATTAGTATTGCATAATATATGCAGAGACATTGGCATGAAATTCTCCAAAATAAACTGTGTTTCAGTTTGTGTTGTCGTATATAATTTTATATACAACATGGGAAACCTGCTCTGGGAGCAGCTTATCTTTCTTATTGTTAATCAAGCAGTTCAGGGCAGGAGAGATGCAAAGACTAATTGTATATGTTTCCATGCAGATTTTGTTTATACTATGGGTAGCCCAGATATGTATGGAAATGGTATCCAGAGTTTTCCTGCCTGTTCCTAATTTTAGCATAGAATATTTTAATGATGTAAATATTCACACGTTAAAACATTCTATGCTAAAAGCTGATAAAAACCCATTTCCATACATATCCGTGACTACTCACAATATAGACAAAATCTGCACTGAAACATAGATTTAGTCTTCACATCCCTGCTGCCATGAATCATTTTATTAACAATACAATAAGCTGTTCACAAAGCAGATTCCCCAAGTCATGTATAAAATTATAAGAAACATCACAAACTGCAATACCAATTATTTTAGAGAATCTTGTGGTAATCTTTTTACAAAAATTGCACAGCACAAATATGAATATAATCAAGCTAAAACTAATACTGATATTAAATATATTTTCCTCAAACATGAGTCAAAACATGATCACAGCTTTGAACCTACATCTACCAGTATTGTCTGATCCAAAACAAAAGATGCTAAAAGCAAAGTTAAATAGGCCTAGCACATCGCCAACAATACATCATCAACAATATACATGCAAACAACAAGAAAGAATCCTTCATATCCCTGTCAAATAATAATTCATTCAAATAAATTCACTTACATCTTATAAACAAATTTAATGTAAATCACAAATTTTGCGAGACTTCTGTAAATCTTCCAATTTTCTTGGATAATTATAGATGTGAATATGATAAGTAATTAGTCGAAAGCATGCTCAATATATTATGATGATGTATTTAACAATTTTATTCTAAAATATTAAACAAAAAGCTCTTCTTAATATAAGTATTGTATGTATTTTTTATATTGAAAAATCTTTTATATAAATATTATATTAGTATATACAAGCGCTTTAAAATACTGGTTGAAGAAGCTGTTAACAGCAAACAATCAAAATGAGTTAATCCAGGCTAAGCACTTTTGAGATGTTATCCCTCATAATCATAGCCAAACTAGTAATAGTTGTTGTGATATTAAATGGTAATATATGCAAATGTATATGTAAATTATATGCATCTTCTCTGGTATGTGTAAGTTTGGTGTTTAAGATTATGAATTTTCTTTGAGTGCCAGAGCTAAATAAAAGATTCCATTTTCATTGCATATCCACTTCAATTGATATCTAAAAATATATGTCACGGTTCAAAACATGCAAGTATGTGACCAAATATATGATTAACAAATAAATATAATTTTAAATAAATAAATAAAAATATGCAGTGAAATTTAATAAATAAATTTAAATTTATTAAACAATGAATGAAATATTTTTTTTATTATAAAGAAATAAAATCTTTACTTTTTTTCTCGTTAAAATTTAAATTATTATAAACAAAGCAAGCGTTGTTAGCCGAGATGTCAGCGCAATCGCCTTGCAAGCAAATAGTTGGTTGCAGACGGTTGTGGGTTCGCCTCCAGGTCGATGCTATGCCATATGGAAAAAAAAGCATATGATTTATATATGTGGGTATAGAAAAATATAAAGTATGAGTGTGGTTATCAATAAAATATAATAAATCAGATTATTTTGTTATAAGCATATAATTTGCTTACATTTGGGTAAACGTATAACTTAATTTTATTTAAAGGAACTGATTATCGGTTTTAACATTGTTAAGCATATGAGAATATAAATTCATAATTAAAGTATAAGTAAACAGCTAATTAAATAACTATTCTCGAGGAACTTTTATTTAAAAGAAGAGAAGAGTCTTCTATTATAATATATTTATAAAATACATTTCTGGGTTTAAAATCCATATACCAACTTGACTTAAAAGTAAATGTTGTTTTCCTTTTAATTAAATTCAAGGCCAAAAATAGGTTACTGGTTAATAAAGCAAAGTATTTTAGCTTTGGACTGTCGATAGTAATTGATGGTTTTCTATCAATAACTCTATTAAAGATATCTGTAGTTATTTCATGGAAATAGTGTCATATTTTACTTTTGTTGTTTGCATATATATTTATATATTTGTTCACTTTTAATATATACATATATGCAGGGCCTTTTAGAAAAAAGCGAAGCTCAAGGCAACTAATATTTTAGTGGCTCTTCAAAATTTAAAATAAGAACGAGGGGAGAGAGAAGACACGAGTTTTATATTTACAGGGCGAAAACAAGATTCAGGGAGCAGTTAGTTACGAGTCACAGAAGCGAGCAAGCAGATAAAATCTATATAGCACCTGGATAGAATAGATTTACTCTAGTATTGTTAGTATCGTAAAATACTGTTAGCACGGAACTGATTGACAGAGGGCTGAAACTGTTAGTTCTGCCGGTCACTGAGCGTTCGTCAACTGATAACTCATCCCTAAATTGGCTTACGGTTTTTCGATTCATGGTATGTCTGCTTGGAAAAGTTTTTCTCGTATATTTTTTTTTTGGGAGGGGGGGGAATTTAATTATAAAATTAAGGCCGTTTTACAAGCCGTGACATCGCTTTGCCTTCTCCTATATTTTTGTTTAACATGTTGAGTTGCCAAGTTGAGATCCTAATATTGCGAGGCCTGGGACAGCTGCTCCTCCTGCCCCCCTGCTGATTGGCCTTATATACATGTCTAAGTAATAGAAATCCAATTTATAAAGTCCAAATTGAATATACATGTTATAGTGTCTGGCCAAATGCAGTTTGGCATCTAAGTGACAGAATATTATTCCATGGTGGTATCAGTGGTATTACCAATTAATTGATATTCTCTGAACATAATTCATTTAACATCATAGTTTCATATCATACAAAGATGCATCAGATAAATTTTGGAAAAATCAATAACAAAACATTAAAAGATACTTCAATGATGACATTAGGTCGTAAAAAGTGTAAATAATATCAAAGGCTGGGATTAATTTAAAATAATTAGTAAAATGATAGAGAGAGAAAATTAAACACTGTATAAATACCAAAAAATATATAAGAAAGTACTTAAAGCTTAACAGTGAATTAAAACAAAATCTGTAAAAGCTAATCAAAAGGCTAATATTAGATTGTAGAAAGACAGAAGAACGAATTAAAAGATTCATTTACTAATAGTTATATAATATAATTTAGATAGATTGAAGCAAGGCCACAAAAATGAAGGCATACTAAAGTATATAATTAATCAGCTTCAATCCTTATCAATTCACTGCAGGATAAAGGTCTCTCCAAGTTCAATACATTTTCTCCGATCTCTAGTACCTCTTTTCTACCTACCCCCCACTTTTTTATTTCCTCTATCCATCTTACATATGACATCTTTCTGGCTTTTTTACAATCTCTTGAAATCCAGTTTAAGATTTCAACTGCTCATCTATTATTATATCTTCTAGCAATATATTCAGCCCAACTCCACTTCTTTTAATTCTTTCAACGATGTCAATAACACCTGTTTGTTCTCTTATTCAAGTATTGCATTTTCGATGTCTTCTTGTTATTCCTAATATGCATTTCTCCATACATCTTTGAGTGGTCTAAATGTCTCTGTATTACTCTTCTGTTAAGTATTCAAGTCTCAGATTCATAAGAAAGAACTGGTAAAACACCTTAATTAGAAACCTTCCTTTTAAAACACATAGCTATATTTTCTTTTAATATTACGTTATTTCTACCAAAAATACTCCAACCAAGTTTAATTCTATGATTAATTTTATCCACTATGTTACCATTGTAGTAATAATCTGACCAAGATATTTGTAGTTATTAATTTCTCCTAATTCATCGTTATCAATTGTTATTTTCATCTTTTGAGAAAATCCATTGGACATTACTTTCTAAATAAATCATTTATTTTAAGCTGTTGCACATGAGCTTTGCAGATTTTAACTATAAATGAATGAATACTAACACTTCAAACACATAATAAATTCTTTGGAAAAGACAGAATAACCATCTATGTTTTCAAGAACCCAAATGCTTTTGTATGGGAAAATCTTAAGTGTTTGAAAGTGAAAGCGTGAAGATATTAAATAATCACTTTAAATTTCTTTTACATGCTTGAATGTATGAAGCTGGTGAAATTTACTAGAATTTACAATACGTCATTCTTATTTGAAATTAAATGTATGTAAATAAATCATTTATTTTATATAGCGCAATGTTTATAAACTGTAATATTTAAACAGCATTAAGCTGTTGCACATGCGCTTTGCAGATTTTAACTAAGCTGTTGCACATGCGCTTTGCATATTTTAACTATAAATGAATATTTATATTTAAAATCTGCAAAGCCCATGTGCAACAGCTTAATGCTGTTTAAATATTACAGTTTATAAACATCGCGCTATATAAAATAAATGATTTATTTACATACATTTATTTTCAAATAAGAATGACAGTATAGTAAATTCTAGTAAATTTCACCAGCGTCTTTCATTCAAACATGTAAAAGTAATTTCAAGTGATTATTTAATATCTTCACGCTTTCACTTTCAAAGGCTTGGATTTGCCCATACAAAAGCGTTTGGGTTTGAAAAGATAGATGGCCACTCTATCTTTTCCAAAGACTTTATCATGTATTTGAAGTGTTAGTATTCATTCATTTATAGTTAAAATCTGCAAAGCGCATGTGCAACAGCTTAATGCTGTTTAAATATTTCAGTTTTTTTAACGTTTAGCTTTAGTCCACTTTTTCAACTTTCATCTGATAACTGTGCAACATTTTTTGAAGTTCTGAAACTGATATGTATATGTATGTTTAAATGCACATACATACATAGGTATAAACATAATGAGAAAATCTAATAAGTTTAATAAATCAAATAAAATTAAAAGACTGATTCTGTTTACATAGTAAGTAAAAGATTTATAACTTTTAAGATTACAAAAAATTTTTTTTTCTAAAAATAATAACAGTCTAATTACTGAGAGTAGAATAAGTCTTTAATGAAATAAAACAATTAAGAGAATTCGAGTTTAGATTTCCTTTATAAGATAAATGATAAACTAAAAAATAACTCATTTATTAAAGCCAGAACGATAACGATTTAAATTTTTGTACGAGCAGTGAAATGAAGAATCACGTGAGCGTATGGACAGGAGTACGAGCGAATCAACATCAGGGATTGAATAATGAATGCCTCAGTACAAATTGGATCAAGAAAACTTCACTTGATTCTTGGAGCTTCACCTGTGCACACGGGCATAAGTTGGAGCAGAATGTCTTCCTTGGCACAGGGACTTCAAGTACGAAAAGCTGGTCTCTGAATATGGTAACAGCCAGCTAGGAGTCTTACAGATCGCATTGATCTACATTATTATTTATGTACACTTTCGAGCCTTATTATATAAAATAATAACATATATATGTAAATAGTTGACATATTAATTATCTTTCATTAAATTATCTAAATATTAACTGTTTAGTAGTGATTTGTACTTTTGGGTAAGTGCCCTCTTAGATCAGCTAGACACAACAGAAACATTATTTACAAAAACAACTAGCGTCGGTGGTCGAGAGGTTAGCATAGCTACCTTACAAGCAGTTGTCCCGGGTTAACGGGTTCGCTTCCCGGCAGATGCTATGACACATGAAAAAAAAATCTAAATAAAATAATCTCCATTTATTTTTATCGATTTTGTAAAAAAAAATTAAAAACTATTCTAAAACAACTGATTATTTTCAATCCTCTATTAACTGTAATATACAACTTTCACAAAACAATTATATCTCAAAGGAGCACATTTTTGAGGAAATTATGCGCTTACGGTCACACATCTCACTCAGCAAATGACCTTATTCCCGCTAATATTTACAATTACCTGAATTATATGATCATTCCTACTCTACATAAGTATTATAATCAATTTTGTTGAAATAAATATTAAGTACTTAATATGTCCACTAATGTAATGTTATGCCTTAGGCAAAAAAATAAAATCCCTTATATCCTCTAATGAACGACTTGCGTCCAGCTCAGTGAAGGATATTGATCAAAATGTTTGTAAAAATCATTCTTAAGCCTAAATGATGAAAGTGGTGGAAGTGAATTCGATTATGGTGATAGAAATGAGAGAGGACATAGACTTGTGGAGTTGGCAGAAAAAGAAAAACTTTATATTACGAATTTCTTTTTTAAGAAAAATCTTAAAGTGGACATGAAATCATCCAAATGTAGATACAGCAGAATTGAATTCTATTTTGACTAACAGAAAATACAATTCAACACAAGAAGTGATCGTCCATTAGTGATATATAAAATACAAGTTAATGCAAAACTAGAGAGATAAAAGTGATTAAGAAAAACAATATTCACAGTTAACATTCCTAATTTTCAGAACACTCTAATGAATTGAAATTAGAACTTCCAAATCGTTTTCAAATATAAGCAGATTTTGAACATGATTCAGATTTGAATGAAATTAATAGGAAAATAACTGATCTACTTTCAAAAACTGCAACAAAGAAAGCTAGTAGAAAAAAGCAGCAATTGATAAATACAATTTCTACTGAGAAGAGAGAATTTATAAAAAAAAAAAACAACAACAGGAATATGAAAAAATATAAAATGATGCATTAAGAAGGATTGAATATCTTGAATTTTGTAAAATGGTGTGAAAAAATGATGTAAGAAAATATAATTAGCAAAAAAAAGCTGTAGAAAAAAAGTCTCAAGAGTGTAAAACAACATTTTGGTATTGGTAGGAAACATATATACAATAAGAAACAATGATAGAATTATGACTAAAAAGAAAGATGACATCCATGAAATGGGTAGAAGAGTTCTATCAACAATTATATAGTAATAAAGAACAAGTACTTCCCACAACTAATATATCTTCTGAATTTTTAGTATTTTTTTTAAAAAAAAAGTGAAACATGCCATTAAATTTATGAAGAATAGTAAAGCTTCAGGTAATGATGGAATTATAATTGATATATTAAAAGAAGCAGGTGAAGAAATAGAAAATTTTTGGCAAAGTTATGTACCAAATGTCCAAATGATAAAGATGTACCAGATGATTGGAAGAATGTAGTATTAATATTTTAAAAAGCTAATAAAAGAAGATAATAGAAATTACAAACCTATCAGTCTTTTATCAGTTTTATACAATATTTTTACCAAGATAATTATAACTCTTCTACAAAGAACTTTAGATTTCAACCAACCTCCCAAAAACAAACTGTATTTAAAAGGGGTTTTAGTGCAGTGGATCATATCAAAGTATTGAGAGAATTTATAGAAATGACCAATGAATATGAGTTGCCATTATATTTTGAATTTGTAGATTATGAAAAGACATTTGATTCTATAAGCATTTCTTCAGTGATTAAAGCATTGGATCATCAAAGTATAGACCCAAAATATTGTCATATTCTGAAGAATATTTATAAAAATGCAACCGTAACAATTATATTACATAATGATTCTAAGAAGGTTAACATTGAAAAGGGTGTAAGACAGGGTGATTTCATATCTCCAAAACGTCTTACAGCTGCGATAAGAAGTATTTTGTGGATTAAAATGGGAGGCTAAGGGAATAAATCCATTTTGATGTCTGACACGAGTGTATTTTCTTTCAACAAAATAGGAACACTTAATGGCATAAGGAGGAGTTGATGTTTCATAATTTACTGTAATTTTTGTTGTATCTATGTTTAGTGCTGTAAATATTCCAGTGATTTTTTTTTTATTAATTAACTAAAGTTTTGAATTAAAAATACAAATGTTATTCCATTTCAAATTATCTTCATGGTCTATATCTTGCAAATTAAGAAGAAGAAACAATTCGTAAATTAAAAAGATGATAGTTTTGAATTTCTTTACATTTTAAACTTTATATTTACTTCAAGGCGCTTGACGAGAGTTAAGATTTCGGACTCATGTCTAGAGATTGATGAAACGTTTCTAAAATAGAATTATAGTATAGAAAATTCTATTGAATACATTTTGTAAAAAAAAGATTATAGTTGATTTACTAAAAGTTAGAGAGAATAGTGTAGAAAAAAGTAGATAGTATTTGTAGAGTAACTTTGGAAAATAACCGATATATTGTATTTCAATACTTACGATTCAACTAAAGCAAAAATCAAATGCATTGAAACAGGCAAAACTCACTATACGTATTGCCACACACAGCAAGCTAGAGTAATCAATGGATGCCAGAAGGCTTGTAAATAAAATCTCCATCTAGTGCATACTCATCCAATATCCCCAAACTAGTTTCTGGCTTTTGGCCTTCGTCAGTGCATTGAAATGGGTACATTTTAAAACAGTCAGTTTAACGTTGTAATCGCTAGTAAATATTTTTTATATGTTAAATTATTTTTAATACCATAGAACACTTCATTATTGTTACTATTTTTAATGGATAGATTGCTGTATCATTCTAAAATTTAGGTATTGATATATACTCCTAGCATGACATAAAATTTGCTTAGTAGTAAAACAGTTTATTTTTCAAATAAATTGCATTTATAATCATTGATAATTTTGCCCATGAATTATTAAGGGTTTTAAACTATGTATTTTTTCCTTTTTAAGTGACTCCTTTATAATTAATAATAAACGATTAAAAAGTACTACCGATTACAAAATATTAATTCGGCAAAATTAAAAAAGTATAGTTTTAGATTAAAAATATACCTATAACCAGTAATGTCGACGTTTTAAGAAAGTAGTTTTATAAAAAGTTATTTACGTTAATTTACACAAGACTTGCTTCCTTTCTATTATTTCTATATTTTATCAGTTATTTTAATACTATATTATAACTGAATACCTAGAATTTTATATTTTAGTATTTTAAAATAATCAGTTTTCAGAAATCGGTAATATAATTTTTTATGAGCTCATCAACCAGGAAATATATTTTGTTATTGTTCCCTATGAAGTGTTTTATTCACGAAGAAATTTAACAACAATAATCTGTTTTTCCTACATATACGCTACCGGTTATATATTTTAAAGAAGTAAGTCTGTCTTTCTTATTTTCGCTTTTCTATATGCAGTTGAAGATTAAAATATAAATAATCTTTTTTAATGCGTTTTTATTATTATATACAATATTATTTTCAAAACTACATAAATTATTTATTTTAGCTATAATCACATGCATTTTAAGAAAATATTTTTTTACTATCAGAAAATGATTGGTGCAAATCGTAGTGTATTTTGTTAATATATAATGCATGATGCTAATAGTTGTAAGACTTATAAAAATCATAAAAATTGGATTATTATTAATAACAAAATATTTACCAATGTTTTATTAATCAAAAAAGTATTTTTATTAGAACGGTTTCAAGAAAGAATAAACTTTGTAGTGGGTTGTTTTCTAACTTGGAAATAATTGAGTAAAAATGATTTTGACCGAATTCTTTTTCTTTATATTTATATGAAATTTTATGATAGGTTTATTTAATGATTCATGAACTATCTTATAGTTAACAACATTACGTTAAGGCAATAAAAACACATTAATATTAGTCAGCCTTTGCTTTGAGTATAGTTTTAACAAAAGTAATTAGAAGTTAAACATTACCAATGAAAAGTTTTAAACCAGAAAGTAAAATATTATATATATATAACATTTCAGATATCCAAACCTCAGCGAAAATTTCATCAGTATATTTAAAAATGGGAATGAAAACTTTGCTTTTATACATAAATACCTCAAATTAATGCCTTTATAGAAATTGACATGGAATACATTAATTACTGTAAATACGTTTTAATGAATTTGTCACAAAATTTAATGAAAATGTATTTTTAAAACTATACAACCATCTATTAAGCATACTGCAATCGATTGAACTAATATTAACACAGTATGAAATTTGGCCAATTGGCATTGTTAAGACAAACAAATAGCTGAACAATCCTGAGATTTTTCATTTGTTATCGTTGTCATCAATACCTAATATGTATACAAAATTTGAAGAAAATCCATTCAACAGAAGTATTTTAAAAATTGGGTAGATTTTTGTCAGATAATCAAACAAACAGAATTTTAAGTAAATGCAAACATATAAATAATGAGTTTCAACTAAAGTTTCTTCATCATACATACAAGTATTTACATATCTTAAATAAGCTGTTTTTCAAAAACTTGTAAAAGAACAGCTACTATTATATAATATCAAAAATATAGATGGTTAAATCTAGTACATTTAAATATGTTTCAATTATCCTATATTAAATATTTAGTTAAACTTACATTTTCTGAAGCATAACATTTTTTATTTAGGAGTATCATCTCTTCCAAGTCTAAAAACATCAGATTTAGCCTTAAAATAATAATTATTAGATGGTAACTAGAGAAAATACTCTTTGTAAGTAATTTTTGGATGATTGATCTTTTTTTGAAGACTTTCATTTCTTTACTGTTTCTATCTGACCGATATTTTACCTTTAATCTGCAATTTAAACTAATGTCTATAATATAAATAAACTATCTTTATCATGTGATAATATAGATTTGAAGCTAGATTAGCAATACCATTTATTTTATTTTGTTGGAATATTATAAACTAACTGCACATATTTTTTATTTTTTGATAAAAGATTCATAAAAAAGAATAAGCATCATGTGACGTTCAAAACTTAGATTCAGTAAGAATATGGTGCTTTTCATTTCAACTTTCTAAGTTATGATGTTAATATTAAGTAGATTGATCAGATCTCTCTCTCTCTCCTCCTTTATATATATATATATATATATATATATATATATATATATATATATATATATATATATATATATATATATATATATATATATATACATTTAATTTGGATTAAAACATTATTAGCTGGAATAGCAGATTATAAATAAAAGATGATTGTAAAACATAAGATAATCATAAAGAACTTGGTTTAACTAACATGCAATATCCATTGATTTTATTCAATGCTTACATTATAGTTTTAAAATTTGAAAATAGATATCACTAGTGTCTAATTAAATGTAATGTGATGAAAAATAGTAATAAAAGTAGAAAGGACAGTGAAAGATATGGATGGAGAGTGAATGATAAGAATAAGTTGGAAGAGTATAAAATAAAAGTTGAAGAAACCATGGAAGAGTTGGTTGGGGGGTGAGTATAAGGACTGGTATGGTGAAGTAGAAAAAATGGCATGTAAGGTTTTAGGTGAGAAAATTGAGAAGAATAAAAGTAATAGGAAAGTGAGAGATATTAAAAGTGTAAAAGAGAGGAAAAAAGTATGCAGAGAATATAAGTGTGCTGTTAAGAACAAAGAAAGTGAAAAAGATTTTAATACTAAATGGGAAAAGTACTTAGAAAAAAGAAGTTGGCTAAAATAGATAATTATATAGAGAGAATGAAATTGAATAGTAAACTGCTGGAAGATATTTATAAAAGTGGAAGAGATGGGAGTAAAATATTTTGAAAGTACATTAAAAGAAGGAATATAGGGGAGAGAGAATTAGTATTACTAGATGATGATGGAATAGAGTGTAACTCTAGAGAAGAATTAGAGATAGTCTTAAACAAGTATGTAATGGATGTAGAAAAGATGTTAGATGTGAAGGACACAGTGATAGAAAACATGAGAGCTTATAGTAAGGGTAATATACATTTATAGAAAATGAACTGAATAAGACAAGTAAGAAATTGCAAGGTGGAAAGGCAATAGGTTTGGATGGATGGGCAACAGAGATGGTTATGAATTTAGGGCAGAAGGCAAAATTAAAACTGTTATCTTGTTTTAATAAGATGGTACAGAAGAGAGAATTTCTGGGTAGTTGGGGTAATACAAGAGTAAGGCTATTATTTGAAGGGAAGGGTAAGGATCATAGAAAGATAAACAATTATAGACCGATAGCGGTAACGTCAATATTATATAAAGTTTTCTCATATACGGTGGCTGGAAGGGTTGCAAAATGGATGGAAAAAAAAATATAGTGGGAGAAATGCAGGGAGGTTTTCGATCAGATAGGCATATAGGAGATAGTTTATTTGTAGTTACACATCTTATGGATATGAGTAGAAACACATGTAGACAGTTATATATGGTTTTTATAGATATAGAGCGGACGTATGATAGAGTAAATAGAAATAGATTATGGGTAAGTTTAGTAAATTTGGGAATGGATGGAGTTTTAGTGGATATTATTAAGAAATTATATGAAAATAATTACTACATATATCAATTAGGAAATATAGAATCAGTTAAAGTAAAAAATGGGGTGGGACTAAGGCAAGGATGTCCTCTGCCACCTATTTTGTTTTTGTTGTATTTGCGAGAAATGGAGAGAGCAATAGAAAGACTAGGAAGAGGGGTATAAATATCATTAATAAGCGGTAAGAGAGTATACACATTGTCGGGTCTTTTATTTGCTGATGATGTTTTTTGTGTGCAGAAAGAAGGGAAGATATGGAAGTTAAACTGAGGACATGTGCGAAGGTGGATAAAGAGATGGAAATTAAATTTAGTGGAAAAAAATCAAAAGTAATGATAATTAATATTGGGAAAAGAGAAGACGAAGAATTTTTATTGGGGAATATAAAGTTAAGGGTGGTGAATAGATATAACTATTTGGGAATCGTTTTAAGTAATCAGAGAAATTGCTTGGATGAATGAAAGAAAAAATTGATAAATGAAGCAAAGAAAAAAAAAGGGATTGATAAAGAAATTAACAGTGTTCTTCTATAATAAATATGAAGTACTGTAGCTATGATTGTATGGAAGAGAGTGACAATAGCAGGGTTAACATATGGTAATGATGCGTTATGTGTTAGTAAAGGGGTATTAAATTACTTAGAAAAAGTACAAAGAGAAGTAGGAAGACATGCATTAGATGCAGAAGTGTGGATGGCAAAGGAGACAATTCAAGGACAAATGGGATGGTTATGTTTTCATATGAAAGATGCAAAAAGCAACATGAAAATGTTCTGTAGATTACAGTTTATCGATAATAAAAGAATATCCAAAATAGTATTTAATTGGGTTATGAATAAAGGGCAGGCAACAATTATGGGTGAGAAAGGTAATGCGTTATGCAGAAGATTTAGATAAAGAATTTATGTCAGTATACTTATACAAAAGGTGGGATTATTGTGTTAGGAGAATTGTTGCGTGTTATAGTGGTAAGGAGTGCGATAGAAGAATAGATGTATTAATAAAGAATAGAAATTTGGAGAGATGGACAACTAGTATGGAGAGTAACACGAGTTTAAATATATATAGAAGTAAAAGAAACATTGGGTGTGAGTTAATTTATGATAATAGCAAGGAAAGTAGTTTACTGTTTACAGCTGGAGAAGGATCTTTAACAACAAGGGAATATATCCTTAATTTAAGAAATATGGGTGTTTTAGTTTGCAAGTTGTGTAAGGAAGGTATAGAAAATATTAGGCATCTGTTAATTGAATGTAAATGCCTGAAAGCAGAAAGAATACAAATAATGAAGTTGTCGTAGAATAAATATGAACAAAATGATTATACAGAAAGTGGCTTATTGGTTTTTATGCTTGGTTTGGAAAAAGATAAGGGGATTTTAGATATAAAGGCCATGGAGTTGACATAGATTATGTTGTGGAAATGGTATGGAGCAGGTTAGGAAAGAATATGGGAAAACTTGGGGTGGGGAATGGAAAGAGTTTCAAAGTGGCTAACAGGTTTCTCTGGACATAGTTGCTGAGAGATTCCTGACTCCATATAAGGAGAAGTCACAATGCCTCACATCATAAACTGCAAAAATGATGAAATGTTTATAGCCCTAATTATAGCATCAATTGGTTGTCATTTTATTATTCCTCAGTTTAGTAGTACCTAAATATATATTGACGTAACTCATCATTATATAATTAAATTACTACAGTTTAAATTCATTATCCTAGGTTTTCATTATTTTTTTAATCCACTAATATAACATTTGTCTGCTATTTTGTTTTTGTTTTATATGATATTGAAATAAGGGAGAGCTTTTCTTAGTACAAATCATTTTTAAGATGAAGAATTATAAAACAATATTCTTATAGAAGTGTATAAAAATAATTATAGAATAAATCTAAATTATTATACAAGATAATTTTAGATGTATAACTAAATAAATAAATACACTTTATATATATATCATCAACCATTATCAATCCACTGCAGGATGAAGATCTCTCCAAGTTTAATCCATCTTCTCCGATCTTTAGCTTCTCTTCTCCACAATACCCCTGCACATTTTCTTATTTCATCCATCCATCTCACATGTGGTCTCTTTCTGGGTCTTTTACAATCTCTTGGAATCCAGTTGAAAATTTCAATTGTCCATTTATTATCATCTCTTCTAGCAATATGTCCAGCCCAACTCCATTTCAATCTTTTAATTTTTTCAATAAGGTCAGTAACACCTGTTTGGTGTCTTACCCATACATTGCGTTTTCGATCTCTTCTTGTTACTCCCAACATACATCTCTCCATACTCCTTTGAGTGGTCTGAAGTCTCTGTATTGCTCTTCTATTAAGTGTCCAAGTCTCAGATCCATAAGTAAGAACTGGTAAAACACATTTGTTAAAAACCTTCCTTTTCAAACATAAGGCATATTTCCTTTTAGTATCAAGTTATTTCTACCAAAAACACTCCAACCAAGTTTAATTCTATGATTAATTTCCTCCATTATGTTTCCATCTGTATTAATAATCTGACCAAGGTATTTGTAACTGTTAACTTCTTCTAATTCTTCATAATCAATCTTTATTTTCATATTTTGAGCAAATCGATTAAACATTACTGTAGTCTTTTTAACATTTATCTTTAGTCCTACTTTTCTACTTTCATCTGCTAACTCCTGCAACATTTCCTGCAAACTCTGAAGCATTATTTTCAAAAACAACTACATCATCTGCGAAATCTAAATGACTTAAATACTCTCCATTTACTTTCACTTCTTTAGTTTCCCATTTTAATCCACAAAATACTTCTTGCAGCACTGCTGTAAAGAGTTTTGGAGATATGGAGTCACCTTGTCTTACACCTTTCTCAATGTTGATTTTTCCAGTATCATTATGTAATCTAATTGTTGCTGTTGCATTTTTATAAATATTCTTTAAAATATGACAATATCCTGGATCTATACCTTGATGATCCAATGCTTTAATCACTGAAGAAATGTGTACAGAATCGAATGCCTTTTCATAATCTACAAATCCAAAACATAATGACAACTCATATTCGTTTGTCCTTTCTATGACTTCTCTCAATACCTGGATATGATCTATTGTACTAAAACCACTTTTAAATCCAGCTTGTTCTCTTGGTTGGTGGAAATCCAAAGTTTTCTGTAGACGAGTTGTAATTATCTAAAAGGCTGATAGGTCTGTAATTTCTAATATCTTCTTTATCACCTTTTTTAAATATTAATATTATTAATGAATTCTTCCAATCTTCCGGTACATCTTTATCATTTAGACATTTGGCATATAACTTTGCTAAAATTGTTTCTATTTCTTCACCTGCTTCTTTTAATACACTTAATTGCATGTCTCACTTCTTCATTTAAAATTCTGGGCAATTCGGAAGATGTAATAGATATAGGAGGTACTTGTTCTTTATTACTATATAATTCTTGATAAAAATCTTCTACCAATTTCATGATGTCATCTCTCTTTTTAGTAATAATTCCATCTTTTTTTTTTATTGCAGATATAAAATTCCTACCAATACCAAAATGTTGTTTAACATTTTTGAGACTTTTATTTTCTTCTACAGCTTTCCTTGCTATTTCACAGTTATACTTTCTTATATCATTTTCAACTCTTTTCCGTACCATTTTACAAAATTCGAGATATTCAATTCTTTTTAATGCATCATTTTTGTATATCTTCACATTCCATCTTTTCTTCATAAATTCTCTACTCTCAGTAGAAATTTTATTAGTCAATTGCTGCTTTTTTCTACCAGCTATGTTTGTTGCAGTTTTTAAAAGTGTATCAGTTATTTTCATATTAATTTCATTCAAATCTGAATCATGTTCAAAATCTCCTAACACTTGAAACCTATTTGTAAGTTCTAATTTAAATTCATTAGAATGTTTCTGAAGATTAGGAATATCAACTGTAAATATTGTTTTTCTTAATAATTTTTGTCTCTCTAGTTTTACATTAACACAAGTAACTTACACCTTACTAATCGATGATCACTTCCTGTGATAAATTTATTAAGAACATTACAATCTTGAAATATGTATTTTCTGTTAGTCAAAATATAATCCAATTCTGCTGTACCTTCATTTGGATGCTTCCATGTCCATTTCCTTTTAACATTTTTCTCAAAAAATAAATTCATAATATAAAGTTTTTCTTTTTCTGCAAACTCCACAAGTCTATGTCCTCTCTCATTTCTATTACCATAACCAAAATTACCTACAGCAATTTCATCTTTCATTTGTCTACCAATTTTAGCATTAAAGTCTCCCATAACAATTTTAAAATGTTGTTTACTCTGATCAAAAGCCTTTTGTACATCCATATAAAAATCTTCTACTACTTCATCACTATGAGAACTTATTGGGGCATAAACCTGAATTATCTGCATTTGGTATCTGCTATTAAGTTGTATAACTAATCTTGCCACTCTGTCCGATACACCATCAATCTCCACAATATTATTCTTCCACTTTTTATTTATAATGAATCCTACTCCACTTGTATTTCCAATATGTGTGCCTTTATAATAGAGTATATGTCCACTTTTTAAATCAATTGTTTCTTCTCCTTTTCTTCTAACTTCACAAAGTCCAATAATATCCCATTTAATATAAGACAATTCTTCTTCTAATTCTTGCAATCTTCCTTCACTTGAAAGTGATCTGCAGTTGTAAGTACCTAAATAAAAAGTCGTCATCAAATGGCAGCCTGGGTCTGCAATCAGGGGATTCTTAGCACCCTTCGCCTTCAGCCATCAACTGCTGCCTTGGTTGGTGACTTTACAGCCTCCTGGGAATAAGGGCCATGCTTTATTTTTGTCTGTCATAATTGTATATATTGGAAAAATATTTATCATTTACACAAACATTCATTCTGCCTTATCAGGCACTGAGAAGAAAGACCATGGTATTTCTTGATCTTAAACTCAGAGGTAAAAAGCCAATAAACTCACCATGCAGGGTAATGCGTGTTGGTGAGCAGCCCATCCATGTTCGTATACTATATGAATAATCACATAGTAATAACAGCTGCAACGACAAAAACGTATGGAATGGACATTAGGAATTTGCCCTGCTCGGTTCCTTTAAGGCCTCCAAGAGGAATCAAAGGGTCTCCTTTCAGTTAATAGCAAACTCCTTTCTGCAGCCTATATATATATATATATAGGTAAGAGAAATGATAATGAAAGTTAACTGAAATCGATAATCTCTCACGTGCATCGTATATAATATGCTTTGTTGATAAGCTTTGATTACAATGAAATATATATTGTTTAGTAGCCTATGTGTGTACAACACTTTTCAACATGCACACTTACACACACAAACATATATATATAATACTTATATTATGAATATACATGCATGTTTAAATTAAGCTTGTAATATAAACAAAATTGAAAAATATAATAATGTAGCTGTTAATAATAAATTGAGAGATCATTTTTATATATGTTTATTATATGTGCATACGCTCACAATCACTTAAAAATAATAACAATGTCAGACTTTTATGACAATTAAACATTCTTTGCACTATCCTATTTTTCTTTATAAAAATGTAAATAGCAATTTTCTTATGAGCAGATTAAGACCTGTCTAGGGGTTTTGATGTTTTTAAATCCATGTCGACTCTGTTAATGTATATAATCACCCCTTACTTGCTATTTACCGATTTAGGATTATTGGTTAAATTTTTCAAACTGTAAATTTTATGATACAAAAATGTTTTACAGTTCTTTTTTTCCTGCCATTAATAAATTAAGAACTTTCATTTTATTGCTTATAAAAAAAGATGTTTTAGGAATTTTCTTAAATTTTGTAAAACCTTTATCCTTATGATTATAAAACATTTTATTACATGGCATACTGCACTCATTAAAATTCATAACGAGTAAAAAAAAATGAAGAACAAAATATATGTGCTTTTAAGATAAGCTGAAACAATTTTAATAAATCTGATCATGCGCAGTGCTTCCAGATGAAAAATGTCTGCCGCCCTATGGAAAATTTTATTAAGTTAATGTTTTTTATTGTTATTTGTCTTGTTTGTATTTTTTGTTAGCGTTTAACTGAAGTAGTGTACATTAATAGAGGACTTATTGCAGATTCATTACAATAATAATAATAATAATAATAATAATAATAATAATAATAATAATAATAATAATAATAATAATAATAATAATAATAATAATAATAATAATAATAATAATAATAATAATAATAATATACATTCAAAGATCAGCCTTTCAAGCTAATTGCGTCTTCTGCGAGTGTTAAATAATAAATGAATGCTTATTTACTACTACTACTACTACTACTACTACTACTACTACTACTACTACTACTACTACTAATAATAATAATAATAATAATAATAATAATAATAATAATAATTTTATTATTACCGAGAGAGTCAGAAGAGAATTCATAGATATATTAATGTGGAAAGTAATTCATCAGTCAAAATTGACAGTATGAAACGTAAAAGTGCAAATCGATTTCAAGGAAATATATCAAGTACATCTCAAACTCATATTAAACTAAAACGTGCTATAATGAGGTTTGTGTTATTATAGTACAATTAAACATCTAAGATGCTTTAGAAATTATATCATCAACCCAATAAGAATTTGATATTTCAAAAAGATGTGATTACAACCCTATATGATCATTGCATCAGAATGCACTTTATATGTATAAAAATATGACAGTAACTGATTTTTTAAATAGAAACTGAGATAAATTATTATAATTCATCATAATAAACACTAGTTTAAACATGTGGGTAAATTTAGAACTAACAAAAGTAAACATTGTGAAAACCTGCACAGAGAATTTGCTTTTCCCCGCATTCAAGTAATAGTGTCTTGTTAGGTTTTAATATACTTTAAGATTTGATGGTGTAGTATAGAGCCACAAAATATGAAAATCACAATAGTAATAAGTTATGGTGGTATCTGGAAATGATAATCAGGTTTACTTCTAGTGTTGGTAGAATACTATATAATGAATATATATTTTAGATGCAAATGGTATACTATTTCCCTGCTTGCTATTTCTGTATGAGATTAACTTCACATTAGTAGATAAATTCTTAATATTTTACAGTAAAATAACACAGAGATAGACATGACCAACAAGACATCTCTACAGTAAAATTGAATCACTTTTGATCAGCTTGATTTTTGAATTTCTTAGACTTTGAATAGCCATGAATTGTTTTTGGAGTGATTATTGATTAATCTCAGGCACATATCGCAGATGACCATATATTTTTATTTATTTGTGTCATATGTGTTTGATTACATTTTTATCAAGATATATAAATATGATAATAAGTTATATAACACAACTCTGTCTTCTCATCCCATTAACTAGTATATTGCTTTGAAAAGTAATTTATTTATATACTATTTTCTATAACTGATGAATTTATCTTCATTAGCATTAATTCTATGTTTAACAAATTTATCAGCTAATAAAAAACATTCGAAGACACTCATTAAGTTATATATGAATTCCAGGTGTACTATTTTATAATTTAAATTTGCAAACGTTTGTTCACCAGCACATCAAAATGTTTTTCTTTTTTATAATCTAATGCTAACTTCACACGCACACACACACACACCAATAAATAATTGTGACAAAATAAGTATAAACAGGAATCCATTATCATAATAAAACATCTTTATTATTATTATTATTATTATTATTATTATTATTATTATTATTAGTTGTAGTAGTAGTAGTAGCAGCAGTAGCAGTAGCAGCAGTAGTAGTAGTATATTGGCTATTTATTAACATCTATTCTTGATTATATTTTATTTTATGTGATTATCTTCTCTTTTGTAATACACATGACAACAGAACATACATTCAAGCAGAGGGGTAAATACCATTGATGGATTAACCATCAATGGTACCTATGTCCAGATTGAGGCTATGCAAAAGCACAACCATTACCATATTTTCTAGCTATAGCACCCCTCCATATTGCTAGGACAACACTTGCCCCCCAAACCACTTTATTTGGTTTGAGAGCAGGTCTTGGGCACCAGCTGGCCATACATATAAAATATATGGCTGGCATGCCCAAACGACAGGCATAAAAGCCCAGTACTTGAAATATACCCAGGCTAGCTCACACTCATGATCAGGGAATGCAGTCCAGTATTACTTAACACCTGAAGATATTTAAAAATTTTAAATTACTGGTGACACAGTTAAAAGAAAGAGTATAGATTAAGGACAATTCCGTTGATTTAATCTTTCCAACGGCCAGATTTTTGGTCTCCAGAAATAGCTTCTTGACATTCTTTCTGTTCTTTTATCAGACAATGGGGAGACAAAGAGAGAGTATGCATCAGCATCTGTGTCATGGTTTAGGTATTGGTTCCAAGTGAGAACAGTTGATGTTGCCAAGGACTTGGAGCATGATGCCCAGTCAAACAGATGAGTGGTTTTCTAGCAATGCAAGTTTCTAGCTTCTGTAGTTTCTTCATTTATATTTCCACCACAGCTGAGGGTTACATTAACTATGACCTCAGTGATGAATGCATCTGGTGGTCTGGAAAATTGGATACACTGGATGATAACTTTGTCAAAGACTCAACTCTGAACAAAAACTGTGGAAAAACTAAAAACAAGGGGCTAACAATAGTCAACTGCCCTTTTTATACCTAACTCTCCTATTTATTTTTTATCGTGACTTTAATCTGGTTTAATTAATTTTTCATTTTATTTATCTAACCTTTATTACATTCATCTAACATTTTACTGTCCAGGGATCTTTCAAAATTAATTGCATTCCTGCTGTTGAGATAGTTTGCAAATGTTTCTTTTACTAATTAATTTTATTTTAATATTTTACATTTATTTGTTTTTAAACATTTATTTTTTTTTCTTTTTAATTTATAAAAAGAAGAGAGAGTGAGTTTTAAATCTTTCCCACCCTATTCTTACTAAAAGAGTTTTATTGTAAAAGAATGATACAATCTTTCATTTTCTTCAAAATTATATTTTAAAACCTACTTTTAAATATATTTTTCTTGTTTTTCACTAATTTTTATTTTTTTTCATAACTTATTAATTTATTTCAACACACATACATACACACACATACATATATATCATTATCATTACAATATATATATATATATATATATATATATATATAATCATTATCATTACAATATATATATATATATATATATATATATATATAATCATAAGTAATGATTTTATGTATTGGAAATAGATGCAAATGATGAAGTTTGCTAAAATCTTGGATTTAAATATTAAATATATGTTAAGTAAAAAACAACAAAAAAGAAAGTTGCATTTTATGAAATAGTTAATGTGGACTTATTTAACTTTCAGAAAATAGAACCTAAATTTGTCCTCTGGATAATTATTATGAACATTTTTGGTAACCCTTTTATAAGAATATGAATTCGTAATTAAGTACAGAGAAAATTAAACTTTAAGCTTCTCAACAACATAGCATCTGCAATAAAAAACTATCAATAATTTTTTATTTAATGGTAAACTTTCTCTGGCTCTAATTAATAAATGACAAAATGTAGTGTGTGCATGAATGTGAAATATATATTAAATAAAAACAAGAAAAAAATGTTAACACAGGAAAAATAGAACTTGAGTTCATTATCATTGAGGATGTAACTTTAGAGTTTTTTTTTTTTTTAAATCATTAAATTAAATCTTCTTCTATAATTTTTATTACTGAGATTAAAAGTTGGAAAAATAGACTCTTTGTTATTGCATTCTTTCACTCTTTCTTTTCCTTGGCAATAAATAATTTGATTTTAGAAATAGAACTTAGAAATACACATCTATCTTAAGAAGTTTTGCAAAAAAATATAAATGATAACTGGGAATATTCCTTTTGTAATTTTATTCCAATTTCATATAATACTGTTGGAAGTTAAAAAACTCATATATCAAGTCATATGTCACATGAATTATATAATATATATGTATATAATATTATAAATCGATATCTGTATTTCATCAAAGCAATATATGAAAACTTATAATTAAATATTACTAAATACAGTAATCAAAACTGTTGAAAAGTACAAAAAATATAATTATCACGTAGGAGTGCTTTCAACTATCCTCATCATCTTTGTCAACTAATACTTTGAAAGGTTAACCTTACCATAATTCCTGATCTTAACATTTGCTGCCTGCCTATTGATTAAGTTCTGCTTGTATTTATATATTTACATAGCTTCCTTTATTTTCTTTTTATTGTTATTTCTCTCAATTTGGAATATTTTTATGTTATTATAATTGAAATTAAAATTATATATACATGATTTATTATGGTCGTAAAAAACGAAAGCTGATACATTATTATTATCTTTACAATTTTGTTTCAAATTTTGAATCCTTTTTAATAAAATCAAGTGCTCTTTAGTTCTGATGCATTAAATTTAAAAAATGTTAATGTGAAAATAATAAAATTTATAGTTCAAACATCAAGCTTTATTGATAAAAATATTTATGCAGTTTTTAAGAAGAGTTTTTATAAAATGGGTAATGGCCAGCCAATGGGTCTGCCTACAGTTGCTCAAATATGTAATTTTGTAATTTCTACATAGGAGGAAAATATTATAAAAAAGAAATGTTATCAAAAATATTACTTTAAATTGATATGTTAATGATAGTTTTGTTTGCAGCAAGCTAAATACAATTAAAGATTTGTTTAAAAAATTAAATAATATAAACAGCTTAAAGTGAATCAAAACATATGAAAATTTAAGGTGTGTTTAGTTTCCCAATCTTAAAATAACTAGAAATAGATGTAATCTAGATTACTATATAACTATTAAACCAATAGCAACAAGAGGTTATATTCCATATAAATCAAAAGAACCAATGTCACACAATATGGTAGGTTTGAAGTCCTTCTTATTTAGAAATGATAATCTTTGTAAATATTCATCAGATAATGGGAAAAATATTGAAATGTATTCAAATGCATTGTTAATTGGCTATAATTACAATTATATTTATAATGCTATTAAAAATTTTAATACAAAATATAAAAATAAATTTATTAATAATAAGGTTGATTCTTCTACTAATAAAAAAATTTGGATATCAGTACCATATATTTTGAATCAACAAGTAAATTTCATAAGAAAAAAATATAAAGGTATATGTGACATTGCATTTTATGCACCTCCTACATTAAATAAATTAATAAATAACTTTAAAGATAAAACCTCATTTTATAAATAAAAATTACATCATTTATGAATGAATATGTGGGTGTGGTAGTGGATATATAGGGGAATCAAGATGTACATTGGAGAAAAGAACTAAAGAGCACTTGCTTTTATTAAAAAGGACTCAAAATAGGAAACAAAATTGTAAAGATAATAATAATATATCAGCTTCTGTTTTTAGGACCATAATAAATCATGTATATATGGTTTTAATTTCAATTACATTAATGTAAAAATATTGCAAATTGAAAGAGATAACAATAAAAGGAAAATAAAGAAAGCTATTCTAATATATAAGTACAATCAGAACTTAATCAATAGGCAAGCAGCAAATGTCAAGATCATGGAATTATGGGAAGGTTAACCTTTCAAAGTATTAGTTGACAAAGACTATGAGGATAGGCAAAAGTGATTCTAAATGACTATTACTTACTTTTCAAAATTTTTGATGACTGTAATTACTAATATTTAATTATAAGCTTCCATATATATAGTATAAAAAAGTTTTAGAGACAAATATTTTTCCATAAGTTCTACTGAAAGGCTGAGTCAAGCAGAAAGAACCCAGGGTAATGGGTGCTGAAGGCAACAGGGGGATATGCCCTCTGGTTATTCATAATAAATAAACTTATAAAAATAATGTTACTTTCTAATATTTAACCAAATTTATTCACATCTGGTTAATAAAATAAGTTTAATTTGCATCTTTGAAAAAAGTACATATAAACAGTTGTGCTCCAGTAAAAAATGGTGACTGGTTCTTTCTCCAAGTTTCTTTCAGTGCTATTCTAAAATCAATGCACGTGTTATGTAGCGATATAGTTTAGCAATGTATTTGAAGTTCAGTTATGACATAAAATATAGCATGTTTTGTACATTCACTGATTATCTTCAATATTTTTTGCTATCACAATATTTTGCAAACCATTTGAAAATCTTGGAACTCACACATTCTTCAATCATAGCTTAAAATATGAAATATATTTTATGTGGTAACTCTCGTTCAAACATGCTACCATATTAATATTTTTTGTGGCCAACAATTAAACTATGTCGCTTTATGACACATACATTGATTCAAGAATGACGGGGCAGGCAGCTTGGAGAGAGATTAACTACCAGTGACCTATAAACTGGAAACAATGTATAATGTAAAACATTGAATAATCCAGAAAATTAGAAAACTTAAAACTACATATGCAAAAAGAACCAAAAAAAACCGATTATTTTGAATAAAATAAAGGACAGTAATTGCTAGAATTTAAACATGAAAATGATAACTTTTCTTGTTAGAAAAAAAAAAGAGAATAACTATATAAATATAGCTTTTAAAGCCGTTTTTAAAATATAATTAATTAACTAGAGGATTACAATTAATAGATTAATGAGTGTAAAATTAATCTTTGTTATTGAACTGCATATTAATTGAACACATTTATAATCTTAGTAAAGAAATTTGCAATGTATAAGCAAAAAATAAAAGTATTACAAAAATTTGGGGAAAAGTAGTCCTAATGATAAATAAAGGTAATGAGAAAAATAATTGAATATTTTTGAAAAATTATAACTTCAGTAGAAAAAACAAACGAATATATTATAATAATAAAGTATAAGATGAAGAATTAAGTAAGACGAATTCATAAATAAAAGGCTGAATCCTAAACATCTTAAATGCATGTTTCCAGATAATAATGTGAATATTGGATCTGATCACAATTTTAGAACTGTTAAAGTTTAAACAGCAAAAATAAAACATTACAACATTAAACTAAGATAAAAATAGAAAATAAAACTAAATTGTTTTTCAAGTTTTAGACTAAAGAAATTCTAGAAGAATGTAATATTCACTTATTTCTAAAGTTTAAAGTGAAACTTTAAGAATAAAATAATGAACATTACAATAAAAACATTAATATTTAAAATATATGTGATTTAAAAATGATAAGTTACATATTTTAAAAATTATAGGTTTAAAATAAATTAATTAAACATATACATTCTATAGATATTTTCAATTAGTTTGCTGTTATTTTTAAGACTAAATCTATCAGCTTATCTACACCATATTGCAAATGTCCGCCTACTGAGAATTTCAGTCTCTCACTATGCATCCACTTCAAGAATAATATTCATTCATCAGGTGAGTTAGAAACTTCAGAGACAGATTAATATTTTTCTAGTATATTCCATTCTCATAAGGGAGAGATTGGTTTTTATTCACTTCTAATTTCTTTTGGAAAATAAATAATTGTTACAGTGCACATTTATCACTGTACTTTCATCTCAAATACACCATATTACAAACATCCGCCTGTGAAAAAACTTAGATACCTTTCTCATTATGCATGCATCTTGCAACAATCTTTGCTCGTCATGTGAGGTAGAGTTATTCATTACGTGAACTTACAAAAAAAAATCAAGTCAGACGTCACATGACCTCATATGACGTCACATGATGTGATGATATCACGTGAAATTCTATGTCCATAATGACAGTTTGATAAAACTTTCCACAAATAATGAATAAAAGCTTTATGAAGTGAAATAAGAAAAATGTAAAAGTAGCAAATAAAAAAAATATAAAAGAAAATCGATTTACTAGTTTATAAAAATATCAAATAATTAAACTGAAAAAATTGTAAGAATTAGTTACTGAACGTAATAATTTAAAAAATAAATGGAAAAAAATATAAAGAGATGTATATTGAAATGTGCAAATCTTAAAAAGCAATCCTAGAAAAACAAAGATAACGCAACAGATGTTTGTAAATCTATACATAAAATAAATGAGCAAGAAATTTATAAAATTTTGTTAGAAAGTTTAAATAATTAAATGCAATAAGAAGAAAAAATAAAGACTGTTAGAATCATATTTCAAATACTGATTTTATATGGGTATAAAAACGAAATCTTCATCCTTACTCTTTCCTTTGATAATGGTAAAAGTAGTATTAAAATCAACTTTTGTATGATGAAACAAAAGTTCTAGTTATGATTTTAATGACCTATCCATTGTTTCTATATTTGAATAAAGTTAACCAACTTAAAACAGTTCTTTGTAATTATAATAATGGGAAAAAGGCAGATCCTAATAAGATAAAATATGGTGTTAATTCACATAATTATTAAAATGTTTTAAATATATAAATGTATTAAGTTGTTTAAATTTTTAATAATATTTACTAAGGCAATAAACCTCAAGCAACATGCGCTTGAAAATGCGATGGTAGGAACCTCTACAGGTCTTAACCACAAGCTTATGCAAAGCGTAAACTTATGGTTAAGACCTGTAGAGCGTAAGCTTGTGGTTAAACCTGTAGAGGTCCCTACCATTGCATTTTCAAGCGCACATTGCTTGAGGTTTATTGCCTTAGTAAATATTGTTAAATAAATTTATAATTAAATTTTTAATATATAAGAATAAAGAGAATAATATATATATAGAGAATATTTACTATACACTAAAAAACACAAAATAATTGTTTTCTTCAACCACGATTGAGGTTTTTATATTTAACATGGAATGAAAGCATGTAATGTCCAGAAATTAATTAATTCAATCATTAGTTGTAAAAATGAATTATTAAATTAATTAATTTCTGGACACCCCACACTTTTATTTCAAATTAAATATAAAAACCTCAATTGTAGTTGAAGAAACAATTATTTTTAGCTTTTTAGTATGTCGTTAATAAAAGCATTCATTATAAAATATTTTTAATTAAATATTACTTTTAACTTTTTTATATTCACACAGTAAATTAAAGTGTTTATTATAAAATATTATATATATCATTAAAAACCAGTCAACACTTAGACAATTCCATTATCAATAGCAGTCAACAATTTCAAACTGTCGTCAAGACAACCTCCTCTTAACAATAACATTATAGCACTGAACTCATTTTTCATGATTGTTTCAATTTCAGCAGTATCATTTTCTATTTTTTTACAACTTATTGTACTTAATATTTACTAAGGCTGTAACCTCAAGAATATGCTGGTAAAAATGTGATTGTAGGGACCTCTACAGGTCTTAACCACAAGCTTGTGGTTAAGACCTGTAGAGGTCCCTACGATCGCATTTTTATGCATATATTCTTGAGGTTACAGTCTTAGTAAATATTACTTATGTAATCAATGTGCTAATCAATGTGCGTTTAAATAAATTTATAATTACAACTTACTGTACTGTAAGCTTTAGTAAGTATTATAGAAGCAAGGGGTGATATTTCTTATTAAGTCACTATCCTATGCTATCTTAGCCAATATCCTCATACTAGTTTTAAGCTTATGGCTTTCATCAATGAAGAACATTAGAACATGGAGCAATGCACCTGGAATTTTGTGATCTAATACACCCTCATTCCAGTATATATATTTTACCTCTTTGTTATACTATCAAGCTAACAGCCCAAACTAAAAAATAAATATATTATTTCAATCTAAGCCAACATATTGGATAGCATAGTACAGGAAAAGAATGTAAACGCATTATCATTACTTGCATGTCTTATTACTTACTAAAGTTTACAGTAAATAACATATAGATAGTAGGAAATTATGCTCTTATAACAGACACACATAAAATAAAGCATCATGATAGACTCAGGTGATATTTTATTGCTTTAATTATTTTAATTTTAATTAAAATGAAGAATAAAAATAATGTTGCAGTCTGTTAAATATCTGAGAGGAATTTCTCACATAATAATTAATTCCAATATAAATTTGTTTATGAAAGAGGAATTTTGAAAAAAAAAAACTTTTACAATTAAGAGAAACTAGGATTTGTTTTATTTCTATTTTAATTTACTGTAACACTTTTTAGTGTAATTTACGCCATATCGTGGACATCACTAAAAACTTATTAAACCAATGCCATCATATTTGAAATTTGGTCCTATAACATCTTTACACTAAACAATGAAAAATCAAACCAAGTTCACCCCTAAAAGTTAGTAAACCAATGCCATCGTGTTTGAAATTTGGTCCAATAATACCTTTGTACAAAAGGAATAAGGAATTAAACCAAGTTCATCACTAAAAAACTTAATTAATAACACCTTTGCACTAAACGAATAAGGAATCCAAGCACGTTCATCATTAAAAACTTAGTAAATCAATGCTGACATGTTTGAAATTTGGCCCAATAACAACCCTTACACTAAACAAATGAGGACTAAACCCTGTTATATGCCTTTGTCAAATTATTGTCGTTGATTTCTAACCCACGCGCAAAATTTTATAGAAATATGTTAAAAATCAATTGCAAATTTATTTCAAACAACCGAGATTTTGGGTTAAATAAAGGATTTAATAAAAAATGACTGCACTAATTGTTATAAAATATTATTATTATTCATTACAGAAAATACACTTTAAAAGATTTTCTGGATTAGCCATGAATAAATGAAACGTGTAGCCAGGAATTTTATTGCCAAGAAAAAAAACTATTGCGAGTAAATGGTACATTTTATATATAACATTCATTGAAATTGTTAAAAAGTTTTACTTAAAATGTTTGTCTTCAATTGTTAAATCAGAGAAGTTTATTTATGGTATCCAGATTTTCTTCATGACGGAATGAAGGACAGAACTATTATATAAACTACTGGTTGCAAAAATCAAGAAATTTTTTAATGATATCTAGTGTTAAATGGGAACATGTACTAGAGGCAATTTTGATAGTCATCGTTAGACCATTTATTGTATTTAGTATATTATTTTTGTAATTATAATTTTTTTTTTAAACTGCACATTGATTACGTAAGTAATGTTTACTAAGGCTATAAATTCAAGAGTGTGCGCGTGAAAATGCGAAGGTAGGGACCTCTACAGGTCTTAACCCAAAGCCTAAGCTTGTGGATAAAACCTGTAGAGGTCCATACCTTCGCATTTTCACGCACACACTCTTGAGGTTTATAGCCTTAGTAAATATATTATTTTTGATAACTTAATCATTAACACAAAATCATAAAGAAATCAGTAAAATTCTAATTTGAAGATAGAATCATTAGTGATCACTAGGTCCTCAATGTTGCCCTTATAGCGGTAGATTATGTATTTCAGAGTCTGTATTTGTCCACATTGCAGAAATCAATGATTGATAAATTTCATTTATGAATTGTAAATGACTGCAATAGCAATGGGTTATCCTATATCTGTTGATGGAATAGTTGCATTTACAAATATCAAATCCAATTAGAAGCCTAATTTGAAAAACATATCAGTGGTTTCATTTAAGCCAACATGCATGTATAGTCATATAGAACTGAAACCGTTCTGTTTTTATGTATTATGGTATTCTTATATTTTTAATTAGTACAGGCATCGCTATCCTGTGGTCAGAAATAGCCCAGAACTATTGAATAGGAAAGCACTGAATAGTGATTTATTAAGTAGTATCATCTGCATTTATTGATTACTAAAGCTTACAGTAGATGGTGCTGAAGTTGTGATAAACGATAAAAGTATGTTGTTGAAACAACATTAAGCTGAAATCATGTGACAGTGTTACGCGATCTTTTTATAATTGAATATACTATTTAAAACGATTATCTTTCTGGATTGGGTATGGGAAGTGAATAAATAACAGACTTCCTTAATTATTAAAAGCATTTTATTATGAATACGTATGAAGATTTTGTTTTCATTATACAATTTATTAATGACGACATTTAAATACTCTGTACTAAATCATGATTTAAATAAGATATAAAATATTATGTAATATCCAAATTTTGAATTGTGAATTACATCATATTAATCTAACTGTATCAGTCTCAGAAGAACCTTTTTCTTTAGTTGTGTCAATGACCTGCATCGCTGATTACAGCCCAAAGCAATTTCGAATCTTATTTATATTGCTTTATTTCTATGTATGAAAAATGAAATACACATAATTATTAAATATGATGTTCTTAATTGTTATAAACATATATATAATTATATTATTGATAAGTAGAAATTATAATCAAATTTTATTTTTGTTTACAAACTCTGCCATTAATGTTTATATAAAGAATGTTTATTTATTTTATAAAATTCACAATGACTCGATTTTATTGCTTCTATAACACTGAACAAATAGTTATGGTGCATAGAATTTTATAATATAAAAATGTATAGACAAACTAAATGAAAATAATAGTAATTGAATGAGTTTTTCTGGGAGTTCATGATCAGTTCAACCAACAGCTGTACCAGAATTAGAATTGGAGTGATGATTTATCACAACAGAATCTGATCTTCTACTGCTGCACTAAACACCATGTGGCGTTTAATTAAGTAAAATCCCGTATTTAATAATAAATATTCATTCACATGTTCTATTTTATATTAATATTAACCATTATCCGCTAAATTGAAACTATGTTGGCACAGCTCTATCCAATTTACTTTCAATAATAGTAATATTTTTTCAAAAATAAATAAATAATAAATTTACCAGCTGTTAGAAGAAATGGATATTTCTTCCACACATGTCATCTATAATAGATGATTCAAATTTCTTGCATATAAAAGAGCATAAATTCTTTAACAATTTTTCCAACAAAATTAGTTCATATAAATATTATTGTATAATTGAATATATTCATACATGCTTAAGGTAAACACAAAAAATATGTAACAATAGATGTCATAGTTTCAAATTGAAAAACCCAAATTAAAAAAATGTATAGGTAATTTTTTTTTTCATATGTGTCTTTCAAAGATATCGTAAATTGATAATATTCTTTAGAGTTGTAGACAGTAAATTTAGTTAATGAAGTATTTTAATATATGATGTATTTTCCTCTTAATAAACTATTATTTTCTATTCCTCTTAAGTTATATAATTAAGCTATATATAATGGAATTATGAGATAAGTTATATTTTGTTACAACCCCTTCTCACACACGTTTTGTTGATAAACTTTCATTAGAATGGAATATGTATTATATTTACGAAAGTGCCACGTCAACAAAATTATTCAACATGAATATATATATAATATAATATGGATGCTTTTTTATATGTATAGTATATATAAATGTAATAAATGCGCTTATACATAAATATAGAGAAGCTTGTTATTTCTATAAATTACACAAGACTCAGCACTTCATGTAATCACAATGGAGAGATGAATATAATTGTATAAGGACACTCATTACAATTTATGTAGAAGAAGTATAAACAGTTAATGTCATTACGTATAGTATATATATACAATTTAAATTGAGAGCCACCTTTTCAGATATTTTATTAAATATATGTTCATTCATTGAATATTATTCACACACACACACACACAAACAATATTAAGAAAAAAACTTACTATGTCATATGTTTAATTTTCAAATAAAATAAATAACAAAATTTTTGTGCACTGGATATCCTTTTCATTCAATATTTTTTTCTCTAATAGAAACATAATAGTAGTCTTGTTATTCAGAAATAGTGATTTCTGTAATTGTTTTGCCGTTTTTAAGCCAGTATCAACTTTAAGTATTTTGTAAAATTTTATAAAACTTTTCACATCCCACATCTTAAACGTTTCATTACATGAAATATTGCATATCAAATTCAGAAAAGATAATAAAGGAAAAATAAAATGTATGCATTTTTAGTATAAACTGAAGAAATGTTATTAGTTAATATGATCATGTATGATAATCTGAAATGGAAAAATGACTTCTGGCATACTTTAAACTTTATTTGCAAATATATTTTTTTTAATTATGATGATATGAAAAAAATAAGGCTGTTTGAGTATCTTAAAATTATTAAATTTATAAACTTTAATGTTTTTATTTGTTTATTTATATTTTTGTTTGTTTCTTTACATTCCTTTCTTTTGGATATCATATAATTGAAATCATATATATTGATACATTCTAGTTTGTGATTACACACTAATTTTTCCTTTTATTATTCTCATGTATTTTTTTATATGTCAAATGCGTTGACTGGGAAGCAATCCTGACCAGTTGCTTGGAAGGCAGCTATGCTAACCACTAGGCCACCACTGAAAATTACAATCAATTTTATTTCTTCTTTGAAATACAATAATCTTATTTTTCGACATTATGATGCCCACAAAATTAAAAGTTTAATTTTAACATGATAAATATCGGATAAAACTTTATGATTTCAATATAAATTTGTCTAGTAGCATTAACAAATGGTATTGATCTAGTGATTTTCTATTTTATTTTTAATTCTTTGTTTTTATAAATAGAATTCCTTTTTTATATATATAAAATAATGTAGCACTTCTTAACATTGTCTTTAAATAAACAATATAAGTAAAAGACAAATTATTTACACTTTTAGAATAAAAGAATAAAATTATTAATTTTCAAAACAATTATTTAGACTGCAAACTTATATTACTATTCATTGTTTTTATGTTTTCTTTTCTCTTCCTTTTTAGATCTTTAAAAATTTGTTTAAATTTTTTTTTTAAGTAGACAAATATTAAATGGCAAAAATAACAATGTATCATTAATATATACATAAGATACATTATCTGAGTTCATCGATATGTAATTAACAGTGCTATTGCAACAATATTTCATTTGCATCACCTACTATCAATTGAGCAAGAAAGACGAACCTCAAATCACCTTTCCTTACATCTCCAAAGTAGCTAAACAGTTCGTTAAAATTTTATCTAACGAATTTAAAGTTGATTTTCGCACCCCCCCCCCAACACAAATAAACTAATCAATAATGTGAAGGACAAGATTGCCCAACCCAGACACATCAGGTTGTATATAGAATTTCATGCCCTCAGGCCAGATGCAGCGCCACATATGGGGAAACTAAGGCCGTTGTCAGTAATAGAGCCACTCAGCATATGTATACATACAGGAGAGCACAAAAGAACAATGACAACATTTCAATATTCCTCAAACATGACAAACAGGCCGGTCATAGGTTCGAACTCTCCAACCCCATAATTGTGTGCATTGAAACTAACGACTGCAAAAGGAAGATAAAAAGGCGTATTATATCATCAATGACAATAACGCAATTAATAGATGCAACATATGCTTCGCTATCTCCAGAAAATGGACAAGCTGATTGATTTACATATACATGTTCATATATTACCATTTAATAATATCACTACAACTATTACTATTTTGGCTATGATTATGAGAGATAACACCTCGAATGCGCTTAGCCTGGATTAACTCATTTTGATTGTTTGCTATTAACAATTTCTTCAACCAGCGTTTTAAAACGCTTGTATATACTTTAGTAAATGTCGTAACGATGCTAAAGCAAGTCACACAACAACATTAAAATTTATTCAACGAAATATATTTTTTTGCAAAAAAAAAAAAGAAAAAAAAACTGAAGAGGAAATGATAATAAGTAAATCATATGATATAAAATTAACAGTTTTTTGATTAATGGGTTTGAATATATTTTCGTAAATATAAGTGACTTAAATTCAACAGTACTTATTAATACAATATGATCTTTTAATAATCTCAATGATTTCTCTGATTTTTCTTTAGCATTGTGTGCCACATCTCGAAAGAATCCTTCCCTAGAATATAATATGAATCATTATTCAAAGCATGTGCTGCTAGTAATGTGTGTTTCTATGTTGCATTAGTTTCTAGCATGAAGTGGTAATTATTCACACCCATAAGAGGTCCACAAATTTCTCATAAGTTTCCTAAACTATTTGCTCTCAAGAGAAAGAAAGTTCTTAGATTAAAATAGAACGTTATTAATTTTTGATTAATATTGTGCATAGTTTTATATATTATAGCACTTCAAAATATTTCCAATACGGTGTATAGTTCATTATATATAAAAAACACAAATTCTAATGAGTATTATAATTTTTTATTTGGTTCTTCGTTGACAATGTTTTCAGCCTTGGATAATGTTTTATTTATGATTCCATTGTTAAAACCATTAGCTATCAAGATATTATTTATCTTATTTGTTTTTTAAGGAACGATTTATCTACAAATTTAATAATCTAGTTATTTTTTCACTACAGAAAAAAATAAGAGCTCAGTGATGATGAGATGAAAATTTTAAATATCTATTTCTTTATGTGCATTTCTTTAGAAAGAAGATAATGGTAAAAGGTCATTCTATTTTTAAAGATAGGTACACAAAAGAAAAAAAGACACTTATAGCAAACTCTGATTTTTCGGATATTTTCTGTATTAAAAACACTTTTTATTAGAGCAATTAGCCTTGCAAATAAATCTTGTATAGATAAATACAAAATACATCAATAATTCTAAAACTAAATATTATTATGAAAATAATAACTAAAGTCGTTGTTAAGTCTTAAAATAATTATGAATTGGATCCTGTGTTCTTTATGTATTCAGAAATGCTATTCTAACCTGCAATACCTACATCACAGTCTTGTCATGTTCCAATCACAACCATTATCTGATATCACTCCTATGATATATATATATCACTTCAAATTGCAATTTTTATAAGCATTTTTTACAATAAATGTTAAAGTATTTGTATTATAAACTTTAAAAAAAAATATTATTGATGGTTTTTTATAATCAGTCAATTGCTTTCTTGTAATCAATTAGTATAAAGAAATACATTTGCTTTTTATTATTGTTATCCTTAATCACAATAAATTTTATTAAATTTGTCTTAAAAAGTAGAAAAAAGTGGCATTTTTTTTTGCAAAAAAAGATTTAAATTTACAGCTATTTAGACTACAACAGGTATTAAGTACTGCTAAACAGAAAATGGGATATAAAATAAAAATCTACATGAGATAATTTCAAACTAATTTCATTTCTGCAAAATAAAAACATATTTAGTAAAATATTGAAGGAGGCACTTGTTCAATTTAAAAAATAATATGAAATGAAGACATTTGAAAATTGATAATAGTATTACATATCAATTGTACTTGTAGATTAATCAAGTAATTAATAATATTGTATTTAAATCTAAGGACCATCCCCTTTATGAATCTAGTAAGTTCATAAAATACTATCTACTTTATGGAGCCTCATGTTTCTTTGATTAATTGTCTCATCAGTGTTAGGTAAGATTAACATATTAATACAGCAAAGCAGTTCCCATATTTATCCAAATTCACCTTTCACATTATAGATTTTGGGCACACTGTATCAAGATTCAATCCAGATGCTTCATTTATCACCAAAAAAAATAGACAGATGATTAAGATTCTCAACAAACTAGATTTAATTAACAAATATGGTAATACTTCTAAGATACTTCCTATTTGAAAAAACTTCTTAAAGCCCATTAATCAAAGAAATTATTAAAAATTTGAAATAGACAAATGATTAGATATAATACATACAAAATGCAGCTGTATAAAGATTATGATATAAGCCTAAAACTATTGTACTGAAAATTTAATATAAAAGAATCAAGATGACAGTTTTTGGTTTTCAAAGAAGTCAGTTCACTTGTGTGAGCTCATCTTTTAATCAAATCTTGAAAATGAAAGTCATATATTTTCCATAATTTGTTTACACATTTATGATTTTTTTAAAAAAATATTTGTGAAATATTAATAATTTGAAAGTATTTATTTTTAGAAGAATATAAATGAAAAGAAATGTAATAACATAAATGAGGAATTTGTAATTCATAGCTGCATTGTTTTTCATACCTTAATACTTATAATTGGATTTTTAAATTAAAAAACATAATTGCAATGCTTAATGCATTCTTTACAAAAACTTGTTTAGATGTTATAAATGGAGTTCAAATAAATTTTATTTCATTGCAAATATATTTTTATTGGCAATCACAGAATAACAATATTAATTTGATTATGTGTTTTAGATTTCTTTTTTCTATACTTGCACAGTTCACATATTACTTTTAAGATTTTTTTTAAATTTTTAATCTTATATTTCTTACAAACAATTTAAAAATTGTAAAAATAAAATGCAAAATAAAGGTTAAATCATTGAAATAAAAACTAGGAAACATAACCCAAATAGCCACCAAGGGCTTAACATTCTCACATTGACTTAATTAGAGCTTGTAAAAAAATGTCAGGATTGTAAGTTAAATATTGTCAATATATATAATGCATAAATAATGTATGATAATAAAAGCATATGCAAAAGGTGTAGGATCTGGGCCATCTAAAGAGTACTGGTTCAGACAGAATGCATTTTGGTTGTGTTTTTCTAATATCATTAGTTATATGTCTGAAATGGGAAAATGTTAAGTAATAACTTTCAAATATATTTAAAGATATATAAATATGAATCGAACCACTATTTATCAAGAAGCATAAATTGTTGATAAACACAAATAGACAATACATGTAAAAAACAACTGAAACAATGTGAATAAATTAAGCCTATTTTTAATGGTTACTATATATGAAAATTAATTAGCAAATGGGATATATGAAGTTGAATTCACAGCGAATGTATATTGATGTGCATCAACCAATCAGACACAGTTCTGCTGGCTGAATGAAAACAATAGCAAACTTGTCCAAACCTTTTATGGTTAGTGGTAGCTTTGATAAGTTTACTATTGTTTTCATTCCACCTGCAGAACAAGTCTGATTGGTTGATGCATATCAATGCATCTTGGTTGTGATTTTAACTTTGGATATATGATGATGATCTCATTTTCTAATTAATTTACATTTATAATATATGTATTTAAATAAGCATTTATTTTTATAGCGCTCTGCTTTATAAATTTTAGTACATTAAAGATGAGTGTTAATAATAAATGAATACTTTCACTCCCAACACGAGATATAATATTTAAGAAAGAATAAAATGAATCCACTTATTCTTTCCAACCCAAATGCTTATATATGGGCAAATCTTAAGTAGTGGAAGTGAAAGCATGAGGATAGACCACTCACTTTAAATTACTGTGAATGACGTCGATGAAATTATCTAGAATTTACTAACCGTCACTCTCAAGTGAAACTTAAACATATGTAAATAAGCATTTATTTCTATAGTGCTTTGCTTTATAAATTGTAATACATTAAAGATCAGCCTTTTCAAGCTATTGTCCATGCGCTTTTACGAGATTTGCCCATATATAAGCATTTGGGTTGGAAAGAATAAGTGATTCATTTTATTCTTTCTTAAATACTATATCTCGTGTTGGGAGTGAAAGTATTCATTTATTATTAACACTGGTAAAAAGTGCATGCACAATAGCTTGAGAAGGCTGATCTTTAATGTATTACAATATATGTATCTAGTAATTTATAATTATATTTAAGCTTCTATATTTTTCATTTACAGCTGTAGAGCAGATTGCTGTACAATGAAAACTTTCAATTATATTGAAGAATGTTTAAAGATATTACATTGTATTTCATGAATAGAAATAATTTAAAGTATTATTGTTACTTACATTAGAATTAATATAAGCATTACAAAAATAATGTGAAAGAAAAGGATAATACACATGTGCGAAAAAAGAGAAAAAATACCAAATTTATAAGACCATATATTTATAATTAATAAGAAAAAATGTATTGATCTTTAATAAAGTTTAAATTCTATATATCTTTAAAAATAATATAATAAATTTCAGCGTATTAAAAAATTCTTAATAATCATTCCTCAATGAGTTCTTGTAAAATAGATACTTTATTTAAGATTTCTTTTAATTTATTTATTTGAAGCTTCATTGTATTTTTTGTGTTACACTTCATTTGTATTATTTATATATATATATATATTTATCTGTTTCAATATTTATTAGTGATCATATCTATTTTATATACTGCATAAACAATAAACTATTTTTTTCAGAAAGCTAAGCGGTTTTTACAAATGTATTTACATGATAACAGACCAAAGTTATTTAAACGATCAATCTCCAATCTGTTGTCAAGGCAACCTCTATAAGTAAATCTTCATCTTTTCCTTGAGGTTGCTTTGTCAACAGATTGAAGATTCGTAGTTTAAATAATCTTGAACTGCATCTTGATTATGAATATATTTTGCTTTGCTTTTATGTTAATGTTTATATTTATTATTTATAATGTTTTATTTTGTTTGATAAAGGTTTTGTTTTTGATTTTCTATCTAGTATTTATTTTGTATAATGTGATTAATTGATTCTAAGAAAGTTTTAACCTTTTGAAAATCATATTAACACAAAAATAATATAAAATGAAGTAATATGAATCTTTAGAAATATTTTATTGCTATAATCTGAAAAAAAATTTGTATTGAGTTGAAAGGAAATTCACTTACAAAATCTGTACACAGATTTTTTTTGTTTTTAAACATTGCATATTTTTACAGCACGTTAAAACCTTTTTCATAGTCTATAAAATTCAAGAGTGTTCAATGATATGTTTGGTGATTATTAAAAATATGAATCAGTTTCATTTTTCCTGAGCAATATAGCGAGAATATATAATAAAAATTATTTTATGGATTATTTCACGTCTTTATCTATGTTTTCTTTTCCAACTTTGTGTGATAGGTGTCAGATTGTTCAAGAGTTTATTAGCGAACTCTTGTAAAATGCACTTCAGTTCAATGCTGCTCTCCCATATGTTGCATTCAAATTCTGAAATATAAAATCGTTTACCATAGGAGCAGCGTTTTCAGAAATATCTTTTATTTCAAATTATGTAAAAATATTTGCATACAATATAATTCTTTTCTTCAATCCTTAAATCACATCATCACCAATTTTACATTTTTTAGCCTCTTTTGTTTTCTGATTTATTTAAAATAATTTTTAAATTAAGTTGATTAATAATTTGAGTAAAAATATTAAAAACAATTTTTAGGTAGTTAAAGATTAATATCTTTATATAACTTTTTTTTTTCAGATATATACGTGAAATAATAATAAGAAGAATAATTAAAACATTTAAAATAGTATATTTAAAAAATCTAATAGAGAGAGATAGAAAAAGAATTAGAAACTTGAATAATTAAAAAAAAACACAACAAAATAAAAAATTAATTGAATATAATAAATTATGTCTAAAAATAACTTTAAGAAATCTTATATATAAAATCCATATTTTCTCTTTGCTCTGATTGGTAAATATATGTTTGTCCGATGACATGTGTCAAATTCACAACCAATACATATATACAAAAGAAGTAATACTGCTATTAGATAAAAAATGCTGGAAAAAAATCAGTACAGGTGATTTTAACTTTAGAAATATAATATATATTTAGTGGTAAAAGTTTCAGCTATCTTCAAAAACAGTCACAAAGCTGACTCATAATTCAGCATTAAGTTGCTTTATGCTTTCATAGTTTGTCAATCCCATAATGTAATTCAGATGAATGACATACTTAGCAATGTTTAATAAAAAAACATATTTACATTACATATTAAAAAAAATTTAAAGTTAACCAATTAAAAAATATCATAAATATATTTAATAAAAAAATATTATAAAAATGTTAGGCTCAAAGGCTGAAATTTATGTATTCCAATATTAATAAATGAAAACTATTAATAAAGCTAAAAAATTATTATGATTAGTCAATTGAAAAATAAAAAAAAATGATTTTTTTTATTCAGAGGTCATTCTTCCAAATATATTTTACCTTAACAATAATCAAATATAACAGGTATATTTAAAAATATAAATTTTAATTTAGCTTTATTAAAATTCAAAAATTTATTTATATAATATTAAAATGTTTTGTTTAATTTACATTAAATCTTTAAAAAGATATTAAAGCAGCTAATTATTATAAAAGTAAAACCACTAAACATCACATGATCAACATCTCTTATACTAGCACATAATTGTTATTAAACAAAGCAAAATTCTCCATACAGTAGTGCCACCCTGTGCCAACCAGAGTAACCAATGGATACCAGAAGGCTTGTGCATAAAATCCCTATCTAGACTAGTAGGCACTAGATAGGGATTTTATGCACAAGCCTTCTGGTATCCATTGATTACTCTGGTTGGTACAGGGTGGCACTACTGTATGGAGAGTTTTGCCTTGTTTATTTCAAAAGTCATGGGCTGGAAGCCTGGAGTTTTTGTATTCTGCTGTTTTCACATTTAAAATATGTTGTTTAATTTACATTAAATTTAATAAAAAAATTGATAAAGCAACCAATTAAAAAAAAACATGGCTTTGTAAACAGCAGGTTCATTTGGTTGTATTAATAATATGCTTAACATAAAAAAATTATATATTAATAGTAAAAAATGCAAAGTTAATTTAAAGTATTGAAGATTTATGCAGAAAACTTCTTAAGTTATATTAACACCGTTTTAGTCATTTCATTGTTTATATATACATAAAGACTGAGTGTGTTAAATTCTCTATTCTAAGGCATGTTTTAATAACTAAAATTTAGAACGCTATGAACAAGTGATAACATTTGATTGTTGGTGATGTAACAGGCTATTGGTTGTCATTCTGTAACACAATTCATTCTAACATTTTAAAGTTTATCTTAAAAATAATGAAATCCCTTATTGCCATGCAACAATGTAATTGTGTATGCATATATGTGTTAAAACATATATATAATATGGATGTCTGATTTTATTTGCTTATAGCAGCATAAGTTTTTCTAAAACTCCAGACAAAAGAGGTGTTAAAGGTTAATTTTAAAAAAAAATCTTGTTTAGATTCTTGACTGTCAATTAGTAATTGACTGTTTCCTGACAACATCAAAGGTAAAATTACCTCATTTTTGACATAGATATAATCCCTTAATTTCCATTATTTATCTCATATTAAATCCATAAAAGTATTTAATTTACCATATACAATTTTCTGAGGGAAGTTGAATTATTATTTGGAGAATGTAAAGGGAAGATGTGAACCTTCTATATATTTATAAAAACAGCTGTGAGTTCAAATCTTTATAACAACTTGATGTAGAAGTAGAAGAGAGATCTTTTATTTCAAAACTTGGACCAAAGGTCAATAAAGAAAACTTATTTAGTCTCAGGGTTGTTAATTAGTAATTCATGATTATCTGGCAATATCAAATATAATTACAATACAGAAATACTATTTATAATGCAATATCTATTTTCATGGATATAATCGCTTAATTTCCATTATTTGCATATATAAAGTTTAAACTATATATTTTTTATTTCTTATTTTATGCATTTTAATAATGTTAGGAACTTAATTATATATATATATATAATAAAGGTTGAAGCCGTAGAAAATATGTAAACGATGAATAAATAATAATAAATACGGCTGACATAATATGTTTAATGTCAGGCTTTTAAATCTGCTTCTGTCAAAATTGTTCGCCTCGAAATTAATCATAGAAAAGTAAAATTAAAGATATTGGTATATAATTGATTCCACGTAAACATACGAACCAATAGTGTGCCCCTTAGCAAACACTGGGTGTTCAATTCTGGAATATAGGTGTTTAATAACCCACCTATTATTATACATGCAATTATGCAAATCTCCTTACACCCCCTACCTCAACCTTTTGTAATTGGAAACCCTACCGCCATCTGCCAATTATATCTCAGTTATGCTTTGATACAAACGTTCACTGTCGAAAGTTGACTTAGCAGCTCATTAAACATATTATTTCACCCGTATTTATTATTATTTATTTATATGTTGACATATATATTTATATACAACACACTCATATATATATACATACTATTATCGGTATATTTATAATTAAAATCACGCGTGAATTTTTAAATGTTACAGATATTATATTGTCAGGTTCATACACGTATGATTTGAATTATAAATGTACTGATGTGATAATGAATAGAATACTATAGAAATGGTTGAAGAGACATTGTAAACAATGAAGAAATAACTGTTGGATTTGTATTCCTTATATAAAAGGAACTACAGACAATATTGGACATATTCTAAAATGTTACAATATTAAACCACATATATTACTTATCAAAACATTAATAATATTCTATCCAAGCCTAAAGATTGAATCGTCATGAGGCTCTTGGAATTTATGAAATTTCATGTGACATTTATAAAGCTTCTTATGTAGATAGAGACCTCTTTATATTATTATTAGAATAGATGAACATTCTAATGCAGTTAAGAAACACTCATCATCGTCAGCACTCTCATTCCATGCTGTGGACTCAAGTAAGAATATTGATTTCTCTAACATCAGGATCCTATCCAGATATGACGCAATTTACCAATTTACCAACGTATGATCAGAGAAGCTACTGAGATATATGAAAGACCAAATTGTATCAACAAATGTGATAACACATGCAAATTCCCTTCTATTTGGAATTTTTTAAAAAAAAACATTAATCGAAATATTTGCTGACTTTTTTTTCTAATTTAGGGATCTGTTATTTCTATTGGTGGAACTTCAACATTGTTATAAAAACGCTTACAGCGCCTCTACTGCCATTTTCATAGTATTCTATTCATTATCCAGTTGATGGTTTGGCTAATTAAGCCAAACGTCGGAAAATTTTATAATAAACATCATACACTGATGAACACGAAATATATATATTGAAAATATCTTTCAAAAGACTTGATATTGATTGAAAGAAAACATGATTGCTCAGAGAAATCTTAATAAAATTGAGTAGAACAAATTATTGTTTGTTCATTCAGATGCATTATTGTTGCTGCTACAGGTATTAAGGAACATTGGCTGCTTATCAATATGCAAATTCTGTCACGATGGTTTTTGCTTGCCATTCATCTCTAAACATGAAAATAAGAAAACACTAGGGTACTTTTTTTGAAGATGATAAATTCCTGTACTATGGTTGAGTTTTTTTAAAGATAAAATAAATGTTTACACAAATATTTTTATTCTTACTTATACTATGAAATACATAAAGTTGCCAGGAAAATTTGGAATTGGTATCAGAAGGCATATAGTATTAAAGATCCTTAGTTCCACTCACGAATGACTTTTTATTAAACAATCTACAGATAAAGGTTAGTTTTCAATTAAATGAAGATTTTACTGATTAGAAAATAAATTATGATGAAAAAATAGTAGATGCAAAAAGCAAACACTGGCTACTATCCAAGCAAGCTAACATAGAGGTACAACAAAAAATAAATCAACATTATTGGAATTGATGAAATATCTGTCAGAATATAATTCTTCACTAATCATTTTACAAAAATAATACCAAAAGAAGATAATGTATGTTTTATATTCTTCATGCA
Source organism: Epiperipatus broadwayi (assembly GCA_028023455.1). Classification (NCBI taxonomy): domain Eukaryota; kingdom Metazoa; phylum Onychophora; class Udeonychophora; order Euonychophora; family Peripatidae; genus Epiperipatus; species Epiperipatus broadwayi. The sequence goes on from JAQFVV010000130.1 coordinate 3,001,382, forward strand.
TTTATTCCAATACTGACATAAAGCTTTTTTATATATCTATATAAGGTTAGAACATAATATTTTGTGCTGATTGGTGGATCTTAGTATTATCTTAGTCTCTAGAAAAACATAATATATATGAAAGTGATAATGGAAAAGTCCATATATATGACATGATTTGGTGATTTTTTTTCATGTGTCATAGCATCGGCCTGGAAGCGAACCTGCTAACCCTGGACAACTGCTTGTAAGGTAGCTGTGCTGACCTCTCGATCACCAATGCATGATTTGGTGAGACAATAAATTATAAGCAAATTCCTAACTGCTTTTCATTTTAGACATATGTGTAGATTTTTAAATACACATCTTCATATATCTAAGACTTTTTTTGGTAATACTCCTATTTTGTTTTTCTTTTTTGATACAAGTGAAATGATTTGAAGCCAACTGGATCCCTTTAAGATAATAATGATAAATATTCTTATGTTGGGGTTTATCTATAGTTTGACAACTATTGATGAGAAAGAGTTTGTATCAATTCTATCCCACTTATGAAGAGTAGTTCATCCATAATGTTATTCTTACGTTGTGTAAAAAATATAGGAACTATATATTTTTTCCACGTTTTTAAAAATCTTACTCAAGATAATAGGAATGTTAGCTTACTACTTATATACTGTCATGAATAGTTTTGGTTATTGTTTTCTTTTATTAGTAATTTCATTAAAGTGTTTTTAACTTTTGGTATCAAAAATAGAGTTTTTAATTAATTTACTGTTTATAAAAAAATCCAAATCCCATCAGGCCGTAACAAAATACTTTGTTTATCTTATTTAACACAATTTTCAAATAAATCTGAAAAATAAAATATACACCAGTTATTGACTGCACGTGTTACACCAGAATTCATTAAGTTCCAGAAAAGTATACTATTGAGTTTTATTACGAGTGAAAGTCGCGCCCACACACCATCTAAGCTTACAAAAAAATGATAAAGAACGAGTGTTATTGCTTAAATTTAAATTTATAAAGGCTTTGCTGACTTTATTTCCCAAATAATTGATAATGAATGTTGCTATCTAAGATAGTTAACTAAAATATTAATAAATAAAGTTGTAAATTTATTCCATTTTTAATCAAAATAATTTGCATTTTTTTAAAAATGTAGACTAAATAATTATACTCTACTGGAAGATCTCAATGTCTTTTTTCTTTCTGGAGTTGTTTTTCTGTTGTTGTTTTTTTTTTTTGAGTAATTTTTCAGTATTATTTATTTATTTATTGATTATATTTTTTTGAATTGCTGAAAATAACAATTTCATTTATTATCTAACATACAGGCTATATATATACACCTGTACCAACAATGTAATATATAGGGTAATTTGAGCTCAGACTTTCACACGACCCTCAATCCTCCACACTATCTCAGACCACTGATACACTTGACCACATATATGTCTAAAAGATAAATAATCATTACTATACATATTTCGTGCTAAACCTGCACTCGTCAGTTGTATATGTGTAGAAATGATAATCTGAACCAACTGACGAGTGCTGGTTTAGCACGAAATACGTGTATTTGTGATTATTTATCTTTTAGACATATATGTGATCAAGTATATCAGTAGTTATAAGATAATGTGGAGAGTTGAAGGTCGTGTGAAAGTCTGAACTCAAAATTTTATAGATGAAAAAATAATATTTACTTTAATTTTTTTCTTTGGTGTTTCTGAAGTTTGTGATTTTCACTATTTATCATTAAATATTAAATGTCTAGAAAATTGTAAATATTATTCAAACTTTTTCAAATACAAAACAAGTGTTAATAATAACATATAAGTTTGTAGATAATACAGGTTAGTAGATTGCATAACGTTTCGAGTGGTATTGTGTTTCGCTTTTCTTCAAATGTTGCTGGCTTGACCAGTAACGTTGCTAGCGTAGGAGCCGACGTAGAACTTTAGGTTCTTGAATATCAAATTTTAAGGCAACGCTCTAAGCAACTTGCCAGAACTAAGGTTACCAGTTGTTTCTCTACTGAGAACGTTATTTAGGGCTAGAATTAATCTTGTCTTCCTAAAGATAATGTTAATTCACGTTAATAATTTAATTTCTTTACTTTTTAAACATTCTCCAATACATTTTTTTTGCAAATGGACCTAACTATGTAAATATTTTAATTGATTTATATGAGATTCCATGAATAATTCAAAACTAATTTGCAATAATATAGTGAGTCAAAACCGTATTAAAAATTAAACTTTTTGACATAAAATTTTATATTGAGACAGTAAACACAAACCTTTTTTTTTTAAAAAAAATGTTTACTTGTGTTAGTGTAAAGAAGAAATCTATAAATATTACAATATGTAAAATAATTAATGAAGCAAACCATTCTCTCTTGTGGCTATGAATAAATAACTCTTTTGATAAAGGATCATATACAGAAGAGAACAATAGCATATATAAGCAATTTAACCCGCTGAAGAAGAAGCTGTCAGTAGTAACAAAAACAATTAAATTAAATTAATCTAGGCTTAGTACTTTCGAGGTTTTCCTTCATATTCTTGGCCAAAATAGGTTATAAACCATTGCTGTAATGTTACTAAATAATAATGTATGCAAATTAATTTGTCCATTTTCTTGAAATAGCACAACACGTGTCGCGTCAACTGATGGCATTGTTCCTAAAGCTTTTGATATTTATAAGGACCACCTTGACAGTATTGTATGGAAAAATAGAAGGAACTCAATATAACACCCGATGAAAGTATGGTATTAATATTTATTAAATTAATGATCAATTTTACAAGGATAATGTATAGCCTAAGAGGAGGGTTGTTTACTCCATTAATTACACATATATTAAGCTATGTGAATTTAAAGTTTACAATTATTAACTTGTGCTTTATTATTTGTAGTATTTTGTAAAAATGGCAGACATGTTTGTGCACTCCAGAAAAACTAGAATGTATTTGAGAGGTTGTTTTAGATTGTGCACGCTGATAACTGTGGAATTTAAGTAAGGCATTGATGTAATGGCGATCGACAATTCCAAGAAATATTTGCTGATTACAAATATTTCTAGATAAGAGATGTTACCTTATTGGAGAGTGTATTAATTGCTGCAGTTAACAGAAGGCTATAGAAAGACTGTATAACATGAGAGCAGAGTAGTATACAGAGTAGTAGAGAGCAGTTATTTTGAGTACAACTCCAGTAGAGATATCTCGCATCAGTGCTTGCAGTTAATGACCAGTGCCCAGTGGAAATGTAGTCCACAAGTGTAGCTAAAAGAGCCCACAGAGATGGGGAGACCACATCAGAGATATTGAGGGCATTTGTTGCAGAGCATTCATTGCAGCATTCGTTGCAGAGCGTTCATAGCAGAGCATTCCTAGTAGAGCATTCATTGCAAGAGAACAGCAGAGCATTCGTTGCAAGAGAACAGCAGAGCATTCGTTGCAAGAGAACATTGTGGGAATTGAACATAGTTATTTGATGACCGCGCAGACATTCTTGCGGATATAACATTATTATATCAAGATTATTATAAGTTAGATTCAGTCTTCATCCTAGTATAATTGATAATTAATTTAGTAATTATTAATACCACGTTTTATCTGGATGATATACTGAGTTCATTCTATATTTCTATCAATGTTAGCAAACAGGATTCTAAATATTAAAAGGTTTAAGAATAGTTCAATCTATTCTATTTTGTACTCTTTATTAAGAGTTGTAATAATTATATTTGTAAAGCGCATGTTCGTTAAGTAAAGTAATATATATATTAAGACTATAACTTTAAAACTATGCTCCTGAAAAAACGACAGTAGGACCTCTGCAAATCTTGTATTAAAGATTTGCAGAGGTCGCTTCTGTCGTTTTTTCAGGCACATATCTTAAGGTTATAGCCTTAATATATATTATTTTTTATTAAAGAATGTTATTTATTAATAGCCTGACGGGAATGTGGTTTTGTCTATTAATTACATATACATTAAGTTTGTACTAATTTAATATTTACAATTATATCGAAAATGAAAAAATAATTCAGAAAATTTTTAATAAGTCTATCGTTTAATTAGACATTAGAACTTCCAAGCATTATTAACCAGTTTAACGACAATCTTGGTTTAAACACTATAATTTTTTTGTAAAATAAAAATTTATTTTTGATAAAAATAAATAATTATTGACAAAGAAAATTTAAGGAAAATAATATATTTATCCCTGTAATAAAATTCAAGAAATGATAAATATTATCACATTTTATAAGTTGCTCAAATTATTCAAAAATATGTACAAGAATACTTATTAATGAATAAGCAAAGAAATAATGTCATTTTTTAAATTACATTAATATCACATGATCACCATCTCTAGATGCAGTGCTCTCAGATCCAAGGCTCCTTACTGACGAAGGCCACAAGCCAGAAACTAGTCTGGGGATGTTGGATGAGTAGGCACTAGATAGGGATTTTATGCACAAGCCTTCTGGCATCCATTGATTACTCTGGTTGGCACAGGGTGGCACTACTGTATGGAGAGTAAACCCAAAGGCTAAAAATTAACATTATATATTATAATTAATAACATTTCCCCTTAAAATAACACCATCTGGCCCAACTGACGAGTGCTGGTTTAGCATAAAATGTGCATATTGATGATTATTTATCTTTTCGTCATGTGTGTGATCAAGTGTATCAGCAGTATAAGAAAGCGTGGATAGTTGAGAGTCGTGTGAAAATCTAAGTTCAAACCCCCTATATAATACCAATATCGTTTAATAAATTAAATTTGAATTAAATTTTAAATAAATATGAAAAGGCTATTATAACAAAGACTTTCTTTTTTGGATAAATGTTGAATTTTATAGCGATTTTTTGTAACTTTTAATTATAAATATTAATTTTTTTATTAAATTTACAGCTAAAAATGTGGTTGGCAGGCTTAAAGTGTATTGCTAAAATGTCGGTCAGTTTTAAAATAAGATAATGATTTTTACAATTATTTACAATTTCAGAAGATATTATACGTGCTAAATATTTTCAACTAAAAAATACACAACATATAAACTATTTTCAGAGTAGAATGTAAGGTAAATTATAGATTCGAAACTAAAAATATTCATGATTAATGAGACAGATGTGCTTTAATGCGAAATCAAAAAGTCCAAAGCTATCTAAAAAACAGTGGGCGTCCATGCCCCCCCCCCCAGTGTAAAATGAATGATTTTCTTTCATTATTATCGTTCTTAAATTTGTGTATTAATTAAATTTGTATATATATCTTATACAAACGTACAAATAGAATATATTGTCTAAGTAAAGAGGCAAAAAAGATCTGCAATCGACTTATAGTGATTTCTTGGTCTCTATACACGACTGTTCATAATCTTCTTGTACATGACTACGTGACTAACTGAAGGTACTTGTCATTTTTGTTTACATTTTTGGTCGCCACCCCACCACTATGAATTTGGGCTGACATTGTCAAAAAGATAGAGTCAACATATAATATCCCAAAATTTCAGAAAGGCTGCACTATATTTAAACTGGAATTTGCAAATTATTATAAAATATTGACAAACCTTACCGAGATACTTCAGATTAGAATGATATATATATATTTGTAAGATATTCAACTATAAAGAGCTATATGATGGCGAAAGAAAAAGGCAATTTAGCAGTAAATTTTTAACAAATATAAATCAATATATCATAAATAGAGAAGGCAGAAGTTATTATAAGTATTCTTTAAACTATGTAGAATTCTATATTTTATACAAAAAAATAAAGATGTTAAAAGTAAAAATAATTGTGAAATACCAAGAGAAGATGAATAGATAAAATTTTTAAAGTTATATAACATGATTGTATTAAAAATAATTATTTCAAAAATAAAAAATGTCTTAGTATTATTTAAAAATAAAATAACTTCAAGAATGTAAAGAAATTTATAAAAAGTTGCATAATATAGATAAAAAAAACAAAGCAAATTCTACAATGATAGTAATGTTTTTTGAAATGTCAAGTAATGTGTACAGGACTAAATTACCGAAGCTAACTATAAACTTATTGAATTATTTTAGAAATAATGCATATGCAAAGTTTTAAACTTAAGAGTTTATTACTCTAAAAAGGTATATAAATAGATCATTATTCTACACGAATAAAGCGTAATAAACAGAGCACAAAAACATTAATTATAAACAACAATTAGCCAAGCCCTTTCGGTACTGAATACCAGAATCATGGCGACATACTGGAACTGAAAGGATAATATTCCAGTGCATACTCAGTGAAACACTAGTGTTACGCTGATTAATAACGTTTTTAGACTTCGCAATAAACCAAGCCTCTTTTAACTTCCTTTTCAGATCATTTGATTCATTGCACACAGCAGTCATATTTTGAGGATAAAATTCATGACCACAATTACTTTCATGATTTGAAGAAAAAAAACAGAATTAACCTGTAAATCACTTTTAGATTTTTTGTACGGATAAATATGCTGTAGCAAAAAAAATTGATTGTAATGCTATTTATTTCGGGGAAACGAAGGAGAATGTTTTAATGCGATTGCAACAACATATTTATCCGTACAAAAAATCTAAAAGTGATTTGCAGGTTAATTCTGTTTTTTCAAATAATGAAAGTAATTGTGGTCATGAATTTTATCCTCAAAATATTACTGCTGTGTGCAATGAGTCAAATGATCGGAAAAGGAAGTTGAAAGAGGCTTGGTTTATTGCGAAGTCTAAAAACGTTATTAATCAGTTAGTGTTCCACTGAGCATGCACTGGGATATTAACTGTTCAGTTCCAGTATGTCGCCACGATTCTGGTATTCAGAAAGCGCTTGGCTAATTGTTGTTTATAATTAATGTTTTTGTGCTCCGTTTATCGCCTTTATTCGTGTAGAATAATTTTCATTATCTGACAGAGTTTTTATATTATATAAATAGATCAGTAAGGTTAATATTTCAACTGGCGGTTTAGCCAGTTGTGTGCTACAATAAACTTATAAATAGATAACTTTATGCATTATCAGTCAATTGTACTAATCTTACAATTCTCATTCTTGGAATTTGTCCACAAACACACAATTTCTTATAGGATTGAATTATAACTCTGCGTTTTACTTCACTGCACTTATGTCTGCTTTGTCTTCCACGTATTTAACTGGTTCCATCACAGTACTACTCGCACTATACCGTATGATGCGGTTCTGTATTACACCATTTAAAATTAGTAGCTTTATTTATATCTAATTTGCATAATCATTTTCTATGCAAATCAGCATATCTAGTTTCATTCTATATTTGCATAATTGTTTTCTATGCAAATCAGCATATTTAGTTCCATTCTGTATTTGTATAATTTTATGAATATTAACTTTTGCTAAAGCTAATATGGATCTTATTTAGCTTTGACTAAATTTACCCGCACACATCCATGCACTTTATTTTAATGTACACATTTTGTGTTACCCAATTTATAATTAAATACAACACCAACTATTTTAAATAAAAAGACAACTGTGAAGATTTAGAAAAAAGTAGTAAATAATAGAATCCTTATAAATATAATGCCTATGAAGAATTAGACAATTTGTTGTTAATTATCAAACGCCTCAATTTTAGAAATATATTTGATGACAGGAAGAATGCATTTAAAAATTGTGATTTATCAATCTACTGTAAATTCTACATAAGATTTTTTTATTAAGATCATTATGAATGATCTCCAAAAATATTGGATCAAACCAATCAACATAAAAAAAACAGTTCGATTTAAAAATAACTATAGCATAATATAATCCAGGCAAATACTAAGAAATGTCTCCAAGAGAAACAGCGAATATGAATCGTCACTTTTATTGCAGTTAAATTCCCAAACTCGATTGCAAGAAATTTTAAAAGACCTAGAAAGACACCATATGTGAGATAGATGGATGAAATAAGAAAGAAAAGAAGCTAGAGATCAGAGAAGATGAAGGGACCTTCATTCTGAAGTGGGTCAGTAATAGTTGGAAATAATTATTATTGTTAATGGAAAAGTGATGCGTGATTTTTCTTACACTACATTTAGGCTGTAATTAACAGTAGCAATCTAACTCACAAATGCAGAGAATTATCTCTGTAAGCATTTATAATCAATAGATATTAGGTAATAATGCTGAAAACAAGTTCATGTTAGTTTTAGCCATTTGATCTTTATAATAACTTTGTTAATCCTATTAAACTATTTGCTTCACCATTTGGAACTCATTAAACTTTTATGCTTATATAAATGGCTTTGAAATATGTTTTAGAATAGTATACTGCTTAATGCAGATGAAATGTAAGCTGAGAAGAATCATGTATTATTTTTAGTATATACTGGGGGGGGGGGGAGCTAAAATTTATCTGATGAAGGTGAGAACCATAATTTTTAGGAATTAAAAAATAAAAAAACAAAATTATTAATTGTTATGATACATCTAAAGTTATAATGTTTTGAATATTTAAGTCTTCAGCCATAGAATTATACCTGTCCATAAGCATGGGTATCATCGAACGTGACTTTCTGAGCCATTCATCTTAGAAATCGTCAAAAATGTAGAATGTACCCACTGTAATTATAAATTTATTTAATGCACATTGATTAATGATTACATGTAAGTAATATTTACTAAGGTAATAAACCTAAAGCATATGCGGTTGAAAATGCGAAGGTAGGGACGTCTACAGGTCTTAATCGCAAGCTTATGCATTGGAAGAAAAGCTTGTGGTTAAGACCTGTAGAGTCCACACCTTCGCATTTTCAACCGCGCATGCTTTAGGTTTATTGCCTTAGTAAATACCGCTGTAATTATGTAAGCTTTAGTGTACTCCCAACGGTAAATATCAAATTAAAATATTTTATCAAAGAACTACATGATTAGCATATTTATAATTGTGTCATTGTGAATTAAGTTTTATTCACAGGAAGTATGAATGACACATATTTGTTTATGACACAACATTTTGTAAAAATATGTATAAATGAACACATTTTATTGTAAACCGTTTTACAGTACATATGTTGAAAAAATGTGGGCTGGATTTCAAGGGCCAGAGTTAGCCTGTAGGAGAATAATGCCCATATCTGATGTATACTATCAATTTTCACAAAAGCTTAACAATGCTAGCAGTTAGAATACTAAAATAGTGTTTCTGATGAGAAGTAGACATATATAATCATAGTTGCAGGAGAGCATAATGGGTTAGTAGGATAAAATAGAAGAGTATAGTAGTGGTTCCTGCAAATTACTGCTAGTATTTACAAATTAATCTGAAATTATTTGACACTGCCATTCGCTATTCATTGATTATTCAAGTTTATGATAGGTGGCACTGAAGTATAGCAGTATAAATTGGTTTGACTGTTGTAAATTATTATTATTATTATTATTATTCAGTAATATGTTATTTAAAACAAAACATTTTAATTGTTATTGCTATTTTTTTCAGATGAATCGATCGGGTCTAACATATATGGACTATATTGCAAATTGCACAAATGATTCAAAAGGACCTTTAATTACTTCTTATTTAGGAATTGGATTTGCTGTGTGTGGAATTTTTACTAATACTTCCATTATTATTACTATATTCACGACCAAGAGACTTATAAATGCTACAAATATTATCATTTCTAATTTTGCAATGTGTAACATTTTATACTGCCTTGTTCCTCTATCTTTAGCTATTAACGATACATATTATGACATCAGTGCTAATGGTTATGTGACTTGCCAAATCTTTATTATTTCTGGAAATTGTCTGTCTTGTTCCTCAATGTATTGCTTTGTTTCCATAGCTTTGATGCGTTATTTCGCTATTGTTTATCCTTCCAAGTACAATATAATAAAATCTGGAACGTGTGTTATTTTACAATGTGTTTTTTGTTGGATGTTTCCGATTATATTGATCATACCCTTAGGATTTTCATCTATTGTAAAAATTCAATTTTGTAACCTCTCCAGACGTTGCAATGTTAAATTTGCTAATAAGCGTTTCTTTCTGACATCTTGGATTTTAGGAGTAATAGTACCTTCTCTAATAATAACATTTTGTTATGTCTGTATATATGTTAAAATAAAATCAAGCAACACACACATACAAACGTTTGAAGAAAAAAGAGTAAAAAGAATGACAAATATGCGAATACTTAAAGATCATATGAAAACAAAGAGCAGCCATGCATTTCTAAAAAAGAGGCAAATAAAATTAGCTCGAATCACAGCTGTGATTTGTGGAACCTTTTTTATGGGTTTTTTACCTTATATAATATTTCGTATTTATGAAAGAGTTACTAATTACGCTGTCACTCAAAGTTACGTTCACATCGCCTTAGCATTTTATTGGAGTAGTCTTTCCATAAGCCCAATTATATACAGTTTTTTAAATAAACGGTTTTTAATTGCTTATAAATTAATATTTATAAAATTATTTCATAAGAAATGTAAAACATCTTTTAGTTCACCTACTTTGCCCAAAGTCTCTTTTAAGGAAGAATCCCACGAATTATCTTCTTTTAGTTTCCCCAAAATAAAATCGTTGAATAAAAAAAATGCAGTTAATTTTGAAGAAATTGTAACAAATTCGTAATTTGTTTCCTACAAATATGTTTTCCTTCAAGGGTTCTCATTGTAAATCATATTTCTCTGTATATGCTTTAATACAGACTATATATTGGGCTGATAATCTATACAAGCGGAATGATAAAAAGCTCAACAATGATTGGTTAACTGATCAAAAACAGGAAATTATATATATATTATTTATTTAAAAAAATCAATATATTTTATAAATAATAAAATAAAGGAAAAAATAAATTTAAAAAATTTAAGTTTATAAATTTTTTAAAATATATTATTAAGATAAAAAAATTCTACAAGTGACTGAGTTTATTTCTATATAATTTTTTAAAATTTATAGAATATCTTACACACATATAAGCACAAATATATATATATATAATATGCCAAATAATATAAAATCAAGTGAGCAAATCTCAATGATCTTTTGCAGGTACGATTTAAAATTAGATAAATATTATTTAATATATAAAAAAAGATCATTTTCACTAACTATATAATTAAATTCTTCTATTCTTGTTAGAACAGAAATATAACTTCTTGCGTTAGTAGCAGTTTTCTAATTTTTTTATTTTGCAGTATAATTTCATGAACACATAATCAAGTTTAAAAATAGTATGTCTAAATCACTTCACAAAATTAAATCTTCAACAGTATTTCTTAATTTTAAGTCATGCATGCAACAAAATGTAAGACTCACTAATAATCTTATATATATATATATATATATATATATATATAAGATTATTAGTGATATATATATATATATATATATATATATATATATAAACATTACAAGCATAAAGCTAAACTAGTCAATATAAAATCAAAACTACCCCAAATCTAAAATTAAACCAGACCAGAATAAAAATAATATTAAAACACAACCTAAGGTTTCACTGCTACAAGCAGACTTCTCAAGTGTAAAGAAATAATTATTTCTTTACACTTGAGAAGTCTGCTTGTAGCAGTGAAACCTTAGGTTGTGTTTTAATATTATTTTTATTCTGGTCTGGTTTAATTTTAGATTTGGGGTAGTTTTGATTATATATATATATATAATCAAGTGATATCTCACATGATTTGTATAGCTTGCATTTACAAATATGTAAAATAAAGAGCATGCTAATAGCTCTAACCAAGCTTTTTTATGATAAATGTTACAAGAGAAGGCATTCAAATCATTTTTATCTAGGAGTGTCCCCATTCCCAGGCCACTTTCGAGCTATGGCTCTCTTCAGTGAAGAGCTAGGACACCAGATTCAAAGAACCAATCAAGCTAAGCATTTATCTAATAGTTAATAAAAAGATCTGAAATTTCCATACATCTACATGTCTTTAAATTCAGCTCTCCTATTGAAAAAATCATATCTCACTATCCCCAGACCAGTTTCTTGCTATGGCTGTCTTCAGTGAGAAATTTACCATTATCAATAAGCAAATCAGTTTAAGATAATCCATTAGAGACAAAGGTTTGTTCATGGAGAAATAGTAAAAAATAAGCTTTTTATCTTCTAGCTAAATGAACAGATTGTTTATTGTCCAATGGCAGTCTGTATTGGTTATGACTAAAACATATTTCTTCAACAATTTCACTTTCCAATAAGATTTAAAAGTTTAAGTCATGGGATAGTAGATAGATATGCTTACCAATGCATGTCAAGGAATTATTGAATATTACATAAATATTTAATCTATTGACCTTATTTATTTATGCATACATTAAATACAGTGTTTTATAGCACTATAAATGTATTCCAATTTTAAAAAGTTAATAGAATGCTTTTAAATAAATATCTGACTTTGCTATTTTCGTAGATTGCTAGGCAACTGTCAATGATCATTTATCTTTGATCTCAGAGATGTAGAGATAGAAAATCTAGCAAGTGTTTAAGTCAAATATAAAATTGACTACATACCAGATATAAACAGAGCCTGCTTTTATATGATTATAGAAGGATACTTGCATAGTAAAATTCATTTCAAACTTCACATAAAACAATAATTATAATTCAAGTACATGTAATGTTATTAAACGCATACTAGACGAAATTAGCGAACTATGGACTTAATTAATTAAAATTGTAAAAATATACAGACATCATTTACTTTAAAAAAACATTTTTTTTTTGTTTAGAATAATAAAAAGATCTAGTAATCAAATTTTGTTTGTACATAATATAGCATAGTAATTTAAATTTGGTAATTTTATTATTGTTTTAGCGTTGATTTATTTTGTATTTTGCATTAGTAAACCATGACTCTTTTATTTTTCTCATAGCGACCTCTCTCTCTTCCAAAATAATGCTGACATTATCAAAGCTAAATGCATAGTTATTGGTAAAGTCGTGATATAAGAAAACCGAATTATAATATATATAGTATTATTAAATTATATTTGGTCAATACATGTCAAGGAAAATAATTTTGCTTTTTCTATAGGAGTTTAATAAAAAACAAAATAATAAACAATAGCGAAGTGTATAAAATATAGTTAGAAAGATAAAAAGTAACTTAAATGTTGTATTTTTATATTGGACTATTTCCATCATCTAATATGTGTATTGAATGTCTTTAGAAAAAAATAACTCTATTTAAATATGCCAAATACATTCAACTATTAGTAGTAGCACATCAAACAGGTTAGTATATGCACAACGTTTCGAGAGGTATTGTTCTCCCTTTTCTTCAGGTGTTGCTGGCCTGACCAATGACAGTACTAGCATGGGATTCGAACTTGTGTCCTTAGATTCTTGGTTATTGAATTTTAAGGTAACGTTCTAACCAACTGAGATAAGTATATAAAATTTCTACTGACTGTTGCCTTTGGCACAATGACTCAGTTGGTTAGAGCGTCCCTTAAAATTCAATAATCAAGAATTTAAAGACCCAGGTTCGAATCCCATGCTAGCATTGTCACTGTTCAGGCCAGCAACACCTGAAGAAGGGGATAGAATAATACATCTCAAAACGTTGTGCATATACGAACCTGTTTGATGTGCTATTACTAACAGTTGAATGTATTTGGAATATTTAAATAAAGTTTAATTTTTCCTAAAGACATTCAATACACATATTAGATGATGGAAATAGTCCAATATAAAAATACAACTAAAACACCATCATCATAAACATTCAGAAAAACAGTAAATTAAATGAGCTGTGATATTTAATAATGCAATCAATGGAAATATAATCACTTTTATTCACATCCAAGCTCTATTAATACTGTCAAGTATGAAATTTAAATCAATATAAATGTTTGTAGTGCCTTATTCAATTCAGTTAATAATCTAATTTATAATGGAAAAGTTAATTCCTCATTTTAATTGCCTTGAAATCAAAATAATATGAAATATAGTTAGAAAGATAAACTCCTAGCTTAAATATACTGCAACACAATGAATATAAATGTGCTTATGTTGATTTATTTGTAAGCTGATATGCGAATGTTTAAGCTAAATATATTAAAATATATAAAATTTAAATCAGCAAAGTTATTCACTCAACCTCTTTCATACCAGCTTAGATTCTGATTTACAAAGGCAGAGTTAATGGCTTCTTATTTTAGCAGCTTTGTAAGCAAAAATGAATACAAATTAATTCTTTTTTGTAAATTAGATTATAAGCCAATTTAAATAAGTCTATGTTCATGCATCCACGTAAGAACATTTTCTCAGAAGTTCATAAGAAGATTGAGTTCTGCATGTGCCATAACAGAAATGGACTCAAGGACTTTATTCTCTATTGTCTGACACTCCTACCACTGCTCTAACCCATGTACAGCATGGAAGTGATTTCATTTTTGTTTGCAATATCACAACAGTGACACCAGATCCTATTTTAATAAATAATAAAATGGATGTAGGTTAGGAGTTTATTCCGTTTATTATATTTTAAATAGCACAATATTAGAAATAGAGGCAGAACTCTCCACTCAGTGCAAGCCAAATTAATCAATGGATGCAAAAACGTTTGTGTATAAAATCCTTATCTACTACCTACTCATCCAATATCCCCAGTCTAGTTTCTAGCTTGTTGCTTTCATCAATGATGAACTTTAGATCAGAGAGGATTGCACCTCAATCTTAGGATCTAATGCAACCTTTTGGCAGCCACATTTTACCTATTTATTTAACTACAAAGTATGAGTTCCAAATGAAAATATAATAATGTTTTCAATCCAAACTCATTCACTCGTATAGCCATATAGATTTGAAATCAGTTCAACACCTGTATAATTTGGTGTCTTTGGTTCTTTACTAACCATAGTCACCGTTAACCCATTTGGTAGGATTGGTAATAAACCATTGGATAACTGTTTAAACAGCTTATGTAAGCATAGGAAATGGTAATCGTGTGATGAAAATAAGAAATAGTTAGTAAATATTTTTCATTCGTTATAGCAATGATAATAAAAACAGGTTCAAGTTCCTTTAAAATTTGGACTCTTTTAAATAATTCAGTACACAACATTTAAAATGTTTTTCGTTATTACTGTAGAAAATAGCCTTGAGTTGATAGCTCGATAAGGGATCCTCAGATGTAGTCAGTTGTTTTAGATATAAAGTTTAAATAGCCTAATGTATCCAGTCAATTTAGACAGCTTTTTAGAAGTTGTTATTAATTTTAAACGGCTAAAAAATATACCAATATATCGATATTAATTATGTAGCTGATACAGTTAAATATCATGTTTGCTGGTAGTCTCACGTAACAACTGAAGACACATATATAAACATATTTACGTATTTACATGAGTTAAGGCTTAATGGATAAATTAATCAGCTGTATATAGATCTATGATCATTGCTGATGTGGTTCCTTAAGCACATTTGGCTAAAACAATATTATAAATTTATTAAACGCACATTGATTACGTAAGTAATATTTACCGGGCCGTAACCTCGAGAATATGCGTGTAAAATGCGATAGTAGGGACCTCTACAGGTGTTTAACCACAAGCTTTTCTTCCAAAGCGTAAGCTTGTGGTTAAACATCTGTAGATGTCCCTACTATCGCATTTTACACGCATATTCTCGAGGTTACAGCATCGGTAAATATTACTAAAACAATATTATAATATTGCACCACTTAAGATGAAATACGTAAAATAATTTCCACCAACTTTGAAAAATTGTCTATTTTTTACGATTATGATGTACGGTTGCTAATTCTATATGCTTTTCTTTAGCCAATTTTTATTGCAAGCAATGTATATAAAATAAATATTTAACTGATATATAATATGCAATTAGGTGTTTTTAATTTTTATCTTTGTTTACATTTTATTTCTTTTATTATTTACAACATTCGCAGGAAATAAAGATATTAGCAACGGAAATAATTTAATGGCGCGGATTCTAACGTGATTTCATTTCCTTTCAAAGTGATAAAAAGTAAATTTCATTATGTAAATCTATACAATACATCATAAATGAAATGCACAAATTACAAAATGGATGGTCAAAAGTTTGTCACATATGTTATTTGATTAAGTTACACTTGTTAGTTCTAATCCCCTGAGAAAAAAATGTTTTCCCTGTAATTCGGGTAAGAAAAAAATAGTTTGTTTAATATAAGCATTCACACATATTATAATGTAAAGTAGAATTATATTAAGCAGTAAAAAACATAATCCGTCATTATAAAGTGGATGTCATAATAATTTATTAGATAGCAAATGACCCACTGTGCATCTTCAGCACATTCGTGTGCTCTTTCTATTGCTTTTAGCTTTTCATCACTCTTTTTCAGCTATCTATAATCCTACATTTCCACTTTTGCATTCATTTAACTGCAGGAGTGGAAAGGAAAATTTATACAGATTTATTATTTTAAAAAAACCTGAAGACATCAGTATCACACATATATCAGCAAAGGAATATATTAGGAATCTGTTAATTGCACATCTAAACTCACCATACAGTGGTGCCACTAGTACAAGCCAGAGGAATTGCTTGTATAAATGAGAGAAAAAGTTGCTAATTGAAGCAAAGAAAAGAAAGAGACTGATAAAGAAATTAACAGTGTTTTCATATAATAAGTATAATATAACAAACATTGTATGGAAGGGGTGGCAGTAGCAATGTTAAGTTATGGTAACAATACTTTATGTGATAGTAAAGGGATGTTAGATTACTTAGAAAAAGTACAAAGATAAATAGAAACATGCATTAGATGCAGATGTGTGGACAGTAAAGGAGACCCTTAGTCAAGTTTTTATATGAGAGATGCAAAAAGCAAAATGAAAATGTTCCATAGATTGCAATTTATAGATAGTAAAAAAATAGCCAAAATAGTATTTAATTGGGTTATGAGTAAAGAAGAGGCAACAAGGTGGGTGATAAAGGTAATGTGGTAGCAGAAGATTTGGATAAATATACAAAATATGGCATGATTATGTTAGGAGGATTGTTGAATGTTATAGTGGCAAAGAATTTGATAGAAGAGTAGGTGCATTAATAAAAAGTAGATAACTGGAGAAATGGAGAACTAGTGTAGACAGTAAAAAGAGTTTAAATATACATAGAGGTAAACAAAATATTGGGTATGAGTTAATTTATGATAATAGCAAGGAAAATAGTTTACTGTTTAAGGCTTGAACAGGATTGTTAACAACAAAGGAATATACTTAAAAATGAAGAATTGTGGATAATTTAGTCTGCAAGTTATATGAGGAAGACATGGAAAACATTAAGCATCTGCTAATTGAATGTAAATGCTTACAATCAGAAAGAGTACAAATAATGAAGTTGTGGTAGTATAAATATAAACAAAGTGATTATACAGAAAGGAAGTTCTAGGTTTTTATGCTGGGTTTGGAAAAAGGTAAAGAGCATCTAGATATAAAAGTCATAGAGTAGACAAAGATGATGTTGTGTAAATAGTATGAAGCAGGATAGAGAAGAATATGCAAAAAAGTTAGGATGAGGAAAAAAGGGAAAGGTGGGTAATAGGTTTTTCTGGATATAGTGGCTGAGAGATTTCTGACTTTTATAAAGGAGTAGCTATATCACATCACACCTCGTATAAAAAAAATACTACTACTTTGCTAAAATTGTTTGCAAATTCTACAAATAAAATTGTATTGTCATTAGGAATATATATGCAAATTTTCAACTAAATAAAAATTACAAAGTGAATAAAATTGAGTTTATTCAGGCAGACTGACAAAAATTAGAATATATTAAATAAAAAAACTTATAATAAAAATAGTGTGTAATTTGTAGAAAAAAGAAAAACTATACCTTACAGGTTTATTACAAAAAATTTAAAGCACAATTAAAAGTGCAATTACTTAAATGAATGCCCAATCAAATTAGATTATAATGTGATTGTAATTTGATAGCAGAAAATGCATATTTTAAAGCTCTATTGTGTTTAATACATTTAACTCAGAATGTGATTAACTTATTAGTAATGTATAAACAATATTAAAAAAAAATCTATCAATAAAAATAATAACAAAGTTTATATTATTCTTCTCCTTTAATTTCTTTGCATTTCTTCATATATTCATATCTATTGCTTATAATAACTTCTCTCATATACGCTTTAATGCAAAAAAAAAATAAAAATAAAACTTCTTTATTTTTACTTAAAAAAGGAGAGGAAATTTGAGAAGCTCTGATGAAGACTGCTGGACAGTCAAAACTGTCATAAAAATAAAGAAATTTTATTAAAACAATTTTTTTTTGCATTAAAGTGTATATGACAGAAGTTATTATAAGCAATATATATGAAAGTTTATATGTATAATTTTTACTAATATTAAAGCAAATTTAAGTTAACTAGAATACACACATAAATTTTAAATTATAAAAAAATGTTGAAGATAGTTCAGATTTGAGTAAAATAAATAAATAAATAAGGTATTTTACTAATAACAGCTATAAAGAAAGAAAAATAAACCAAAAAAATTCAACATTTTTTTTTGTTTCAAATCAACATTTTGTTTGTTAGAAAAATTCAACAAACAAACATATATATATTGTAACTGAAAAGTCCACCCGGATCATAGCAGGCAGAATTAATGATGTAACACAAAACTGTTACAGTATAATCTGGTCACGGCCAGAGTGCATAGTGAAGACCCATCAGAGCAGTACATGAAAATACATTAAATTACTTAAAATATATTACATGACTATATATAATTATCATTCTCACTAATTACTGTATCTTAAAAAGTATACTTTAAAACCCTAAGTTATGATTTTTATTTATATGAGATCCTTTGGCTGACCATAAAGAAGATGGTATGATCTATAAAACTATTAAAGATTACTCTTTCAGGATTAAATTATGACGCATTACATCAATACCATTCCATAACATGGTGAATATATGCCATTTAACATGACCGTAAAAGTTACAATCAGCCTCATAACATAATTGACTGTAGCTCAGATATACTCAGGATTTTAATACAGAAATGTTATGCAGAGTATTTGGTTTGCAATAAAAGGTAAGTGCATAAACTTAAGTTCTTTCATCATTAATTGAAATTTCTAATCAAATCAATAGCAATGAGACTTATTGTAATATGTAAATCATAAATTATAATATTAGAAAATATGTTCAGTCATCATACTGGCTGGTCCTAATATCATGAACACTAATAGAAGTAATAAATTCTGGATTATATTCCAGAATTAACAAAGCAAAGGGGAGATGATGTAGGAGGTAAATGGGATTTTATTATACCCTGTACCTCACTAATTACCCAAGAACAAAAGCATTAAGATATTCTCTTATAATTTCAGTAATCCTTGCATGCATTTATCAGTGACAATATGTGCTCTAATATATGATCTATTTAATATGGTGGATTTTCTGGTTCTATGTATGACAAATAGCAACAGCATAGTTAGGTTAAATTATAAAATTAAGATTTATTTACAACTACATCAATATTAAATAAATAACTGATTAATATAATATTTACAAAATTAAATAAACAATAAATAAAATAAAATAAAAGACTATCTCATATACTTGTGTCTTTATCTGGATAATGTACATAAATTAGATTAATAAATAAATAAATAAAGTAAAAGACCATCACATGTAATTCTTACTATACATTGATAGTGTACATGAATTCCAAATAAACACAATATGAGATTTTCTCGTAAATGGATTTGATTTCAGACCCTTATAGAAGAGGATGGGTTCAAACACCTAGTCAATAATTCTCCAATATGTCAATATCAGAACTAATGACCTATACACCAGATTTATAATAATAACAACAACCACTGGTATTGATAAACCTGCGAAGTTGGCCATAATGATATAATGAATCAAAGAGGGAATTTGAATCTCAACTTAGCTGAGCAATCTTCTACTTAACAGGTCCATCTTTACTTCATTGGATGGTAAACTTGCAGATGGTTTTCGTACGCATCTCTCCGTGCCGCAAGAATCTCCTCTTGCCACATTATGTTTATTACATATTTAAATCCGTTACTTTTACAGACAGGGTCTAAACTGCCTCGGATCTATGTTCCTGCTCTTAAACAAACCATTCATCATATTTCTTATGTTGATGACATCTCTGTCTTTCTTCCAGATCAATCTTTTCTCTGGCTTTGTTGCAAATATTGGATTCCTTTTCTAATACTTTTATTCTTCGTATTAATGTTACAAAATCTGCAATGTGGAGGATTAAATCTGGCTTGTCAATTATTTCATCTTTCACAGCCAAACCTCAGCCTTTTCTTGGTTTGCCAATAGTTTTATCTCGTTTAGTAATTACAAGGCAAATTCAAAATATCATTCTTGATAAAACAAAGAGGTCAGTTGCATCGCTTATCAATGTAAACATTTCACTTATGGGTAAGGTTATGTTTTTGAACTCTTTGGTCTATTCAAGGCGTAGTTATTACTTGCCAATTATTAGGCCAACGAAGCATTTTGAGAGGGCTATAAATTCGCTTGTTCAAAATTAATTTGGAACGGCAAGGTGGTAAATATTAGTATTGCAAAAATTCACATGCCAAAGATATAAAATGGTCTAGGTTTACACTCAGTATCAACTCTATATCTCCAGAGATCTATATATTTTCTTCGTGTAACTTGTCAAAAGCTTGTTCAGTTATCTCTTTCTTTGGTTATTGATCCTACAGATACGCCGCCTCCATTTTCAAGTTATTGGATTGCTGATTTATGGAAGTCAGTTATTAAGTCGATACCCTCGGTTCAAGTTGCCTTGATGGGAAGTTGACGTTATGGGATGTTTATAAATTGAAATTTCCACATCATCATCCTCTTTTGACTTCATTAGGTTTTTCAAGTAAACTCTATTGCGTAAAATAAAACTTATTTTCATTGAAGCAAGACATGTTGAATTTTGTACTTAAACTGAATTTAAATGTTCTCCCAACAAGTTATTTTTTAGTGTCCAGCAGAAGTTTTGTTAGTATTTCAGCTCAGTGTCAGTTGTGTAGATTGTATGATGAGACAATACCCCATATTTTCTATATTTGTCCTGCTTTTAAGTCGATTGGGGACTTTATTGTTGCTAATGTTTCTCTGGATTTTAGGGATGCTCTTTCTGTTTGTAATACTCTCAAAACGAGATCTTTTGTGGAAACGAGATTATCCATCTTTCTTACATTTTCTTTATGGTTGACACGTTGCCAGGTCATCTTGGGCCATTCTCAGGACTCGGTTTTAACTGTCTATATCAAGCTCCTTGACCAGATCAAACAGCGAGACTCTGTGCTTTCGCCTGTGACTCTACATGATGATACTTGGGTGAAAGTTTCATTTCCCTCTTAGTCTTATTAAGATATCTTTTTCTCTGCATTGACCTTTTTCAAATATCTTTTTTTGCTATAACAAGTTTCATACTGAATGCTATGTAATTTTTTATAAAGTTTAACTGTATATTACTATGTTTAATAAATTTATTTTAAAACAACAACTCAGCTGGACATATCATATAACTGACCTATAATAAATTATGAAAATAATTCACTTGAAGGTCATTTGTATAGCTAGTAACTGAACATGCGAGACCAACTTAAAGATGAGGGAAACAATGTAAACACCATATGTATAAAGACTCTGCTCAAACATACATGTATACATCAAAGAGCAATGATATCCCTGTGGATGTATTCATCCATGCAAAGAAATAACAAAGTATCAAGTGCTCTGGGGCTTTTTTTAACGATCATCAGAGCGACAAGCACAATTACAGACTGTTCCACAGATTAACTACAAGTGCAGAAATGAATATAAAGTATATAATAAAATAACAAATAATTACTCTGTGGATTAGACCATCAACACAGAATAATATAAATAATATTTAAAAAATGCTAATGATAATTCTACAGATTGAACCACCCGCACAGAATAATAACATATTAACATTGTAAAATAGTGTTAACATTTATTTTCCAAATAAAAAAGACATAAAATGACCCTCATCAATAAATCTTCTAAATTAGGAGACACATGCAGTCTTACTAAAGTGAATTGGAACATAAAATGAAATAAATACTTCAGTATAGTAAACAACTAAGATAATACTCTGCCTAAAGCATAAACAAAATAATAATACATAGTAAATATAACATGAGTACAGACACAAAACTCTGGAAAGACATACAGGATTAATCCATGTGGTGTTGATGCATGTTATAGATTCATTAAATAATCATTAAACCTTTTTTCAAGTGCTATTCCCTAATAATTGATTTTCTTCAATCTCTATATCATATATTCAATTCAATTAACCTAAATTGATAAATAATTATTTTAGGCCAAATATAATATATATGTGAACTTCATACACATATATAATAATATATAATATGAACCAAAACAAAACACACACTAGTTTAAATGACTACACTAAATTTAAATACATAATATTTCAAATATATTGAATATTCCCAATAAAATCAATAACATTTTCTTACTATCTAATATACAACGTATAAATTAAATAGTTTTTCAATTACAACATATAGAATTTTATGAGTTTGATTGTATTTTCCTTCATTTGCACCTATAATGAATATTCCATAATTAATTGATTCATGTGTAGGCTTTCTGAACACTCGGATATTTTTAAAAGATAGGACATGTATAATTTTAATTAGAGTATTCCTCGAAAGTTAATAAACTTCATTACATATGTTTTAGGAGTTAATCCAAAGTTAAAATAATTCATTTCTTTTAATTTATTTAGTCAGTATCGAAGACCAAAGATGATTGTTCAAGCAAATAATTATGACAGTTATAAAATAATTTTCTGGTTAGCTGTTATCTTCTCTCAGCAACTATATTATAATTTTAACAATAAGATAATTCACATAGTGGGAATGTTATGTCTAATATCAGTTCAAAGTGAATCATAACTAATTCTTCATCATCCAGATACTGGCACACAAAAAATGTTAGTACAGCATTACACTCTGCACACACACACACACACACACACATATATATATATATATATATATATATATATATATATCACAGCTCTATGTGTTAAAGTCATGAAAGTAAAATATCACATCCCAGGTTAATATAGTTTATAAATAATAAAGAATATTTTCAAGTGGACTGACCTTTAAAATTGTTATTTCCATTTTCACAGTTGATAATTCCAATATATTTCAATTATAGACATTTTGAAAGACAGTCCACAGTTACAGTCAGCAATTATTTTCTGGTTAGAAGACTCAAACAGATTTGTTTAATTTTACCTCCTCCTTTTGTTATTAGCACATCATAATATTGCAATTTAAATTATATAAGAAAAGTTTAATTTAACTTCTTTCTTTGTCATTAAACAAGGCAAACTCTCCATACAGCAGTGCCATCCTATGCCAACCAGAGTAATCAATGGATGCCAGAAGGCTTGTGCATAAAATCCCTATCTAGTGCCTACTCATCCAATATTCCCAGACTAGTTTCTGGCTTGTGGCCTTCATCAGTGAGGAGCCTTGGATCTGGGGATGTTGAATGAGTAGGCAACAGATAGGGATTTTATGCACAAGCCTTCTGGCATCCATTGATTACTCTGGTTGGCACAAGGTGGCACTACTGTATGGAGAGTTTGCCTTGTTTAATAACAATTATGTGCTAGTATAAGAGATGGTCATCATGTGATGTTCTTTCTTTGTCCTTAAATCTCTTTTTTTTAAAGAGCAGCTTTCGCATTTGTTATATGTTTAACAGCAAAAAAAAAAAAAAATTTTTTTTGCTCTTTTGATACTTGTTGTTTCTAATAGTTTTTTTAAAAAAAATAAAAAATCTGAACGTTATCAATCTGTCTCCACCCAATCATATAGCTCCTCGTTTACATACTTCTGTTAAAATGAAAGACAAGAGCAAAAAATACTTTTATTATTCTATCAAATAATTCAAGTTAAATTAACTAAATAAATTGTTTTAACCAAATTAAATATTTAAAGAGAAAAACAAACAATTATTATTATTATTATTTATCTTAGTAAACTTTATGTAATATGCTCTTGGTTTTTTTAGGTTAAGCATAGTTTGTCTAACTCAGTGATTGGAGAAGAGCAAAACTAGTATATGAGAGAAAATAAATATATAATAAGCAAAGCAAAAATGAAACTACACAATGTCATCATTAAATCAATTTGAATACAGTATCAAGTGTATACAAAGTGCTAACCATGGTAAATCAAGACACTTAGAAGAAGGTAGAGAAACTTTAAATCAGTTCCACTATGCTATATATTTTCTACCAAAATATAAGGTTACAATATATATATATATGATCACAGATGGAGCTTTACCAATAGCTCATCAAGCTTTTTTTACAAAAAATGCCGAGAGAATCGAAATTTCAATATCTCTTTCAAATTGTCCCCAACCTTTAAACCATGGTTTCAAGCTAATTGGCTTTCGTCAGTAAAGGGTAGGGGGACTAGAAACTAGATCTAAAACCCCAACTCTACTGAACAGCATATATGTAAACTGTTCCTATCAGTTTGAAAGCACAAATTTTTTAGATACGTAAATATCTTAAAATCCAGCTAAAAAAACTAGATAGCTCTATGGGTCTGAAATCAGTTCAGTTTCACCATATAGTAGAAAGGTTCTGCAATCTATATCATTGCTAAAACCTTCAAAGGTACATTTATGATAAACAAAAACAAGTTAAAATTTTTTAACCTACCTATAGCTTGCATTTTATGATCACAGATGGAATTTTACCAATAGCTCATCAAGCTTTGTTTACAAAAAATGCCGAGAGAGAATCGAAATTTCAATATCTCTTTCAAATTGTCCCCAACCTTTAAACCATGGTTTCAAGCTAATTGGCTTTCATCAGTAAAAAATTTTTAACTTGTTTTTGTTTATCATATATATATAACTAGAAACTTTCTCCACTTCAAAGGACTTCTTGCAAAATTAATACTAAGTTTTAATTTTATAAAGTTATTTAAAAGTTTATAGGATATTGTGCACATACACAGCTATATTGTAAAATTCTGTAAGTTTAAATTTTGCCTTCAACAGATTTCATTTGTTAGTTTAAAATAAGTTTCTTCTGACATTTATTTTTATTAAAAATTCAAATTGTAAAAGAAAAAACATTTCAAGTTAAAAATTTTAATCTTTGTTTTTTTTTTTTTGAGAACGCTTTTAATTTTCAAAAGTTAATTGCATTCCTGTTTCTTTTATTTTAATTACAATCCATTTTTATTTTTATTTTAAAAGCAGAGATTTAATTTTGTGTTGTTGTTTTTCTATAAGATAATCCCTGGTTAGAATTCTTAAGTAAGGTTGAGTGGGAGATAAAGATTTACCCTGGGTTAAGGCTTATAATTGAAAAACAAGAAAGTTTATATGGGAGATAGTGAGAGGATATAAATAACCCCAAAAATTTTGGACAATTATTCTTGGCTTGAGAAAGTTAATGCTGCTTGAAAGTGATTGATTTAGCTTCCGATGATACTGCTAAGTGTATTTGAACTTACAACATGCCTTGATAACTTACCTAAGAACAGACTCCTGATTCCAAACTGTTCTTCAATCCTGTCATGAAAGTCTGAAGTAAAAAGGATCCCAAAATATGCCTCTACACTGGGTGCTGTGAAGAAATGAAGACACCTGAAAATTTGAACTCAAAATAAATGTGCACACTCTTTGAAAAACTCAGGGGACTCTCCTTTACCATTGAGGTAAAAAATATTTCATATTCTTTCCAGGGCATATGAATCTTTAGTTAAATCTCCACTCAATCTAAAAAAATAAATATGTTGTATAAAGTTTTACTAGTTATTTAATCTTATAATTATATGTGTTTGCTTTTCTTTGTATTTATAACGTGTCTTGAAGTCTTAGTTTTAAGATTCCAAGTTTGTTTTCAATTTTATTTAATGGAAAGTGTATCGTGAGATTACATGTTATATGTTTAATATGCCTTCTTTTTATATTATTAACCCTTTCTAAATGCTCTGGCAGTTTTTCGTAATTTTAGTTTGCTCACTTGTCCCTATTTTAATGTTCAATAATTAATTTTAAATACATTTAGTTTGCATTTCTTGCAAACCACAAATCTTTTTGGCTGGCAGTTTATTGGATTTTATTATTCTAGTTTTCTGTAATTGGAGATTTTCTTTTTTTTTCTAGATTATGTAAGATTAAATATATCAAATTTAAGCGTAAACAGATAATATTATAATAACGTGAAAGCTAAACACCTTCAAACAAATATGCTTTAAACATGCTTACGTGACAGCCAATCAGATGGAATAATGACATCACATGGGACTCTAAATTCTAAAACACAAGCCAGGAAAAATGCTTGAGTCTGGCTTATTTAAATAAAATTGAGGCATAGATTAAGATGGGTCCCATCTTTTTTCTAATAGTTCTGGCTTGTGTTTTAGAATTTAGAGTCCCATGTGATGTCATTATTCCATCTGATTGGCTGTCACGTAAGCATGTTTTAAAGCGTATCTGTTTGAAGGTGTTTAGCTTTCACGTTATTATTATGTAAGATTGTAATCATTCTTCAGGCTTGTCTTGTCTTGTATGTGAAGACAACCATGTTTTGCCTTGAACATGGTACATCATGAGCTATCCTGTGGACAATATGACGTCTCTAGTCCAATGTATTAGATGCTCATCTCACACTGTTCATTGATTTTCTATAAGACTATATTTTGTTTATCTCTGAATTAGGAAACTGGAATTGTTTTTCTTTTATAAATCGCCAGCAGGAAGATACTATTAATTCACTTTTAAATTATAGGTGAGAGAAGGAACTTTGCTGCCAAGGTATTTCATTTGTAATATGTACTCTACTCATATACACTCTTTGATGAATACACTTATAAAAATCTAGGTCAGACTTTCGTATTCTGTTTGCTAGATTTTCTTTAGTTTGTTTATTGAATTTAATAAAAATTTTAAATTAGTTTAAACTTAAATTTGCTGATGTTTGTTTTAGTGCTTCTATTTTTTCAATTGTCTAAACAATAGTTAAGATTTCTTGCTGTCTCCCTGAGTCTAGTCAGTGCAAACCATCATCACCATCCACTTTTGATCATAATAAACTTGTTTGAGTAGTTCGAATTTTTTTTCTCCACTTCCACACGTACAATCATGTGCATGCATATTTTAGTTTAGTTAAAATAAGTATCATTGTCTTCTCTGCTCTGCTAGTGGTCTGGATTTAAAATAAATTCTCATGTGCCATTATTATATATTATTTAGTAGCTGTTTGTCCTGGGGCTTAGAAAGTGGGTTCAAACTCAGGTTGGTTCCTGATTTAAATCTCAGGCTTGACTGGGTTTGAAGTACATTTTATTGAGTTCCAGCTCATGTTAGATGGATCAACATGTTCTGATGGATACATAGGATTTTTTTCCCCATGTTTGATACCTACAACATTAGACTTCTATATAAACATCCACATACCTTGATTACTGAATTCAGTTTGTATATATAGAAAAAAGTTGTAAGATATATATAGAGTTATTTTCCCACATTTTGTATGTTTAAAATAATCAGTTCAAAGTGTAAAATTCGTTTGTTTAAAGTTAAAACCCATGTGCTACAACTATAAGTAGAAAAGTGTTTTTTTTTTGTATCTGGTTTTACATGCGTATATATATATATATATATGTATATATTTGTTTTTTTGTGTTAAAAAAAATTTAAAGGCCCAAGTACTACAACCATAAGTATAGTACATATGTAAAAAAAATTTCTTCAATATAATCACCCGCATACCTGAAATAAATGTATCTGTCTATGCAACAGATAAGACATGTAGAAATGTTTTCCAATGATAATTTTTTTTTTGCCTTCCAATAACTGTCATTCAGGGATATATGAAAAATGTGTAAATAAATTGTAAATCATTGATCACTCTGTGTTGGCTGGCACCCTTATAAAAAATTTTTTTGCCAATAGTAGTGAGTCCAATGAAAAAATGTTGGAAGTGGAGGATTCAAACTTAGATATAAAAAAAGTATGGAGAAAAAAAATTTTTTTTTACTTAATAATTTAATGTACAAATCTTGAATATGTATTAACCAGACTATGAGTTTTCTTTTTCATATGCAGGGATGTGACCAAGAGAAACTAACAGGAGAAATGGATAGATTAGTATAGTAGGGAAAAATATTAAATAAACAATTTGTTTCAGCAAGCAAGAGATAAATTTTCAGCAAAACTATAGTTGGGCGGATATATAGAAGGTAGGGGAGCAGTGAATGGTTAGGTGGGAGATGATTTTTTTTAAAAAGGAGGAAATATCAGATAACACTAGGTCAACATAAAAAAAAAAGAAATGTACATAAAAATTAAAATTGACTTTTTTTTTCAGTTTCTTTTGGTCGTCACCTGAAAACTCCTAGTCAAGTCTTTTTTTTCTAGTTTTTGTTTCATTATATGTGAGGAAAAATGAAGCAGTCAATCTGGTTGGGCTCTTTGAATGAGTTAGCTGCATGTCAGCTGATGTGTTGTTTTCTTTCTTTACTGATGTAAAAAGTATAAGCATGATGTCAACCAAAGTATGAGCAGTTGATAGCTCTCTGTCATGTGATTCCAACGATGTCTACCTCAAAAAAATCCGTTGAAATTTGGATTTTTGGCAGCAGTTTTAATCAAGGAAGGTATTCAATTTCTTTTGTTTTTTGATACATTTTGTAATTATCATGAAGCGATAAAAGACAGAAAAGATTTAATGGGCTGCAAGTCAACATTTCTTGGGTGTGATTCACAAACAAGGCCTACAATAGAGCTTCAACATAAAGACTCTTAAGTATAAAATTTTAATTTTTTTTAAATTTTTTGAAAAAATGATATTTTTTATTAATTTTAGTTTGTAGTTAGTGGGTGATAATATAAATTATATATTTATTTATGCTCATATAGAATTCATATCTACCATAATTTTCTAAAGTTCTAATCCACTTATTTTATAAAAATAATGATTTTCAAAAAGTTTAATAATTTATTATTTATAATTATGTTTATATAATATGTTTGTGTTGACAAATAATGAGTTACAAAACTAATAATCAAATGCATAAAAAGATTGCATATGTAGGCAAATAATCAAATTCTGATTCTTGTTTATGTCTTGATACTCATGCTTTGGAGTTACTCTGGTTTTGCAATATGTTTCATAACATTATTTTCAAGTCTATAACTAACAAATGGACTATATGCAAATAAATTATATCTATGTGATACTATAAATATAACAAGATAGCATCCTTGTGTGCATAAAAATATAAACATCACTGTCCATAAAGAATATAAACATCACTGGTGTCCATAAAGAATATAAGCATCACTGATGTACACAAAAAATATAAAATGAAGAGATGAAACTCATTTTATCAGTGATATAGACAGTAGCCTACAATTTCTAGTTTTAGATAGACAAGAAGCCAATTGCTATAATGATTTCTTTTGTATCTTTTAATAGGATGAATCTTTTTCTTTATACATGCCTTTGACATTTGGAACTGTTGGGGTACAAGATAAAAATGAAGAATTCATAACCAACTTCTTTTGGACATTGTAAAGCTATGGATTATCTCAGGTAAGACATGTTATACATGTTTAGAAAGATAATTTTGTGAGAAATACAAAGAAATTATCACTGAAAATGTAATTTGAATTTTAGTTAATGTTAATTTCCAAATTATGAACAAATAATAAAATAATAATTATTTCAGATGTGAAAATTTCTTTTTTTCCTTATTTTTTATATAATTATCACTATTTATCTTATGCTTATTGTTTGCCTTAGTTTTTCTAGTTTCTATTAATGTAATTTTTTGCTCTAACATAATTAAAACTGAAGTTATTATGAAAATTGTGTCTCAGGTCAGTATTTTAAAAAAATCAATATGGCGGTTTGGACCTAAACTGTTTAAGATTGAGCTTCACGGTTCTATCTACTAACCTGTATTTAAACCCTATATCCCATACCGCTCCTTTAGTTGCATATATACATATGTATATATTTGAGATGCAGGCCTAAAAGTTATAAAATTGTAACTTTTCAGTAACATTTTTAATTATTATTAATTCTTTTCTTCACATTAAAGTACATAGGTGTGGCTCAAATATATATATATATATATATATATATATATATATATATATAATATAGGAGCAAATATACTAACAAAATATTGATTTTTAAAACATATTTTATTATACAATCATTTTTAAAACTTTTTAAATTGTTTTTCTATTAAACTGTATATTTTATAAAATCCAAGATGGAAGATGCAACTGTTAATTGTCCAAAAATAATTAAAAGGGTGGGAATATAATATTGTTTTAATTTTGGGAAATTTTAATTAAGGTTTTACTGAAAATAAAATAGGGAATGGGATTAATAGATTGTACTTTTGTTATAAACATTTTTTGTCAAATCTATTTCCAATCTGAAAATAGATTTGAATATATTTTTGGAATGTTATCAAATAATTGCATCTTCAAATAATGAACAAATAAATCTTAAGATTTTAGATTAAAGATTAGATTTGAGCTAGAAATAAATTAAAAGCATTCTTCAAATACCTGGGCAGGCGTATAAAATGGGCTAATTTTGAATACCAACAGATTAGCTACTATTGAGAGGATTAGCTACTATTGAGAAAACTGTGCTGTTATAACCCACGTTGGTTTGAAATTTAAGAATAATGATTGAGGAGAAGCCTATCACCTTTCTAATTCTTGGGGGTCATCTGCCACTGCTGCACCATCAGGCTCCCATAGAATGAAGTAAAAGCCAGACCTGAGAACTTTGGAATGCTGATCAGAAGTTTGCATTTACCTAAGAAATCGCATGGATCCTTAAAGATTTTTTAATGACTCTTAAAATTGTGCAAGGTAATGATTTTCATGCTGCCTGAAAATAAATCTAGTCTGACTAATCTCAAATCCTGCTATCAAGATTTCCCCTAATGTATTGTTTAATTTTATCTGTTTTTTAATTATGTAAAATGTAAATTGCTCTCAAATGATTTTTTATTTAATCCTATCTCATATGCTCTATCTATCTTTAACTTTGGTGCAGGCATTATATGTATTTATTATTTAATTTTCTATGCCTATTTTAGTTATTATTAATATGCTAATCTCAAGCAATCTGACGAGTTGAATTTCTAAAATCTTTTCTTTCTTATTTTTAAGTAAACTTCTATGAATTAAAGTTATTAATGTCCCCTTAAAACATAATGCATTATTAATTAATCAACATTTTGTTTATGTTTTAGTATAAAAATTTGTTATTTGTCCAACTCCGAACAGAATAAAGTAATTCTACCCAGGCTGAATCCAGAACTTAGGCTAGTTAGCACTCTGAAACTTTATTTATTTTATAAATGTTATTTATTAAATTCTAAAAAGATGTCTTATTAGTTGTTTTCTATAACTGCTAGTTTTCTTTTCTTTTTCATACTCTTAAAATGTCAAGTATTTAAATATTCAGTTGTTGCAAAATCCATGAAGGTGGGATTGAATCATTTTTAAATAGCAGAAAATGAAGGGGGTAAATTTTAATGTATATTTTACTATTAAGTAAAATCTTGTATATATATATTACAGTGGCATCGCATATTATTTGTACAAATTATAGCATTAAAACAAAGGGGTCATTTATTTTTAAAGCAATAAATCTTATTCAATGTCGTTAATGACATTTATCTGTACTGCGTTACTGTCATTCAGCTTATCTTTGTGATTATATATATATATATATGCTTCTAATCTGGAGATTATGACAGGATCAAACCCATAGATTTCTCTTATGTCCTGTCCAATGGATAGTTGAGAGTCACAGGACTTTCTTCGTATAAAGGTCCTCTGCATGTCGGTGATGTCCATGACATGTCTAATCACACTTCTCTAAGCACTGCCCAAGAAGGGGGTCTTAGACTTCGTCTTTCATCCAGAAGCATGACTTTTTCCTGTTATTTCTTCGCCATTATGTCAGTACTGCCACCAATTAGTTTATTTTTTTTGCTTCATGTCCTGTTTTTAATGTTATGTTATTAAAATTGCGCTCTGCTCACATATATATAAATTCTGAACACTCTAGTTATATTAATTTATAATGTTATTTTAATCTTATTATACAATCCCACTGTCGTGATTTATTTCTGTATTTAAGAGTATCTGCCTTGGGGAAAATCAGGCGTTCTGTCTTTTAAATGTTTTTCAATAAATATTTGGTCATAAAATAAAATATCCTTTTTTTTCCAAATGTATTTTATTTATTTTCATGACCTCAACGGCGTGAAAATAGTTTTTCTTATATATATAATGAATCTTGGAATGCTCCCCGATATATGTTAGTCACCATGTTTCAGAACCATAACCCAAAGCGTTAATAGCATTCTTATGTAATCCTTTTAATAATTGATTGGCATCTTAATACCTTAGTCACCAAAGATGTGTGATAATGTATATATACTATTTTGTTGATAAAGAGCATATGAGAATAGTTCGTGAGAATTTCACTATGTAATTATCTATCGTTTGGTAGATTGCTTGCTCATTCACGCACACATAAATGTATATAAATAATTTGTCATTATATTAAACTATTTTTTTTATTGTATAACTTATTTGAGTAGTTCGAATTCCTTTTTCTCCACTTCCACGTGTACAATCATGTGTATGCATATAATAGTTTAGTTAAAATGAAGTCTCATTGTCTTCTCCGCTCTGCTAGTGGGCTGGATTTAAAAATAAATTCTCATGTGCCATCATTATATGTTATTCATTAGATGTTTGACCTGGGGCTTGGGGAATGGGTTCGAATTCAGGTTGGTCCCTAATCACATGCTTGACTGGGTTGAAATACTTTTTTGAGTTCCAGCTCTGTTAGATGGATCAACATGTTTTGACCAGTACAATATATATATATTTAATGTTTTCATGGTTATATGATGTAGATAAATTATAACTTTTTGGGCTGTACCGTGTATTATTTTCCATTAAACACCGATATTTCGACGGACTAGCAACCGCCATTATCAAGGTTAACTTTTGAAAGAAAAACCATTAGATCTTAAAAAATAATGTGACTGTGTGCGAGATGAGAAATGAGATTCAAGTTCAGCATTCACAATATGAGGCTTATCAAAATGTTTATTTCCCTCAGTATTTTTACCTATTAATTTTAAGTTAATATTAGATAAAATGTGAGGTTTCCACATAGCTGGAATACGTTGTGCTTTATCAGCCCTATTTAAACCAGTAGGTCTCTTTAATATTTCAATTGACTCTCTCATGGTTCTTAAATCATATCTTTCCAAATTAGCAAGTATTTTTGTGTTGTGAAAATTAGGTTTGTGACCAGTTTCTAAATAATGGGAAGAAAAAACTGATGTGCTAATTTTTTGATGAAAAGCATTTCTATGTTCCTTAATTCTGACATTAATTCGTCTATTAGACTGACCCCCATAGCCTCTTGAGCACTGAAAACACGGAATTTCATAAACTCCTTGGTGTTCCAAAAATATTCTGTCTTTAAGTTTATACAAAAAATCATCAATTTTTTTTCCAGTAGAAAAAGTAGTCTTTATATTAAAACAAGATAGTCTTCTACTGATTTTATCAGTAACCCCCCTAATGTAAGGCAAAATTACTCTATTAGAAGAGGAATTGTCAATTCTATCCTCTTTTTTCTTTTTAGTATTAATGTTATATAATGCCCTACATATGATATTTTTATTATAATTATTAGAAAGCAGAATACTTTTTGTAAGTTCTATTTCTTGAGAAAGATATTCTTTATCAGATAAATTATAAGCTCTAGTGAAAAGATTTTTAGCTACAGAAAAAATTTGTGCAGGATGATGATGAGAATTAAAATTAAGATATCTGTTTGTATGAGTGGATTTTCTGTAAACTGATATTGATAATGTTTCATCACATTTTTTTTGCAATTAAAACATCTAGAAAAGAAAGTGATCTGTTATTTTCCACTTCCATAGTAAATTTTATATATATATATCCACTATATATATAGTAAATTATATATATATATATATATATATATATATATATATATAGTAACTGTAAATATAGTGAAACAAGCAATGAGAATCCTGAAGAGAAAGTCTGTAGATATAGTTATTAATCTTAAACACCAGAGCCATATGGAGTAAAGGATATATTTTTACATCCAACCAACATTCAATCTTATCAAATATTGTTAATTAATAATGCCTGAGTTCAAATTTAGCCTAAATAACGTTTCCTATAAAATATATTCTCTTATAATAAATTACATACATATCTTATATGTGCTTATTGTCCCGTTGAGCAGTTTTGCTAAATCTAATGCTTGTTATGCAAATATATCACTTCTCTATTTAATATCTGTAGTCAAGCAATATCTCAGTGTTCAAAATGAAAGAGACTAATTATTGCATATTAACTAAAAAAATAAGTAGTCAAATTTTAATAAAAATAATGTTTTATTTCCACAAAAAATGAGTATATACATAAATAAATACAAAACTAGTTGTTTTAACTTTAGTTATTGTCAAAATAAAATTATTCAAAAATAAAAAAAATTATAGTTATTATAGATAAAGTATGTGTGTGAGCATCAAGGTAACATATAAACGTATAGTATGTGTGTTTTGAATTAATATTGAATCGCATTTGACCTTTATTTTTAGGCTTTAATATGATTTAAAATACTATTTACTTTTATTAATCAAAATTTTGTTGATGATGTACTTGATATGTTCCAATTGTATTCCTGAACTGAATACTGGCCTTGTGATATTTATAAAATAATTCTACATAAATATCTCATAGCATTAAAAATATAATAAGTGGTATTTGTCTACCTCTTTCCATTTTCATATTCTTCATGGTAAAAAAAAATCTAATAATAATAACATCCGGTACTATATGAAGGTAGCTCCTTGTTCTGTCTTCTAATCCGGATCCCTTCTTCAGGTACCCTGGACAAAAGAAAGCTACATATTTATAAGACTGTTTGTTTTGCTAACTTCTTATCAATAACAACTAAATAAATAACAATGAACTTAAAGGAATGCATCACTACAAAGTAATACACTTATGAATTCAAATAATATACTTTAGAATAAATAATCAGATTCGCAAATATCATGTTCGCACATATATAATTAATTTCACACAACTGTAATCTAAGCATCATATAATTATTTATAAAATATTTATATTAATTTATGATATTATTTTTACCTTTTCTGGGCGATTTTGTTCTTTTTTTTTACTGAGAGGTAAATATAATTTTTTTTTTTAAAAAAGCATATCATTAAATGTATTAGCAAGCTATGATTATGAAGGCAAGATCCTTTGAAAGCGCTCAGCTAGTTTATTATTTTTAGTTAGCTATTTTGTATTAATAGCTTTTGGGAACAGTTGCGCCGCACACGCACTCGTACTTGAAAGCATAATAAAAATAAAATAAGTGTATTTATTTGGGTTTTTTAAATAATAGATAAACTAAGCAGTCCCTTTCTTTGGGATGATTGAGATGGATAGTGGCATATAGAATCCAATATCTGTTATGTATATATTGTGCACTTTTTATTAGTACACCTTATTTTAAAATGAAAGAGGGAATAAAATTTGTGTTGTATAATTTCAAATTTTATAAAATTCAATAATATAAGATAATGACATGTGAGTTATAATAGGGTTTGAATTTGGGTTTAGTTAGTTTAAAATTTATAAAGGATCTGATGGGTAAAATAATTAACTAAAGATATATATATATATGAGATAAATAATAATCTATAAAATCATTATATGCTGACAATACATTGCACAGGCTAAAACCTGCATTTATATATGTCATATAGGCGGGATTCGAACTCAGACTTTCACACGACCCACTACTCTCATAGCACTGAGAGTAGTGGTTCATGTGAAAATCTGAGTTCGAATCCCGCCTATATGCTGATAAGTAAACAGTCAGTAGCATTTAAAACCAGTAAATTTCAAATCTAATTTTCTAAAACAAGATGTGTTATATAGATAGATAATTATTGTCTGTGCACATTTAATATTAAAATAAAACAATTATTATTTGTAGTTAAATACTAAATTATGTTCACAAGTAAATAAATAAGATTCATTTTACAAATTTAATAATTTAAATCAGGAAAGTAATGTTTTATTCAGTTTCTAAAAATATTCTCTTTGTTAAAAAATGTTTCAAAACCGGAAAACTTTTAGTTTAAAAAAAAATCAAATATTTGTAACTAAAGTAAATGTTTTTAAAACAGAAAAGGGGGAGGAGAAATGAAATTAACCAATAAAAAGTATGCAGACGAATTTTCATTAAAATTGGAGGGAGAATTGAATTGAAGTTTTTTGACAGATTGTGCAAAAAGTAGTTTCGTTTTATCTGGAAAAGTTGGATTAAAACTTCTTTAAATATTATCATTTTCAAGAACAGAAAAATTAATAAACCTTAACTATGGATAATTTAAAGAATATAAGATAAAGTTTTAATTAAAATGAACAGCTAATCTAATCGATCTCTACTATGGGCAAAATCAACAATTAGTGATTCTCAAAAACCTCTTGAAGTCATTATACAGAAAAAGTAAATATAAAATGCTAGACCAAAGAAGTTTTACATCTGCTCATGAAATATACTCACTGAAAGGAAACATTATAAGGACTGAATTTAGGCTGGAGTTAACAGATAAACCACGTAAATCATCCCCGCTTCAGGGTAATCCAAATAAGCATATATGCTTAAATCCTCAACCAAGGACAAAGGAAACTAAATATACTTTGAATAAAGCTAAGTATGTTTTTTTAAAAAAATATATCTAAAACTAAATTAGGCAAAGATAATCATAGAAGCTATTTAAAAATATATGGTAGAGCAAGTGTGAATCAAATCTTTTGTAAAGAAAGGAGTGAGAATTTAGCAATATTAATTTCAGTATTACTTTACATTGTATTATATATGTATGTTCAATGAAGATCGCGTTTATATGTGTATAGTACAATAGCGGTCTATTAACATAAATGAAATATCTATCGTCTGAGAATGAAAAAGAAAATACACAAAACGATTATTATAAAGAAAATACCGGGAAAATATTTAACCAAAATAAATCTACATAGCAAATAGATAATGGACTAAGAAGGGAGAAATATATGGTGAAGATAAATTGTCAATGTTTTCCTTGAGAATAATAATAGTGATCAAAATGAAATAATAATCAGCCAATGCCAAATTATTATTCATGTAGGAATTGTTGATACACTTCGATTACCAAAAAAAAACAACAAAGAATAACAGCTTATACATTGAAAGCAACCCCATAACTGATGAATATTGTAATCATAAAAAAATCTTAGGAGGATGATAAACGGAGCGAAAGTGATCATAATATGGATCTGTAACTAACCTGCATTGCGTATAACTATTTTTTTTTTGAGAACATATATTTTAAAAGAAAAAACAATCACACGTAATGTCTGTATATATGTTAATTTTATATATTGAATATAGTTGTTCTTACAATAAGAGGAGGGGGAATTAGATCAATAGATAATGGAATTAATAAGTGATTTAATTCGATTGTCTATATTATTAATTATTTTTAAAATTTTAAGTTTATCAAATAGTTTTAGGGATTTAAATAAATAAATGTGAGTAATGTCATACATAGGTAATGAAAAATAGCTAAAACTGACTGTTAGCATTTCTTTGGACTAAATATCTCTAACTATACTAAATGTATCTAACTATAAATAAACTATATCTAACTATAAATGTTTTTACATAAAGGTTAATAATAAAAAAAATAAACTTACATTTTTATGCGTAGTTTTGAGCTATGTACACGAGGAAATTCACGAAAACGGTGTCATGTTCGTGCATACCCCTAAATGTAAATTCCTGCAGGTAGGATGGATGAAAAAAGCACAATTCATCGATCTTCACTATCCATGGTTCGAACTACGTTATTCTTACTATGTAATTGTAAAGTATATCTAACTATAAATATATTTTTTACATGAAGGTTAATATATAAAATTTAAAAAAACTTACATTTTTATGAGCAATTTTGCGCTAGGTTATGTGTCAAAACTTAACAAGTGTCACAAAAGAAATCCCTGCTGTCAATATTATGAACTACTTTTGCCACGTGTAATTTTTGCAGACAATTTCTATCACTTTTTTGGTTCCCCAAAATTAAATTTTAAATGTTACGGCTGTTCTGGCAGAAAGCTGGAATACGCGTCGCCTACTTGAACAATTTCAAATTCCGGAATAAGAAGTGGGTCATTTTTTCCCGAAGCCATCTGTCTTTGAACACCATTGTTGATATAATGTTTTGTTGTAGTGGAGATCGATGAATCATACTTCTTTCATCCATCCTACCTGCAGGAATTTGCATTTAGGGGTATGCATGAACATGACACCGTTTTCGTGAATTTCCTCGTGTACATAGCTCAAAACTACGCATAAAAATGTTTTTTTTTTTTTTTTAAATTAAACTTTATGTAAAAACATTTATAGTTAGATATAATTTATTTATAGTTAGATGCACTTAGTATAGTTAGATACACTTAGTACGAAAAAAACATAGTTCAGTTTTTTAAAAATAGAGGGCAAAATGTTGTGGCCGCTAACAGTCAACTTTACCTGAAAAATAATCAATGTAGATTAATAATATATGTGAGGAAAAGGGAATGTGTGTATGTTTAAATATACAAAATGAAAAGAAAAAGGAAAAAGAAAATGGTGATATTTTGAAAAGTAATCTTATGTTTTACAACAAACAATTTAATATTGATAGGGAATTAGAAGTAATTTTGGTTTATAATTTGTAGAATCAAATAATTTTAGGAAATATATATTCAATATGTATATATCAGTGAAATAAAGGTAATTGTAGGTAGTTAGTTAAAATAAAGATAACTATTTGATTTATGATATATCAAAGAACAGTCTATTTACATTGTAGATGAAAATTATTCTAAGAAAATATAGGGATTCAGATTTGATAGTATATCCTTAAAATTATTTTTGGTTGTAATTTAGCAAATTGAATTAATTTATAATTTTGTAGTTGGTATTGTACTATTTCAGGAAAATAGATAAATAAAGATCAAAAGATAAATATCATGGGAGCCTATTAATTAAACAATGTTAAATTTCACCATATTATAATAAAAGTTTTATAGTGAAACAAAAATATAATAGTTAATAATTTTTCCATTGTATCTTGATAATTTAAAATCTAATTACAAGGGGTTAATGATTAAAAAAGGGAAAGAAGAAAAAATCTTTATCTAATGCAAATATATGATCTGGGAGATATAGAAAAAGTTTATGTATCTAAATAGGAAATATCTCAACATCACCGGATCATATGAAAGGGTATTTTTGTTTAGTTTTATTGTAAATATCGGAAATATGAATTATGTTTAATTGTTTCTAATGTTACTATATTATGCGA
This sequence comes from Epiperipatus broadwayi, assembly GCA_028023455.1. NCBI lineage: Eukaryota > Metazoa > Onychophora > Udeonychophora > Euonychophora > Peripatidae > Epiperipatus > Epiperipatus broadwayi. The sequence goes on from JAQFVV010000130.1 coordinate 3,040,986, forward strand.
GTATTTAACCTTAATACTCTTGTTATTGAAATTACTTATTAGTTAAAATTTTTATTAATATTTTTGTAAATGATATGATTAAGGTTATTGTTTTTGAAAATTAATTTAAGTATCAAATGTTGCATTTCTTTTGTAGAAGTCATTGTCTCTACATGACCTGAACCCAAAAAATACGGTATGAGATTGAAATAATAAATTAATCCAGTTTAGAACAATATAACCGTCAACTTACTGTAAGCTGCCTTGATTACATAAGACATTGATAATATTTCCAATTACTAAATTATGCTCATTTATCAGGAACTAAATTATGAATTACTTATTATGAAAGGTATCAAATCTAATTACAAGCTACAATATTTGGATAATAGTAAGGATTAAGGAACATAAATATAAAGTAGTCGAATAAGTTTGATTATAAATTCAAGTTATAAGTCTTTTAATGATGATACCTACCCATGAAGTTCAGTAAAATCTATCTTGTTATTGTATAGATATGTAAAGCCTTATATATGATGTTAAAGGATGAAAAAAAGAGGATAGAATTGACAATTCATCTTATAATAGAGTGGTTTTGCTTTATATTAAAGAAGTTACTGATAAGATTAGTAGAAGACTATCTAGTTTTAATATAAAGACTAACTTTTTCTACTGGTAAGAAAATTGGTGATTTTTTTACACAAACCTAAAGTCATATGTTTGGAACACCAGGGGGTTTATGAAATTCCATGTTTGCAGTGCTCAAGAAGCTATGCAGGCCACTCTGATAGACAAACAAATGTCAGAATTAAGGAACATAAAAATGTTTTTGATCAGAAAATTAAGACATCAGGTTTTACTTCCCATTTTTTTAGAAATTGGTCACAAACCTGATTTTGACAATGCAAAAATACTTGCTAATTTGGAAAGGTATGATTTAAGAACCATGAGAGAGTTAATTAAAATATTAAAGGAACCTACTGGTTTAAATAGAGCTGAAGAAGCACAACATATTCCAGCTATGTGGAAACCTCTCATTTTATCTCCGTCTTCTAATATTAACTTAAAATTAATAGGTGAAAAAACTGAGAGAAATAAACATTTTGATAAGCATCATATTTTGAATGCTGAACTATTTTAAGCTGAATCTCATTTCCCATCTTGCACTCAGTCACGTTACTGTTTGAGATCTAATGATTTTTTTTTTCAAAAGTTAACCTTGACAATGGTGGATGCTAGTTCATCGAAATATTGGTATGTAATGGAAAATAATACATGGTTTAACCCAAAAAATAATAATTTATATATGTGCGTGACCTCACTTATACTTTATTATAATTAACTCTTGTTTTAGGATCTACAATTATAGGCATTATCAAGACATCAAGTCATTATATAATTTATTTCTATATAAATATAAATTTAACTAAACAATTTGACTCATATATAATATAGAATTCTACATAATTGGCCTTAATTGGGCATCCAAACATAACAGATTGTATGTAGTAGCTGACTCATGCATTCAGCTCCAGATAGGCAATAAAATGCAACTGACCAGATAAATACACTTTTAAAAGGCATTCACAAGCATTCCAGGTAGATCTTGCTGCATAATTTGGTCAACTTTTAGGCTATCTAAATCGAATCCAATTTCTCAAGCTTTTATATCCAGGAACATTATTAACCCAGGTTTCTACCTTGGAGCTATTTACAATTTTTTTTGCTTTCAACTATGTCATGCAAAATATATCCTTATATAATTGTTTTAAGAATATTTGTGCTAGTATATACCCTAATTTTTTTATTTTCTTAGTGTGTTGTACAAACACATGTTGGATACATCCATAAAATAATATAATAAGTATAAGTAATTGACAGACTTAATAAATTTCTCAATATAATTTCTTTGGCATTTACCTATGGGTCACATAATGTTGAGGATTTGTATATTAAATGAGTGCCAGCTATAAAAAATATTATGGCATCTCCATCATCAGTCTTCAAATCAAATCCCATTTTTTTAGATCTTTTATTACTCATAATGCTACTTCTTATCTATTTAATTTACATTACTGTAATTATTTTAGAAATCACACAAGCTCTAATACATTTATCTTTTAGATTACCATATTATAAATTTATTTAACGCTATTGATTACGTAAGTAATATTTACTAAGGCAATAAACCTCAAGAATATGCCTTGAAAATGCAAAGGTAGGGACCTCTACAGGTCTTAACCACAAGCTTACCATATTGTAAATTTATTTTGAAATGCTGCAAAGAATAGTGAACAAAGACATTTTAATAAAAATAATGATTCAATAGAATAAAAAAAAATAAAAATTAAAAATAAATTTAATTCTAAAGGTATTTTAAGTCTAAATTATGTCACACAAAAAAGCATTGTCTGTATATTAGATAATGGATAAATTTTATAAACTTTATTTCTGTCTCATTATTCGCCATTAAACATTTAATGCATATAAAATAATATCCCTAACTAAAAAATAATGTATGTACAAATAAATCAGACAAAAAAAATAGCAAAAAAGTATTACTCTTATGCCTATGCATGGGAGTATATAAAAATTACTATATTTAGGATATGAAAAAATAAAATAGAATAAAATATAATATTATTATGCTTTTATATTGAGCTCAATTAATCAAAATAATTTGAAATGTACATCCTATTATATCTCAGTTGGTTCTGATTTTTTGTATGTGCCATGAAATTCTTGTTTTTTTTTTCAACTAAGTCCCAATTGGGTGTTTAATATGCTGTCCTTGTACAGGGGTCACAAATAGACTCCTATTGTTTTTTTCCTCTGGTTAATGATGTTATAAAAAGTTTGGCCATTTTCTTGGTCCTTGTGTTAATTCAGAGCCTATTAACTTTGTTATATAATGAATGTGTCAATAGCTCTTAACAAGCTTCTCAGAATACCACTAGCCTCAGACCAGTTTCTAGCTCTGGCATTCATGAGCAAGGCATTAGAATATTTAAGCATTAGATTTAAAATACCATGTCAAGCCCAGCACTTTATCTAATGTTTAACTATTATGTAGAAAATCTGAAATTTTTTGACATTCATAGACTTTAAATCCAGCTATCTAACCTAAATAACCATATGGAATTGAACTAAGTTCAAATACACCATATATTAATAGTTTTAGCAATATAAAATCGTCAAAGCCTTAAGAGCAATAAAAATAACTGCAAGGAAATCAAGTCATATATCATGTGACTTAATTTAATAAGCTTGTATTCAAATGTTATATAATGAGACTGCCATGCTGTTAAAACTTTAACTTTTATAGACATACTTAGATTATAAAGCATTTGTCTGTAGATGTTATCATCTCGAGGAGGTTTAAATATGAGAGTATTAATCTTTTAACAATCTTTTTTCATTAATTCTTCCTTTTTTTCAGTTTGGCAAGTATTAAAACAGAACTTTTTACCTTAGGCAAGCTTAGGTTTCTTCAAAGTAAGCTCCCATTTTCTGTTTAGGACTCAGCGGTTGGGATTTAAAAGTTGATTTACTATTCCATAGTAAAATTTATTCTGACCAAATTAATATTTTTCATTTCTGGTATTTAAAAGTTAGCTTTTCCTTCATTCACAATTAAGACCAGCATTCTAAAAATAACTTGTTGCAAAAATAATTTTGGTTTTTCTTATTATGGCCTGAAACACAATTTGGCGATGCACTTCTGATCAGCAAGATTAGTCAGTAGAGAGAAGAAACTAAATCTAGCCTATTCATATCCATTCATTCCATTATGTGGACAGATCCACACAGATAAGATATTTGTTTTAGTTAATAGTAGCTTTAGCTAAAAAAAATGTATAAAAAACAACTTTATCTTCTTTCAGATTTAAAATTAATTAATCTGTTTGTCTATTTAAATTAATAAAAGAGAGATTTAATACAAAATAAAATTATTTATAACTAACAAATAAAATAGGGTTTGAAAAACGATTTTTTTAAATAATGCTTTTTATATAAATAGTTTTTTTTTACTTTTTTGATTTATTTGAGCCTCAAATGCTTTTGTCATACAGATTAATACTTTGTTATTCTTTTATTTTTTAGTTGGCTATTTATATAAAATCATTAATTAAAAAAATATCTTGAATCTTATTTTAAATTTTAGTAATATGTTTCTTGTATTTTCCACAAGAGAGCGCCTGCTATTAACAATTTTGACAATTTGGTGGTTGAGAGAATCCTGACTCTGTATAAAAAGAAGTCACAGTGCATCACATCATATCACATCACAATTGCATTTGTTTTGATTTTGGAAATATAAAACAACATAATTCTTTAACCTTTTTTTTTTTACAATTTGTGAAATATGAATTATTTAACTATTAATTATTAAATATTTATCTTTAATTAAATAAGTAATTCAATATAACTAAAATTTTACTTCTTAAACATTTTCTTGGGAAGTGTAAGATATGGAGTTCAATTCTAAATGGTACCTAATTTTTTTTTCATTGCTAAAAACTCAAAAATTTTGACATGCCCACAGAAGCACAGATAAGGCAAGTTAATAATAAGGACAAAATGAAATATTTTAACTTTAAAAACAAAGTAAAATTATTACAAGTTTCATGTTTTTTCCCTTTTCTTTTTTCCATTGTAAAATGTAATAAAACTGACTAATTTATTTTTATTATTATAATAATATAACCACACAGGGCTTAACATATAGTTTAATTATACAACTTAAAATTAACTTTTTCTTAAAGAAAATGCCTTTTATGAACCATAATGTACTGCTAATATATTATAAGAGTACATGGGGTTATTAAAAAGAACACGGAAAGCTTACTCTTATTTTTAATAAAATCGAAAAAGGAAAAACATTGTCAAGCATTGGTGGCCTAGTGGTTTAGCATAGCTGCCTTCCAAGCAGCTGGCCCAGGTTCGCTTCCCAGTCAATGCATTTGACATCTGAAAAAAAAAGTAAAAACTTTGATAATATTTATAATAATAAAATTTGATACGAAGTAATGAGACTTTTCTTGAAGCAGTGCATATCTGCATGCATATATGCTTGCTTCATATTTACTTCAATTAACCTATCTCTCATTGTATATATATATATATATAAAATTAAGAGCATGCTAATAGCTCTAAACAAGCTTTTTTTTTTTTTTATGATAAATGCTACTACAAGAGAAGACATTCAAATCATTTTTATCTTGGATTGTCCCCATCCCTAGACCGGTTTCGACCTATGGGTCTCTTCAGTGAGGAGTTGGGACATTAGATTTAAAAAACCAACTCAAGCAAAGCATTTATCTAAAAGTTAATTGTTAGAAGAAGATCTGAAACTTTTAGACATCTACATGTCTTTAAAGTCAGCTCTCCAACTGAAAAAATCATATGGGCCTGAACTTAATTCAGATACTCCATATATTAGTAGGCTTAGCCATTTAATTTAACCAATGCCACAACAGCAAAATAATAATAGTAATAAAAACAAGTCAGATGTCACATGACTTATATATAGCTTGCACTTACAAATATGTAAAATTAAGAGCATGTTAATAGCTCTAAACAAGCTTTTTTTTTATTTATGATAAATGCTACTACAAGAGAATACATTCAAATCATTTTTATCTTGGATTGTCCCCATCCCCAGACCGGTCTCGACCTATGGGTCTCTTCAGTGAGGAGTTGGGACATTAGATTTAAAAAACCAACTCAAGCAAAGCATTTATCTAAAAGTTAATTGTTAGAAGAAGATCTGAAACTTTTAGACATCTACATGTCTTTATAGTCAGCTCTCCAACTGAAAAAATCATATGGGCCTGAACTTAATTCAGATACTCCATATATTAGTAGGCTTAGCCATTTAATTTAGCCAAAGCCACAACAGCAAAATAATAATAGTAATAAAAACAAGTCAGATGTCACATGACTTATATATAGCTTGCACTTACAAATATGTAAAATTAAGAGCATGCTAATAGCTCTAAACAAGCTTTTTTTTTATTTATGATAAATGCTAGTACAAGAGAAGACATGGCTAAGCCTACTAATATATGGAGTATCTGAATTAAGTTCAGGCCCATATGATTTTTTCAGTTGGAGAGCTGACTTTAAAGATATGTAGATGTCTAAAAGTTTCAGATCTTCTTCTAACAATTAACTTTTAGATAAATGCTTTGCTTGAGTTGGTTTTTTAAATCTAATGTCCCAACTCCTCACTGAAGAGACCCATAGGTCAAAACCGGTCTGGGGATGAGGACAATCCAAGATAAAAATGATTTGAATGTCTTCTCTTGTAGTAGCATTTATCATAAATAAATAAAAAAGCTTGTTTAGAGCTATTAGCATGCTCTTAATTTTACATATTTGTAAAGTGCAAGCTATATATAAGTCATGTGACATCTGACTTGTTTATATATATATAATTTATTTCTTAATATCTGCACACATTAGTAATATGTGGATGTGTGCATGCATAATTTTACATTTTTTAAAGTTAAAAGCTGACTGCTTAAGTCACACTATTTTATTTTAAAAAAAAATATATCTTGTTAAAAGCAGAGTAAATTAGATAAAAAAAATGTTAAAATATTTTATAAATTGGGAGAAAGGTAGTAAGCCATTAAGGAAGGGAGTGTATGTGCCATATTTTCCTATCTATAATACAATCAGCTGTAATAGTTACAAATTGGAACACCTTTAAAGTCTGTATGCACTTTGAAGTGTTAAATGAAAGTAAAGGACGAAAGAGAGAAAAGCAATTCAGCTTCACATAAGGCACGAGGAAGTAAAGAATTAATGAAACATCAATTAGAAGCAGGACTAAATTCATTAAGAAATTGAAATTGAACCCCAGGCATAAAATTAAATATATAATAATTGAAAGGGTTATTGTATTATTATTCTGGTGAGTATTCTTATTCTGATTATTCTGATGATTCTAAGTAAATAAAATATGTACTGGTATAATATATAATCTAGAAGACATATTCATTGCCCTGCTTAAGATTTGGCTTAATAATTTTTATGAAGAAGAATGAACTATGTTAACAGTACCTGCCATTATGAGTGAATAGTCAGGCATCGGCTTCTTTATGGTTATCAGTGGGGTTGGTGTTCAGAGAATTTTCATCAAAAATGTAGAAGATCCATCCATATCCTACCATCTCATGCCAGACTGAAGATCATGAATCCACATATCACTCTGCACAGAAGAAGTCACAAAGTTATCATCTTATTGCTGGTAAAATGCTTTCATTTTATCCAAAGTTTTAACTGTAATTCAATTTTCTTTAATGTATTTTATTGTCTAGTCTTAACCTTGTAAATTATCTATATATAATATTCATTATTAATTTTAAATGTGCTGGCTTAATTATTTAATAAATTAGAAATATATTTTGGCATTTTCATTTATGTGTGTTACCTTGAATGCTGGAGAGAAGTAAATGTCAATTCATTAAAGATGTTTATACTTCTCTGCTCTGAAAATCCCAAGAAATGGAGTGAGCTGAGAAGATGCCAAATTTAAAACTATTAACCCTTCTGACATGCAACCTAAGCCTCTCACATTTTAGAATTTTCTGATGTTTTTTTGTCTCACAAATCATAAAATATATGATTAAATGATTATTACTTATCTGAAAATAATAAATTTACCTTCATTTAATAGATATTTTTGTTTACTACTGAAATAAATTTTAAATATTCATGTTTTGTTTCTGTAAATATTTAAAAAATGAGATCATAATCAAAACAAAAAGTTTACACATCATCATTTCTAGAAAGATTATTTTCAGTTTATAAAATCAATGACATATTTCTTAATTTTTATTATTTTAAAAAATTAAAACAAATATTTATTTATTTTTCTTATATTTAATGAATTATGCTTTAAAAGTTTAAAATATTTGAATATTTATTCCAAAATTGTGATATTTTCATACTTGTAAGTATAAGTAGATTGCTTACATAGAAACTAAGCTTGTATATTATTACAGGCCATGCTTACATTTGCTGCTAATATAACATTATATTTTTGAAAATAAAGTATTTCAAGTCAAAATAAGTTATTAATAATTTATATTTCTTGATATCTAATAAATATAGTGTAAATTATTTTTAAAAAAATCTAAAACAGTAATAAATTTGCAAATAAACGGGTTTTCAGTCACTGGAATAAACAATGTTGTAAAACCCTAAACATTTTACAGCCTTGGCAACAGACAATGGCTGAACATGTCAGGGTACGGCTTATGTCTATTGTAAGATCAGGAATTTTGAATTTCCTGCTTTCTAGTGCAACTTTTTAAGCAAAAATTATATATAATAAAATATGCCATTTTACATGCATTTTAACATACAATACTTATGAAAAAATTCACTAGGGGGCAAATTGTTAAAAAAAAAGAAATAATTCATGAGAAGGGTCCCAAAGGTTAAATTTTAAAAGTAATAATAATACTATATAAATTGTTTTTCTTAGTTACTTCTCTTATCACCCCCCCCCCATCATGTCAAGGAAGGTTATGTATCAATTCTTAGAATTATGTATAGAATTAATGAAGGGTGGCAAGCCATTTCTATTCAGTTGATTTACAAATTATATTTTTGTTTATCTTGTGGCTCTCTATAAGTATAATCCGACATGTATTAGAAACTAATTTATAATTAAAGCTATTTGTGATAAAATAATATATTAATTTGATTTAAATTGTTACTTCATGTGCTGCTATGATTAATAATTCTATTTCATTAAAATGATCTTATGTATTGAAACTCATATAAATGCGGTCTTATTTATAATTTAAAATTCCATTATATGAAAGTAATATTAATAAAGTTGTCTAAATGTACATATTGCATTGCTTATTTATGCAATATAGTATCTATATAAATTAAAACCACAATCCATGTATAAGCTATGTAAGAAATAATAGATCACGCTATCAGACTATTTTAGGCATAATTAATCTCCCTAATACTTAAATGTTATTTTATCAGATTTTTCAAATTTAAGATTATTAAATAGTTATTCTGAGTGGGTTTTAATTATAAAATAATCATATGTAGTTAACTGGGAATGTTCATGGTTTATATATAAAATCAGTTTCAGAATGTTTATTCATGTAGGTGGAAGGTTTAATAATTTATTGTTTATACCTCTACATATTTGCATTCCTACCATCTCATAGATGTGGCAATGGTCATATTATGATTATTATATTCTTTGTATGGTTCATGTGTCATACAGTCAAACTCCATGAGGCAGAGCAGATGCTGGTGCCCAGGTTCTTAATCCATATATTAGCACTGGTCTAGATCCTGCAGGAGCCAGAGACTCCTTGTGACTGTAAATCCTAGATTTAGCATGCCATTGTTATCTCCACTAGAATGCACCATTTATTAGCAGCAGATGCACCTCTGTGGCTGGGGACATCCACTCTTCAGTGGTAAACCATACCATTTGATTGCCAGGCCAATCCTCCTCATGTTTAGTTACTATTGACTCCACTCACATAGGTAGTACCACAATTTTTAAGTAATGTTTAGCTTTAGCCACTATCTGCACTCATCAGCAACTCTGGGTGACCTTAAATCAAACCTGTCCACAATGTGTCCCATTAAAAAAAGTAAGTAATAAATTGTTATATTCAAACCTAAAATGGGCTGATAGATTATCATTCTTCCAATCAAATTAAATAGGGCACACATCATTGTTGCAACTGCCACCACCTTCGTAATACTATGTAAAAGCCAGTAGATCATCTTAATCCAATAATTTGTAAGCTACTCTATCTACAATTTTTATTTTGTAGTAAAACTTATAGCATTATTGTTAATTAAGCTTGTGTCAGTATTGTGAGTCAGAACTGTTTAAGTCCTTATTATATATATATATATATATATATATATATATATATTTCAGTTAAGTTATTCAATGGCCAAACAAACACATCTATGGATTTGTACCTTAGTGATATATTATGAGCTTTGTGGCATTACAGAAATGATTACACTCCAAATCATGTCAATAATTGTAAGGTCAATAAATTAATGTAAAGCTTAAGAGGGCTAGTTTAGTGTAATTTCATAAGTTATGATGAACCCTGAGACAGAATCTATTTTCAAAACCTGAGCTACATCATGCTGTATTAAGAAGAAAAGCTGTGTGACATCAGTGGTGTTAATTAGGTGTTTGAGAATGAAAGCCTAGGTAGGGGTTTAACTAGGGGACATGGGGATAACATTGTGTCTGCAGGTTGAAAGTCCCTGCTTGGTCTTTCATTCTTGTTGACTGATTTATGAACCATAATGTACTGCTAATATATTATAAGAGTACATGGGGATATTGAAAACCCATGAACTCTTATTTTAATAAAATTGAAAAAGGAAAAACTTTGCTAATCTTTATAACAATAAAATTTGATGCTAAGTAATGAAATTTTTATGAATATTTAAATTTATTTCTACATCTAGATTAGTTAATAAATATGTAAAGGTTTAAAATGATATATTAAAAAAGTAAAGGGAAATTGTATTAATTTCAAAATATATTTAAATAATCAAATAATCCACAATCTCAGGGCAAATATAATATTCATTTTAAACATGTTATGTGTCTGAAATCTGTTGTAATAAGTGATCAAAAGATAAATAAGACAAAATATGAAAATAAAATAATAAACTTTAATAACCTCAATTTTTATCATAAATGGTAATTTATGATGGTATTTACAAAGTAAAAACAAACAATTGTCAAATAAATCTTATAAATCCTGTTGAAATGCTGGAAAGAAAAAAACCAAACAAAGGATACCATTAATTACCCCTTAAATATATTGTTGTTTCAAATAGTAATCTTTTGGTTTGTTTTTATAAAAATGTATATAAGCATAAGTGAAAACTGCCTATCTAGACCACTCATTCAAGCACATGCTATTGTTTGTGTATATGCTCATATATAAAATATTCCATAAAAAATTATTTACTTGGCATGACAATACTTTCTTAGGTCTAAATATTAATAAATGGAAAAAGAAAACATGGAATAGTAATAATAAATGAGTAAAAATAATCATTTGGCTATTATTGAAATTCAATTAAAGTCTGATTTTTTTAAAGGTCTTTGTAAACAGTTCCTTATCTGGATCTTGCCAAAGTTAATGAAATTCAAAATGCTGAAAATGCAGTTAAAATTCTATTCCAAAGGATTTTGAATCTTACTTAAAAAAAAATCTGCAGTTCTCATTCCTTAATTACAAGATGATAAAATTGTTCTTGGAATGTCATGCTTGGTTGAATGATATAACAATGTAAACAATTATTCTCTGGGGATTCCTAATGATGGCTTATTCTTATTTGTATGTAGAATAATCTTTTTAAAATTTTTTGAATTTTTTTTATTATACTATCACTATAAAGGTAGCTGTTATTTCCGCCAAGTATAGATGGAATCTAAGAAAATACATTATCAGGACTTCAGAAAAAGAATCCAGCAATCAAACCCCCTTCCTACTTTATTAGTGTCTAGCCAGACATTTTTATATTTAGTTGCAAGAACACTTGATTGTATGAATAAATGAAATGTTTCAAGCCTACAAAAGTTAGTGTAAAAGTAAATAAGTTTTATTTATTTTAATATATTAAGAATTTTTAACACCACTATCATGATATAAGCAATGTTATAATTTTTTTAGACTGACTTCCAGGCAATGTGATATCAGATTGCCTTTATACAATATTTTTAAGGTTGCACACACATCTTAACACTATTTAGATATCTTGGGATTAATAAATATTTTCAAAATATTTTAAATAATTTCATACAAAATTTGTGAAAGTTGATTTCATTAAAAAAAAAATCGCAATAAAAATAAAGTATATTTAATAATGTAACTAAATGCATACACAAATAATGTAATTTAATTCTGATTTGTTTTATGATTATTTCTTTTGATATTTATTTATAATTTATTTTGATGATTTAATAGAAACAATCTAAAGGACTTATTGACTATTTAATTAAACATTTTAAAATAAAAGCAAACTTGTGCAGAAATAAAATAAAAATAAACACAAAACACCAAAAAAAAAAATTAAATGCAAAATCTGATCCACAAAATCTCTTATAGGGATATTATTACAAAATATATATGTATAATATTTATGATAAACTTTATTAAAGTATATGTAAAAATTGTGCATATATGTATATATACTTTATGAATTTTTTGTTGAAACTTTATGCATTATCAGTGCTGAACACCATAATCATAACTATTTTTGTTAAGTCTGGAGACAACTTTATAACAGCTATTATTTGTATGAAAAATACCCTCATTTACATATTCCAATAATTTGAAAATTGTATTCTGTTTGCTTTTTTGTTAATGATGTTATTGTTGTACAACATGTCTTTGAATTTTATTCTTAATTTGAATAGAGAGATGACAGAAAGGAAATATATAGAGATATGATATTGTGACTAACAATAACATCATTAACATAAAACAAACACCATCCAATGTGCAAATTATTAAAATATGTAAATTAATATGTTTGCATATTAATCATCATTAATGTTAACCATTATCAACCACTGCATCATGAAGGTCTCTCAAGTTCACTTCATCTTCTCTGATCTCTAGCCTCTCTTCTCCACATTACCCATACACACTTTCTTATTTCATCCATCTATTTCACAGGTGCTCTCTTTCTGTATTTTTTACAATCTTGTCCATCTATTATCACTTCTTCTAGTAGTATGTACAATCCAACTCCACTTCAGTCTTTTAATTCATTCAATGATAACATCTGTTTGTTCTCTTACCATATATTGCATTTTTGATCTTTTCTTACTCCTAACATGCATCCCTCCATACATCTTTGAGTGGTCTGAAGACTCTGTGTTGATCTTCTATTAAGGGTTTAAATCTCAGATCCATATGTAATAACTGGTAAATTACATTTATTAAAAATATACCTTTTCAATCACATAGGCATATTTCCTTTTACCATGAAATTATTTCTGACAAAAACACTCCAAACATTGTTTAGTTTAATTCTATGATTAATTTCATCCATTATGTTTTCATATGTAGTAATGGTCTGACTAAGATATTTGTAGTTGTTAACTTCTTCTAATTCATCATAATGAAACTTTATTTTCATTTTTTGAGAAAATTCATTGAACATTTCTTTAATATTTTTAATATTTACCTTTAGTCCTACTTTGTTACTTTCATCTGATAACTCCTGAAACATTTCCTGAAGCTCTAAAACATTATTTACAAAAACAACTCCATTATCTGCAAAATCTAAATGTCTTAAATAATCTCCATTTACTTCTATTCCTTTAGCCTTCCATTTTATTCCACAAAATACTTATTACAGCACTGTGTTAAAAAGTTTTGGAGATATGGAGTCACCCTGTCTTTCACCCTTCTTAATGTTAACCTTCCTAGTATCATTATGTAATATAATTGTTGCTATTGCATTTTTATAAATATTCTTCAGAATATGACAATATCCTAGCATCTTAATGATCCAATGCTTTCATCACTGAAGAAATGCTTATAGAATCAAATGCATTAAGCTCAACAAAAACATGAAGCACTGTTTATTTTAAACATATACTTTTTAAAGTTTATATGAATATATATGCACAAATTTCTTACATATCATTCAATACCAAAAATCCTTAATATCAGGCAATCTTTATATTTTACAATAGTCTAAGATATATATATATATATATATATATATATATATATATATATATATATATATATATATATATATATATATATATATATATATATATATATACTACAGTTTGGTATGTGAGTGAAACTGATTGAGATTTTTAATTCATAAAATTTTAAATAAACTTTATTAAACAGGAATATATATATATATTACAAATCGATGTCTGTATTTCTTCAAAATAATATATGTAACTTTATAATATACATATAATTTTTATAGACTTTTAATTACTGTATTTTCAAATATTTATTTATAAAGTTACATATATATATATATATATATATATATATATATATATATATATATATATATATATATAAAGGGCATTGCTTTATCTTTTCTTTATTTACTTAAAGGCTAAAGTTATTCATCCTTTATGTCCTACGGGACTAGAAATTGATGCCTCAGTTGATATTGTTTCAATGTTCAAGATGAATATTCTTTTACTTTGTATTTTATTAATATCACAATAATTAATGAATCAAGAAAACAAAAATAAAATAAAATAAAACTATAAAGACTGAATTTCTTACTAAACCAACTCCCTAGGTATTCTTGTTAACAAGAGAAACAGGTTTTCCTTTTTTTTGTCTTGGCAAGGCATTACTATTCGGAAAATAACTTTAACAATTATTTTTTATTTGTATTAATAAATTCCAAAAAGAATGTTTCATTTTTTAAAATATACCAACTTTATATATATTTTATTTTGTTCATGTTCTTTATTAAGCATTTTTAGTCCAAGGAAGTGATTGTATATTGTAATGGTTGATTAAAATGAGGATACATTGGGTTAATATATACGACAATGTATAAAAGGCAAATATATTTTACATTTATTAACATACATGCTAATAATATGAAGTAAGCATAAGATTACTACAAGAGAATATACTTACTTCATATTTAGTATTTAAGTTCCTAATCATAACCAAAGTTTGACACTATCAAGAAATATTTCAGGTGTATATTCTTTCTGCATTAACAGTATTTGAAAGATTTTCTTCACATGATTTACTGCTTAAAGAGACCAATATGACTTCTATCTGGAATATTTGATTAGATCATATATCACATAAATTACCCTGGATGCTTTAAACCTGACAATTTTCATATAAAATAATTGAAGCCACACACTATTTAAATAAGTAACAAAATAAAACAATAATTTGTTAACAATTTTCTAATAACATAATTATCAATACAGCTTTTTCTTTCTATTTACAACAAAGATATTTTCATTAGGAATGCTTAAATATATAAATTATATATTCAATGAACTATTATTAACATACATTTAAATTACTTTCATTAATTTAAATTTAATTCATTTTTATCAGCAACTATTATCTTACCTAATAAAATTTAAGCAACTAGCTAAGTTATTTCTTCAATAGACTCATCTTTAAATTCTTCTTTAGTTGATTGTTTTTAAGTATGTGTGTGTATGGAAAGACAAATACACACAGATAATAATAGTCATGTATCCTCTGAAATGTCCAATGTTTAATACTGACTAATTTTAAAATGTTAACTTTATATATATATATATATATATATGATCAATAGATGGAGTTTTACCAAAACCACTGAAACAAGTGTCAAATTTGTTTACATAAACGACAAAAGAGTCAGAATTAACTATCTCTTTCATTTGCTCACCCTCAGATCAGCTGATTTCAAGCTAATTTGCTATCATCAGTGAAGGATAGAGTTAGAAACTACATCTAAACACTGACTCCAAGTGTTTATGCAAAACGTTTCTATCAGTTTGCAAGCGTGAATTTTTCAGACCGGTAAAGTCTTCAAACTCAGCCTAACAAGCCAGATATCTATATGGGTCTGATCTCAGTTCAGTTTCACCACATAGTCAAAGTCTCTGCAATATATATCATTGCAAGAAACCTTTAAAGGTACATTTATGAAAAACAAAAGCAAGTTATTCACGTAACTTGCTATCACTTGTTATTAGCAAGTTACGTGAATAACTTGTTTTTGTTTTTCATATATATATATTAGATAATAAAATTAATTTACCAGGTATATCATCATTGTAAACTTGGTAAATATATATGCAACTGCACCTATATATTTATTAGGTTAATATTAATTAAAAGAGGTAACCATTTTTAGATTCAACCGCATTTTTAACAATAAAATGAGTTTGCTATTTATCACATCCATCTTTGATTCAATAATATTCTTAATATTAGATTGTTCAAAGAGATGGTTAGTTTTAGATTCTACTTCTGATATACAAAATCATTCCTTTTTCATGTCATTCATGGAATATTTACTTAATTACATAAACCAATAATCTAAACATCTGTTATTTATATAATAAGCTCACAGATATAAAAGTATATTTGTATGAATATTAATGCAAATGTCAAATCTATATTTACAAGAATATACTGATCATATTTAAAATTATGGGTATATGGAACCACCAAAAATACCTACGCTAATATATAACCAAAGTTATTTTACATTCCCTGACCACTAAACCAGCTGGTCAGTTTAGAAAATTCACAATTAATGACACTACAAATCTAGATAAGAAAGTTCAAGCTAGTCACTTCCCGCCTTCCCATGGCTTAACATTGCAGTGGGTATATCACTTTGTTTAGTGATCTTTTATTTTTGTCGTTGGACATTTTATGTATATCTGAATATTTTTCCATACACATGTAGATATAGCGATTTTATTATTATAAATATTAATACATTGTACAGGCTTAAACCTGCATTTATATATGTAATATATGCAAGTTCGAACTCAGACTTTCACACGACCCACCACTCTCAGTGCCATCTCATATTGCTGACCCACCTGATCACACACATGTTGAAAAGATAAATAATCACCAATATACGTATTTCATGCTAATATTGTGTTCTCAAACTAATTTACATGCATTTTAATATTATATAACAATCTAAAATATTATTTGTAAACTCTTTTGGTTAAATAAGAATTTTAATATTTATACATATGTAAATATATGTAATGAAACACCTTTTATTTAAACATACGTTTCAGTCAAAATTAAATTTTAAACTAATTCTATAAGAAGCAGCAAATCCTTGTTTTTCTGCATCTTAAAAACAATAACAATTTAATGTTAAAATAATTAAACCATAAGTTACTTATTTTAATCTAGATTTAAAAAAATGTAAACATTACTTCTCCATATTTCAATTAATTTACAACATAAATATAAACTTAAAGGTAATATATTTAAGTACAAAAGATATGTATATATTGTAATGATAAAAAGGAGTAACATTGGGAGATGAAACACCATCATCATCCCTTTTAAATAATCACAACAGTTAATGATCATTTACTAACTATAAAAGGAGCATATACAAATGAAAGTCAGCACAAACTAAACAATATATATAACTATAAGTAGTTATATTATAAATAGTCATAACAATAAGTTATAAAGTACAAATTACACATTATTAAACAAAAATAATCAAATCACTAACAATCAACAGTAAATAACGTTCTTTGTGATTGGATCTAAATGAAGTAGATTATAAGGAGGTTACTTATGTAGACACTGCAAATCTCAGGGCAGAACATAATGCAATTTTTGCATGCACATGAATAAGTACTAAAATATCCATCAGAATATAAAAAAGAGCTGGGATAGTGATATATGCTAATCATCATTAATGATATAACTATATAGTACCATTAGTATACTAGACAACTATAAACTTAATTTCTAATATAAAAAAATGCAGTGAGTGAACTTTAAAGGTGATACCTTTGCACCACCCAGAGTTATCCAAACACAAACATAAACCCTTTCATCTATATAACTAATCATTATTGCTCTAAACTAGATTAGCAAGCAAGGACTCTAAAGACTGTGTTTGTGATTAAGAGGAGTATAATAGCATAATTTACTTTTCTTTGACTGATTTCACTGGTATAATTTAAAAATCCCTAAAACAATAAGCAGTAATGTAAATCAAATCACTCATACTGTCTATTTATAGAACAGACAGTTTGAGGAACAAAGGCATAAACACTTATGTTTTAACAATTATTTAATAAATTAACTGATTAATAATTTTAAAAAAAATAACATGTAAATATAATAATTTAAATTTAAATATATTTTATCAAAGAAATATAATTTTCTACAGTAAATCTGATTAACCAGTTGAATTTTATTCATTAAATTAAGTAAATATTACTTTCATTAAGTTATTTTCTTTTAAATAAAAGCTGAAAAATAACTTTTTTACAACCAGAGATAAAATATTTTCAATTAGCTTAATCCATTGTATAATTTTGCAGGGAAAATAAATAAATAAAAAAAAATGTGTTTTAAAAGAAATATTAAAGTTATTAAAAATTAAATTACCTAACTATATCATTTTTATAATTTTGAAAAGAAAATCAAAAGAATAAGAAAAACATGCTTCAAAAAATTATTAAGTTAATAAAAAATATTCATTAATACCAATTATTATTTATAGAAATAATTTATCTAAAAATGTAAATTTAATGTGCACATTAAAAATACCTTTACCTGGTTTTATTTTTATTTTTGAGTTTTTCTTTGACAATAATAATTTCCAGTTTTCATGTAGGTTTTCTTATTGAAGGCTTCTTCTTTCCAGGCTAATGTATTGAAACAGTTACACCTGTTTCACCTATTATCTTAGATAATAGTATATATTTGTTGTACTCAGATGGCGTGTATTTCTTAAATTTTAAAAACTTTGTCCTTATAATATTGCGAGTATGTGTGTATATAATCATCCTTACTAATTATAAATATTTATATACGAGCATATTCCATTAGATTTGTTAAAACTGAAATAAACATAACTGGATAATTAATTTATCTATATAGCAGCATAATAAGTTAAATTTATAATATTATTTATTTTTCAATATTCTTTCTCAATAATTATTTAAGTCAGTATTCATTTTAAATAATTTCCAAGTTTTCAATTCTTTTGTTTGCTTAAAATTACAAGCAGAAAGTTTTATCAGTTTTAACACTTCGTTCTAAAAATAAATCTTTAGCCAAAATTTGACCTATTTAAAAATTATAACCAAGACCAATTATAATATTCAGTCAGGCATAAATCTATACAAAATCTTTACAAATTGCTTGTGACCATTCTCTTAACAATATATCTTTTAAAACTGACGTCAATTAAAACAATAGAGCCTTTCCATGTCCAGATTTAGATATACTTAATATTTTTACTAACTGGATATTTGGTTAAAGGCTAGTTTGAACTAGTCATCTTGTGATGTGGCATGACTCAAAGTAGGAGGTTACTTCTGTCAAAAATATAGCATAAAAAGGGGCCCAAATAGCCACCACAGCCTCTAATCTAACCTCTTCCATCCATCTATCATAATCCGTGTTAATTTTTGCTGTTGCTGTGACCAGAGCTGAAGTTAAATAAGAACTGTTCCTGCTGTTAAAAAAAAAGCTAAATCTTAAAAAGCTACCATCAAAGCTGCTCCAAAGATGACAGTGGGCTAGAGACAAAGAGACAGCCATTTGCTCTTCCATGAGCGGCTACCGATGACAGAAAACCTCCACCATGCCCATCACTGTAAGAAGGAAGATGTACCCGGGAGACCAGAGAGTGCCTGACCAGAGAACTGGGGAAAGCTGCCACAGAAATAAATTCGTGAAGCTACATGCAGACTAAAACCTAAGAGAAGCCCAGCCTGACTGAATATAGTGAGAAGCTCATGGAAACAATGCCTTAAAAGAGACATTGCCGGTAAATCCTTTCTGAAATATTAAATCTCATAACTAAAACGTATTCTAAATGAAAGCTAGCTAACTAAATCATATAATCAATTAGATTTTCTAAATGTTCAATTAAAATGTTTATCTTAAAATTTGTTTAAATCTTAGAACACTCGCAAATGCTTGCTTGATCATTATTAATTTTAAGTAGTCGTTGATCATTAACAATTTTAAATAATTCTAAACATCTAGTTTATATAAAATCATACAAGAAATTCATTTCTAAATTATAAATCTTATTGATTGTGTATGTAATTTATTTTATGTCGTCTTTCTGTAGTTTTAAGTTCATGTTTATTAATTTATGCTGTGTTTTTATCGGAACGGAGTCTTGTGTGTTAATAAATTATCGGGGAGAGGGGAGTGAGTAATCACTTTTAGTATACCAGAGCATTGCGATATAAAGAATAATAGTCGGGACTCCTTTCTGAAATAAAACTAATATTTTGTGCTAGAGTGAATCGGTATTTATAATGCCCGAACAAGTTAGTTAAAATCTTTTGCTAAAGTTATTAAAAATGTATATTTGCGTATATTATTTAAAATGCTTTTCTCCAGTTAATTGAAAATAAAAATGTTTTGCTAAAGTTATTTAAAAGGTATATTTAGCGTCTATTATTTAAAACACATCTTTTCTAAAGTTATATAAAATGAAAATGTTGCTAAAGTTAGTTAAAATGTATATATTGCGTATGCTATTTAAAACGCAGATTTTGCCCAAGTTATTTAAGAATTATATTTGCGTAAATGATTTAAAATATGTATTTTGCCAGTTATCTGAAAAAGTATATTTCACGCAAGCTATTTAAAATATAGATTTGCATTCATTAGTTAAAACCCATTTTTCATTATTAGTAAGGTCTATTTTGATGAATTATTTAAGATGTGTAATTTATTTAAACATCAAAATTTGCGTGAGCTATTTTATAACTCACATTTTATTATTTAACAATCCGTTTGATATTAGATCTAGTTATACTATATAACTAATGTTCCTAGTTCTATAAGTAGCTATGCAGAAAAACCTTAAATCAGATTGTCATTATCACCATCATTTTATAATTTAATAATCTCATTTATGAACTTGACCGGTGGTAGTAGCACTGAAGAAGCTAAGATTTTGGCGTAATTAATTTATAACATATTAATCTAGCATTGCGAATGTATTGCTAATTTGCATAAATATGCATTTCTACTTGCTATGTCTATAAGGGCCCATCTCAAGATTGTTCCATGTCCAGTCAGCCTCGAAAGTTTAGGCAACGGTGACATTTTCTTCGTATTTCATTAAGTCACGCCTCGAAAGTTTAGGCAAATGTGACAATTATTCATACTTAATGGAACCAAAGCATTTCCAAAGGGCTCATAAGCCAATCTCCTGTTCATTGAATTAAAAGGCCTCTTCCATTATAGCAAGCAGATTGGTTAGGGAACCGTTTACTATGTAATAAACCCCATTAAGAATGCATTCGAGTCGCACTTATCTGATACTGTAGTTTCTAACGCCCTAGAATCTGACATTCAACTGCCACCACATTTCAGTTCGTTTTCCCTAGAAAGTAATTTCGGCGTTGATCCAAACTAGAATCAGAGTTAATGTGTTTATCTGTATAACAATGATATATCACGCAAATGTCTATAATATGATTTGATATATTAATAATATAATCTTAAACTTAGTATTTATAATATCTTAGACCATCTAATCTTCATCATTTATCAATAAATCGATCACTCTAGCTGGCTAATTATAACCGATTTCAAATATATAAAACATAGCATGAATTAGAACATGAAAGATGACATAAGCTTATTAGAAAGTCCATTGCTTTGTAATATTATTTTATACCCTGAGAACATACTCCATGCTTTGTAATATTGTTTTATAACCATGAGAATCTATTCATTGCTTGGTAATATTATTTCATACCCTGAGAACACACTGAATGCTTTGTAAAAATATTGTTTTATAACCATGAGAATCTACTCATGGCTTTGTAATATTATTTTATAACCCTGAGAATCCACTCACCTGCGTATGAGCTAGCTATACACAAGTACTATGTTTTAGTATTTATTAAGTGTTATATTAAATTTATGAAATATAAATTTGTCTCAGTCTCATTACTTGCTCATTATCTTATGAATCACTAATTAAGGTATATAATAGAATATGTAATAAGGGGGGAATGTCTCATGTTTTACTGCTTTGCTATTGCTGGAACGTGATCAAAGAGATATCGAGTGTAACCTCAGGCATGTCATTTGCGATGGGTTGACTTGGAAGCACGAGTGAGAGAGTTAATGTATGATCAGACGTAGGGTATTACTATCCTGACTTGGTCAGCTTTTGGTTCTCTGGCTTGAACTCTCAGTCTGTTGAGCAAATGTACAAATCTGACCATTACAGTATACAGTTAAGTTATGCATTGCACCATACATTATTTTCAGGATTCACACATAATGAATTTTTCAATTTTTTTCCATCTATTTATTTTCAGTTAAGGCTAATGCATAAAGAATTTTTCAATTTTTTATAATAACTTTTAAGTCAGGCTAGCATATAAAGACAGAAACAGTCATGCTCTTGGATGAAAACAAGGCTTGTTGCAGTCAAGAATATTCTCCTTTACCATTAATTTTTCCAGTAAGTTGGTTACATAGAGGTAGAAGAATTTTAGCTTCTAACTAAACTTAGCATATAATTGTTCTTAACTTCATTTTGGAAAAACTCATTTTTACAGTTAAATCAATAATAACAACTGTTGCCCCTATCCACCTCAACAATTGAGCAAAATGATTACTTCTTGCCAGTCACTGAAGTCAACTGATCTACTCTCTCCCCTTAATGGTTATTAAATTCTATAAGAAATAGAATTTTTTTATAAAGAACAATCAACAAATTTTTAACAATGCTGTTGATATAAGAGCTATTTTAATGTATCTGTGCTAAGAACAGAGGTGAATCTTATGAATTATATATTATAGTTAGAAATTAGAATATATATATATATATATATATATATATTCTATATATATATATATATATATATATATATAATATTAGATTATATACTAGCCTTTGATTAGCTAACATTATATTTTTCAAGATAATTAGAGATATTCATGGCCAGGTACTGCAGCAATTAATCTCAGATTTGAAAGATATTCCAATATTTTGTAATTATAGATTACATGATATCATGAATTCAGCACCCAGGAGCTTGTGATTACATACTCTTATATATATGTGAAACAAAATGTTTAATTGTTTTATTTATAACTGAATAGATAATTAAATAATTATATTTTACATTTAATTAATTAATTATTCACAATTTTTTTTATTCAAGTAACAAGTAAAAATTTTATAATTCTTGAATGTTTAATTACATATTGTCTAAATTTGTACTATTTTTTTGGAAACATATTAATTTTTGCCATAAAAATAGTTTAATGTTATTATGATTTTTTTTCCATCCCCATCAGTGCAAAATCATTTTATTTTAATAAGTTTGGAGTTAGTACTTAAAACATTTTATATACATTCACAATAACATCCACTTCCCAATTTCCAATTAAGTTGTTTTCATACATATTTATCCCCCCTCCAAAAAAACTTTTTTACATGTTTGCAAACAATTTTAGCAAAAACATATGTATTAAATTTACTAACATCAAAATGCTTTAATTATTATTAGTAATTTCCATTCTGATTATAGATAGATCTTGTATTAATAGGATTAAAGTTAATATTTAAAAGAATTTTTGAAAACAAATTTATCTTGTAGATAAATTATAGTAGGTTTATATCTATGTAAACAGAAATAACTTTTTACCATTTGTTGCTGCCAAAAGACTATCAATTGCTACTAATTGAAAATCTACCCAAGGTAAACAAGTTTTTCTATTAACTTATGATAGCTCTTATGTTGGGTTTTTTGTTGAAGAGCTATTAAAAACTAATTGAAAAACTTTTTTAGCCATAGGAAGATTGTCAATTAGTAGTAACTAATCTTTCTTATTACATTGCCAAATGTATATCATATAATACTAAATCATCCATGCACTTTACTACTGTTACACAATTCTTTAATTACCACCCTCTTTTGCAGTTTACAGTTTCGATTGCCCCGACAATCTTTTTTAGAACTTTTATATCTCCTAACTTCAACGTCTAAAAGTTCTGAAGAAGATTGCTGGAACAATCAAAACTGTAAACTGTAAAAGAGGATGGGAAATAAAGCATTGTGTAACAGTAGTAAAGCACATGGATGATTTAATATTATATGTTATACATTTAATAGTAATTGATTATTTTCTATCAACAACAAAAGATAAAAAGTTATCTCTGTTTGCATGGATATAATATCCTTATTTGTATTCTTTATTATAATAATAATCCATAAAAATATTTAATTCAATTTATAGCTGATATTTTGTAAAAAAGAAAAGAAAGAGAAAATCTAAATATATAACAGACAGTTGACAATCCACATGCACTTATTTCCTATTAATGTTAATTGGTAAAGAATGCAAATAAATACATTCTATTGATTTTTAAATAATTTATACTGTTGAAAAAGATCAAAAATATAAAAGATCCACATTTTCTTTAAATATTTGATGTTTATAGCATTGATGAGAGTACAGAGTAAATTCAATTTGTCAGCCAGATGAAAACATGAAATTAATAAACATTAAATTAATAAGAAATTATACAAATATGAAGAATGAATCTTACATTAATGATGTCATGTTTTAATAATTAAGCACAAGTTAATAAATGTAAACATTAAATTACTGTAGTTTATTTGAGAAAGAAGAAGTTCTGAGAAAAGTATGTGTTACTGCACTGAACATCAGCTATTTGGCAATTATATTTTTATTATACAGAAGATCCCAGAAATAATTTTTATGAATTCATCATTTATCCATGAGAATGTTAAAAATTAATATATATATATATATATATATATATATATATATATATATATATATATATATATATATATATATATATATATATATATATATTGAACCAGCTCCAAATAGAAATCTGGATTTAATTGGGTTTAAACACCTTTTATAATAATTTTAAAAAAACATGGGAATGGAACATCCCTTCAAGCAGAGTGGAGCAAAAGCCATTAACAATAGCCATGATCAGATTGAGTATGCCAAGCATAACATGATCACATTTCCAGACCATGGCACACCTCATCTGCTGGATCCAAACCCCTGGCATACAAATAATTTTATTTGTTTTGAGGATCAACCTCAGGTACCAGATAACCATATTTATAGTCAGCATGCTTTGGATGACAGGCACACAATCCAGCACTTGAAATATCCCATAACTAGCTCATACTCTGTCTCAGAGATCCACAGCATTTATTCAACACATAAAATAACTCTACACTAATTTACTTGTGATGCAGTGACAGGAAAGAAAGAGAAAATTGACAAAATAACAATTAAAGCAAACATTAATATTCAATTATTTACCCACACATACACTATAACAATAATAAATTTTACATAAAAAAATTTTAAATGATTACTTTATACTATAGTTATAATAGTCTGTTAATTAAAGTTTATTTCATTTAAAATAAGAGTCTAGACTGTGATCAGAATATATATTTACCTATGTTTTAATTTGTTTTATTTTCCAACTGGTTGGCCTTTTGTTTCTCCATCAATGGCTTCATGGCTTTATTTCCAGATTTCTGTTGAACAATGAGAGAGAGTTTGCAGCAGCTTCTACTTCACAATCTCAGAATTTGTTTTAGGTATAAATTCAGTTGGGATAGTTGATGGCTGAGGGCTTGGGTCATGAAGTTGTCAAACATTCTTATGGCATTATATAGATCACAACAGGAATGACTGGTTTGTTACAGCATTTAACATTCTCCAAAATTTCCAAGTCTCCATTCTTCTGCATACTGTATAGATAGACTCCAAATTGAATGAATAATACTGGACTGATTTACAAATTGGTGCCCTGACTATATCACAAACCCAACTTGAACTGAACTTGAGCCAAACTGAAGTACAGATTGAAGAGTGGAATGACCTAGCAGATTGCATCCCCCAGTGAATAACAATACAGAGAGTGACTTTATGTATATTTTTCTCTTACTGTTTTTAATTTCTTATTGTATTTTTAATTTTGAATGTAACTTGAAATCTGTCTTTTAATTAATTATTTTTACATTTGCTTTATTCTAATCTTTTGCTTAGATTAATCTATCTCACTAAGATAGTTACATAGTTTTTTAATTAACACAATTTCGATGTTATTATCAATCAGAAATCTTATAAACTAATTACATTTTTCAAAAGTTTTCATATTTACTTATTTTTTTAAAAAAGAGTTTTTTAAAAAACAACTTTTATTCTAATTCTTGTCTCACCCACCTATTTTTTAACAAATTGTTTTATTATATTTTAAAAGGAAAATATTTTTATTTTGAAAACTATGTTTTAAAATTTTTAAAACATAAGAAAACTTCTCCAAAACATATACTTTCTATTTTCATTTTTATTAATAATTTAATCCTTTATTTTTAAATAAAAAATCTGTAATGCAACTACATATGTGTGTGTCAATAGTGTTACAATATATATAAAATGTTTTCATGGTTATGTGGTGTAAATAAAGTATTGGGGGGGGGGGTAAATTATATATTATTTTGTACTAATCCCTGACATTTTGATGAAATAACATCCATCATTGTCATGGTTAAGTTTTTTAAAAAGTCTGCTATATATCAAGTAGTAATGAGATTGAATATGAAGTAAAGAATAATGACTCATATATATTTGATTGCATACTATTCACAATATGTGGATTAACAAAATGTTTATTTTCTTCTGTTTCACCATTAATTGATTTCAAGTTGATATTAGAAAAAAATTAAAATAAATGATCTCCACAAGGCTGGAATACATTGTGCTTCGTCAGCTTTATTTAAACCAGCTGATCTTTTTAACATTTCAACTGACTCCTCATAGTTTTCAAATCATACTTTTCCAAATTATCAAGTACTTTAGCATTATAAAAATCAGGCTTGTGACTAATTTCCAAAAAATGTGAAATAAAAACTGATGTATTTAACTTCTGATTAAAGGAATGTTTATGCTCCTTAATTATGACATTAATTGATTTACAGGATTGACCTACATAGATTTTGAGCATTGTAAACATGGAATTTTATAAACACCCTTGTATTCCAAAAGTACTCTGTCTTTAAGTTTATGGGGGAAATCACCAATTCTTTTTGCTAGTGGGGAAAAATAGTCTTTATGTTAAAATTAAATAGTCTTCTACTAACCTTATTAGTGACACCTTTATTATAAGGTAAAATTCTCTATAACTAGTATCAATTTTATCCTCTTTTTTAGCATCAATGCTATGTAATGCCTTACATAAGATGTTTTTATTATAATCATTATAAAGTATAATATTTTTGTTAGTTCTATTTTTTGAGTAAGATGTAAAAAAACACTCTCACCTTAGACTATGAATAAATAATACACTGTTGATAAAGAGACAAGAATAAAATAGATTCATGTATTTTTTAAAGATTTACCGTTTAGAAATTTCCTCTTTCCAGCATAGGTGGATGTTTTCTGTAGTTTTTTATGTTTGTAAATCAAAGTGCAGAATGAAAATCTCTCCAGCAACTTTCTTAATGAAATGGTCAAAAAGATAAGGCTTAATAGGTTAACAAAATGTTTGATGATATGTTTATATTTTTTGCATTGTTTTAACCATTATCAAAGTACCCAGATAACAGTTTACTGATGTATAATTAGACAATTTGCTAGGCAATATTCTGGTTACTATATAAAAAGAAATTGTTTAAAATAATGACATCATTATAATATTAACATATAAACTTAGGTGGCATCATTTTTTATATCATAATTCAAATTAAACATTATTAATGCCCTAAGCAGTTTTTTGAAGTAATCCACTCAAGAGCTAAATGTCTTGTATCGAAGATCCACCTCTGACATCGTATGTTCCAAAGATGTGCAACTTTTCAGCCAATGTTCTATTAGTTTTTAATTACAATTTCTTTAAAAATGTATCTCACCATTATTAATAAATTCAACATTGACAATCTTTTTTTGAAGCCAATGTGATGCTGTTATGTGACTAAAATTAACACACTGTGTACTAGTGTGGACATTTAGTGTGTGCATGTTTGAGTTTATCACTTCTATAACAAACTCTAACATTAGTATCAGTAGTGGATTCTGTAATATTATTCTGATTGTGAAAGACTTTAAACAATCTGACATTTTGGTCCACAGCTTTCATGCTGAAATGACTTCTTAATGAAACATTTCATTCACTGTGGGCTCAGTTAGAGTTGCTTGTGAGATAGCTGAAATCAGATTTCATAAATAGCTTGATCCAGAAATTGTGGTCTTTCATTTCCCTGTCTTGCAGGGATTCCTTTAAGAAGTCCTTAAAATAATAGTTCATGGCTAGCTTTCTGAGATTGGCAGCAAAATCTCTCTCTTTCTTCCTTTCCCATTGTCTATAGAGATTGAAGTGATATCTGTGAATTATTGTTAAGAGTTTTGTCAAAAAAAATTGACAATAGAGATAATGCTTTATCAAACTCAAGTTCAGCAAAGGAACTCCATAAAATCTCATATGTTTGAGATCCATAGATTGATACAAGTGTTGGTAATTTAATTCAGGCTTTTTACTTTGATTAGCTTGCATACAAAAAAGCTCTCAATCCATATAGGATGGTCAATGTTCAGGATAGGTTAGATCATACTCTTATAATGAGCCAATTTTGGCCATTTGGATTTATTTTTCTGCCATGGAAAAACCAAAATTAACTTTTCTTTATAATTAGTAAGTAAGTACTTGAATTTGGAGTTTTTTTAAATTTTTATTAATGTGCTAGGGTGAGGTTCTGTTGTGACTATACCAAATCTTTTATATTTATGTGATTGGAATAACACAGACTGTTATAAATACTATTATAATATTTTTATGTATGTATACATTATTTACAAATCTGTTGATATATATACAGAATTAGAAACCAGTCAACATTTAGACAATCCCAATATAGATAACAATCAACAATCTCAAACTGTTGTCAAGGCAACTTCCAATAAAGATGTAATTATGTACAATAACGTTTGCTATATCATATGCCTGATATATTGGCTGAAGTATAGCATTGAATTGCTGTGCAACAATTAATGTAACCGATGTCAGGTGCCCTTCTACCTTTATGTAACACTTCCAGCTAGAGCCTCATCACTGCCATATGTGTAGGTATGATGACGCTTCCAGCTGTTTTGTGACAGTTTGTCTCGTCTAATTTAATGTCTAGCAGCTTCCAGTTAGAACGTGAGCTTGCTTCATTGCTTTAGCTATATAATGGGCAACGTGACTACTGCCTTTCTCCCTGACGTGAATTTGTTGCTGTCTCACTTTACGTACAACTGGACTGACTGTTTATAGCCAGATCCTCTTTCATAATGAAAGCAATCAGATTTACTGAGCACCATTACTTAATGGTCTATTACTGCTATCGAATATATATCTTATCTATTCATGTATTCATTGGTCTGTGGCAATAATGTTCAGTCGGATCAAGATAAGATGGAATCTGTTCTAGTCATTTAGTTGAAGGTAAGACGAAATATAACAGACGCAAATATCGAAACTACATTATGTTGTTAAATTTATTTTTGTTTCTTTATTATAATTTCAAATGTGAAGATAAACGTTTTCTCTGAATAAAGCATTATATCAGTTTATGTCAAATGCGTTAATCATTTCCTTTTTATGTCAGCGGAAGGTTACGTATTTAACAAGTTCGATAGTAATCTAAACATTGTATTTGTTAATTAATACATTTAAAGAGCATTTAAATTAAAAATTATGAAACTTTATGTATTTATATTTTTAGGGTAAGTAGTTTAATTAGACATTTAACACTAATAATTATTAATATTATTTGAATTGAAATATTTATATTTCTTGATTGTCTTTTGTTTTTCAGTATATTCTAATTATATACATATTGTTTATCAATGTAAACACTAATTATTTTATTTGTTTTGACATAGAATTATTTCCAAATAATTAAATTTTATCTGCAATGTTGACATTACATAAACCCACTTATAGATATTAAATGAACGAAAAATTGGGAGCAATTATAATAAATATTCATAAATATAAAAATCAAAGTAAAATTATTATTTATTCTTGCTAAATATATTATTGTACAAAAATTGTAATTTCTTTAAAAAAAACACCATCAACAACTACAAAATGAAAGACATAATCATAGAAATAATATATATATAGTTATAAGTTAGATCAGCTTTTACTTCTTTCGACAAAATTAACTTTATTAGCAACGTCATATTATTTTATTTTAAATCATTAGTTCCTAATTTTAATATATTTGTAAATCTATATTATATTTTTGTTCTTATGTGCATACAGGTTTACAATCACACACACGTATACGTATAAATTCTAAGAACAATTTCTGACTATAGTATTTTAATAAGAAATCAATTAAAATTTTATAAATTTGATTTTATATATATATAAATAACTTTATTGAAATACATATGTAAGAATGATACAATTATAAATAAAATAAAAGTAATCCATGTTACTCGGGCAACCAGATGGTCTGATATGCTCACTGGTGTTGTTTAATACAGCTTAATCAGGCTCCATATGTTGTCAAATAAAAATCTGGACGACGAGATGATACTATCCTTACGGCGAAATTCCTTCAACTTAGAAATGAATATGTCTTCAGGCGTGGGATGAGGAATGGTGAACTTGTTGCGACATCTGGTCATCCAGGTGGCATAAGTGATGAAGGTCGAAAGTTTTGAGATGACATAATCCCTAGACAGGAAGCAGCTCTTGATATCTAATATTTTGTTCAGGGAAATGTGGCAGTTGTGAGAAATGAATGTTCTGATTTTGTCATATGCCCGGCAATCATTTATCATGTGGTCAAAGGTTTCAGAGGTTCTGTGACAGTTGTGACACATAGGATCTATGTTCTTCAAGAATCTCCTGTAGTGCAGGAACCAGTTCATCTGAGTGAATGCAGATGGATTTTCACTAGGAAGTCCAGGAACCTTGGCTCTAGCTTGAGATGTTTGAAAAACCTGGCGACCGCCTGATTGTTACCACCGAGGTAAGGAAGAGTAGAGTTTTGAGTGGGAAATAACAGGTCATGAGTATCCCAAATAGAGATTTTCTGTCTGAATTCTAGGGTTGAATGGCCATTGTGAGCGAAAAGCTAGCCAAGTATCTGGTTTAGCCAGCTTATCTTCGAGGGTGAGGTCTATCCGACACGGAATGACTGGTCGTGTGTGCTTTTAATTTCTTTTAAAGATTTTATTAATTACTCCAAAATCTAAGTGCTAATACGAGAGAAATTAGCAAGAGTAGAAATAAAACTGATGAATACATTTCCAAACACGTATTCTGCGCATCTAAAATGTTTGACAACGTTAATTTACACATCGATTAGCATCGCACATATTCGTGAATAGTCGGAACGAAATAAGAACACTTCTATCGTATTCATCATTGACAATAAATAGTATCCAAGTGAAAAATACAAACCAGCACAACATTTCTTAATATACAAGTAGGACTCTAAAGAAATAAAATTCAATAGTGTCACTAGAATTTGGAATAAATCCGAATATTAAGTTTTATTTACTTGAGTTTAAAATAAGTCAACATTTGAAAATTTCTATATTATTTAACATCTAAAGAACATATTAATACTTTTTATTAATCAATTTATTAGAAATATTATTCATCTAAAGAACATGCCCTTATTTCCTAAAAAATAAGAGAAAGACATCTTTTAGAGTTTCCTTATTTTAAAATTATTATTTACTTCAAAGACAGAAATATATTATGAAGGAAAAATCTAACGCCATAATAGAACAAATCATCGCAAATATTAGAATATATCTGAAAGTATCAGCAAATAATATAGAACCAGAATATTTGTGGCTGATCTATCTTTAAAGCCACTGATTTACAATATATCTTGTTAAGGACTAATTTTTGACATCAGAAATATAAAAACTGAACGAAGTACGTTAACAAACTTATGGCTGAAATTTTCCACCACTGAAATTATTTTATGTCCGATGTACCAAATAAAAACATTTAAGTCAGATCATTCGTTTCAATTATGGAAATTAATTGTAGAATAGTCATAATTTGAAGCATCGCATTACTTTACTATTTTCATCTAATTATTAGTATAGATCAAATAGAAGCCATTTAATCAGAAAAACCAGTGCCCTGATTACTGTCTGCTTTAGTACTGAATGATATAAGAAAGCAAAAAAAAAACACTTTTATGCATTCATTATTAATTTGAGTTCAGATTCTGATTCCATTGCCATTAAAATTTGCCTTCTTCATATCATCATCATCATCATCAACCTTATCAATCCACTGCAGGATGAAGGTCTCTCCAAGTTTAATCCATTTTCTCCGATCTTTAGCTTCTCCACATCACTCCTGCACACTTTCTTATTTCACCCATCCATCTCACATGTGGTCTTTTTCTGGGTCTTTTACAATCTCTTGGAATCCAGTTTAAGATTTCAATTTTCCATCTATTATCATCTCTTCTAGCAATATGTCCAGCCCAACTCCACTTCAATCTTTTAATTTTTTCAATGAGGTCAGTAATACCTGTTTGTTCTCTTACCCTTACATTGCATTTTCGACCTCTTCTTGTTACTCCCAACATGCATCTCTCCATACTTCTTTGAGTGGTCTGGAGTCTCTGTATTGCTCTTCTATTAAGTGTCCAAATCTTAGATCCATAAGTAAGAACTGGTAAAACACATTTGTTAAAATCCTTTCTTTTCATATACTCTCCCCTTTTTTCTTAAATCTCCCTAATAGTAATTTTGACACAATTTCCTAATTGTAGTTATATGTATAATATCAGTTCATCTAATATTATTGCAGTTTCTTCTATCCTGAATTCACATTTGTAATTTAATCTGAATTTTTTCCATTACAGTTATTTGGAGTGGACTAAAATTTTGGGGAAGTAAAATCAGTAAGTTCTACCATGTAATGTTTTTAACTATAATTTTTACTCTCTTACAAATGGTCGTCATAAAAACAATAAAATGTTGGGGCATAACTAGTTTATTAACATTTACCATAATATAGAATGGTCAAACAAATCAAAACCATTGGATATAATGACTAAAGCACAAAGAAATATTTTTTTTCTGGTAGTTTTCTTTTTATTATTCAACATACATAAACTTTAATGAGTCTAAATATTTGACATGTCTTAAAAGGAGCTTCTATATTCTTAAAATTAATTTGTGCCAACTTTCAGATTTAGGCAAATCAATACTCTTGGAAACTATGGGCTTATTAAAGTAAATCAACATAGGAAAATATTATCACACGAATAATTAAAAATGCATATCTAAATTACTCAAATGATTTTTTAAAAAAATAATAGAACCCTGAAACATTCTGAGTTTACTGTCAATTTATCTTAAAGACCCACCAATGTCGATATTTGGAAATAGCCATGGATTTAATGTATTTCTACATAATAACGTCGATACATATACTATACACACACAAATAACCAATCAGGAAGCAACATTATTGATATTTAATAGAATATTAAGCCCCAATGTTCACAGAGTAGCAATCGGTCATAAATTCTCCCAATGATGATTAATATATCCGTGCACCAATGCACTCTAAATAAACCGCAAATTGATAATCCAGAAAAAGAAAATATTCCAGAAATAATCAAACGTCAACTTCATATGGAAAGTAATAATCTCAAAGAAAAACGAAACGAAGATTGTGTTACAAGTAATTCAACAATGTACATTACTGTAAACAAGACATTAACAGAGATAAATGACAGCTTAACACCATGTATGCCAAAATAATAACAATTACAAAATGCAAACCCAGTAAAAGAAATGATGTCATCCACCCAATAAAAAACTGAAATCAAAGAAACAGATTGCATTGGAAGAAAACAGAAAAAATTAAGATACTTGTCCAAAGAGTGGACATTCCAAAAAAAGTTAAAAAAATATTTTAACATGATGATGAATTTGCAGATATCTCTGAAGATGATATAACAGAATATGAAAATAGAAAATACATCTCACAATAAAAACAACAGTAATCATATAACTCATACACCATCATTAAATAACTCTGGTTTTACAGATACTAATAATATAACACAATGATGCATTCTAAAAATAGATAAGTTGAAATTACTTAGAATTTCCACTGAAAGTTGAAGTTACAGATATAGATTAAGCAGACACACAAGACGAAACTTAGAATAAGTATGCTAACTATTAGAGGATTAAATTCAATCCCTAAACAATTCCAAGTAGTAAAATGAGTAGATATTGTGCAACCACATCTATGTGATTTAGTGGGTAGAAAGATATATAATGCATCTAAGATAGATCTTTCTGCTTATATTAATAGAGTGGGATACTCCGCTTTTTCAAGAGTTGCATCAGCACCCTCACGAGAAACAGGAGGGATTATTATGATGTCATGCCCATTTAAATTCATTTAGAATATTGTACATATATAATCATTTGCTTATGCTTACTATGTATCGTACGATTATAATATTAAATATTGTGTTTGTATATATTCATCCAAACCATAGAAATATGGATAGAATCATTCAAATAAGAAATTCATTATTTGCGTCCTCTTCACTTCCTATTTTGCCGATGGGAGATTTCCACATGTCATATACATTTATGTCCAAATGATTACCTCTCTTTAATATTCCACTAATGAGTGGTGAAATGTTTCTACCAAATTTGCAATCCCATTTAATAATGAAAAATATTCATCACTTAATTTACTTAGTTTTTTATTCATCTTTACTACATCACTCACTTAAAATCCAACTAGCCCCTGCGTCATCCTCAGACTACTCTGTAAAAAGGCAATTCTAGATCTAAATTTTACATTCTACAGAATACAACACAATAAAACAATAAGGATACTATTGTGTACAAAAACTACAACTATTGTGTACAAAAACTACAATTTTTTATATTCAGAAACAAATATTCTACTTGACAAGTTGACAAATAACTATTCGACCCTGTACAAAGGTGGATATCAGCCACACAAATAATTTTACCACTATAAACTATGTTACTAGACCTACTACGCCATCGACAATACTCTTAGCCCTTTCCGATGAAGTGCACAAAAGAATTATGAAGAGTGCATCCACATCAGACAACAGTCAATTCATATTAAAATTTAAAAAAAAACTATAAATCAAGTTGTGATGTACTAAATGATTATATTGCTACAAGAAAAAGAGAAAACGTTCTCACACAATCACACACTGGATCGAGACAATATATAAGGTAGGCATTGGATCAATCTTCTATATCTAGGATCCCTACTGCTCTAGTAATTGATAATATGGTTGTGACTGGTGAGAATATGCTAACTTTAATATATACACACTTCAAAGGTAAATTAAAAAAAAGAAACATTTTTCAAACCACTTTGAAACAATAGATGAACAAGCGTTGTTCAAATCACACATTTTTACAAGGTTTGGAAAGCATGCCTGAATCTTTCCACCCAGGCCTTCCAGGCACATCAAAGTTTTTATTCGAATACCTAAGTCATCTCATTATATCTTATAGATGTGGCTAATTTTCTATTAAAATACATTTATGAAATTCACAATTTATATACAACAGAAATTGTCCATTCACAAAAAAAAGTATGGCACCACCCATAATACAAAATATAAGAACAATACCAATGGGTTTATTAGGGATAAAATTACTTAAAAAGCTATTACAAAACAAGATGGCGCCACATCAATTACCACTACTGGCAGAGTCGCAATTTCCTAAAAAAAGGATTATCAACAGAACAAGCATATGCAGCCCAATGACAGTGCAGCTCGCCATTAAATCAGCTTTCGATGACCAATTGATATCGTCGTACCAACTTTGAAAAATCCTAATATATCTAATTCTATTTTATATGTGCTTACAAATTTATTTATAAACGGGTAAATACATATTACTTTAAATGGAAAAATATCTCCCCCATTTAACGCATGTCAATCAATACCGCAAGAATCATTGCGTAATGCTTTATTATTTACAATATACATAAATCAATGTCTTAGCAATATAGAAAAACATCTTCCAGACATTTACATTACCACATTGGGTCGTAACGTAACCTGCATACATGGACGATATTATAGTTTTTCTTAAAACTAAAAAAGAAATTCCGATATTAGTAAAAATCATGGAGAATTTACCAACTCCCATAAACTTGAATTCAGTCTTGACAAATCACGTGCTTGATAAATATATACAGTTAAATTATATACGGACACATTTCTTGGCTTACCAATTACATATTTGGGTTATCCTTTCTATCTGAACAATATGGTTATGCAAAAGCAAACAGAAGATAAATTGTTGCAATTAACAGAACACATAATGTCACCACTTTCAAAGGCATACCTCTCACTCTATTCTAAAGTAGCTCTTATCAACGTGCTTATCATCACAAATATAACATACTACTTACCTGTCATTATCTTTACAAAATCATTCAACCGAAAGGTATATGCACTATGCTGAAAGCTAATTTTACTTAGAAAATTACAGTTTAATAATGCTCAAAGTGGATTAGAGCTACACTCAATTTATATTTGTAGGATTCAAAAATCTGTTAACCTTACGTCAGCCATGATAAGATTATTTCCATATTTAGAGACAATATTTAAGATAATACCAACAGGTAAAGCTCCTTCATATACAAAACATTTTCAAACAATTCTAGCACCAATTAAACTAATGACAAATATTAAGGTAACATTTCCACAAGAAAATTGATAATATTGGAAAATTCATGCCCTTTTATATTCAAGCATAAATGAAGCGGCTGATCCTCAGTTTCTTGGTATTAATAATAGGCAACTGATAAGGAGATTTAAGTATTGGACCCTTGAGCCAAAATATTTAGATTTTATGCTAAAAAGAAATATGTGGTCTTTGTCTAAATTATATTTCTGAGATATAAGAGAAATTTTGTTAACACAAAAATATATGCAATTATGTCTCAAGGAAGAAAAAGATCACAAACACCTATAGTATAGCAACCTACAAGATTCTCGGTCATATATCACAAAAGGACTTCGAAAAATAATAGCACCATTCAACCGATCCTGAGCTCATTTCCAAAAGCTTGCTTTGCATAAATTAGAATCATCACATCTATACTTAATGCTCTGTGATGCATAAAATGCTTATTTCTTTACAATCATGATATAAGAACACCCATGAACATATTTAAAAACAAACTAGACACAATTAAACAGAGTGAAAAAAATCTCCAGATATACCACATCGTCAGTTTTTCATCAGTGCACTAACATATGGTGTGATACTGTAAGTATAATTTCTCAATTTTTTTTAATCGTCTGGTATATTCATTACAATTTTATGTTTAACAATTTTTTTTTAATTTTAACAAATTGTAAATATGTCAGCATAGTTTTTTTTCATTTCTATTGTAATATACTAAGTTTTTATGAATAAACCTTTTTTTGAAACATATACTGCATTTTTAGACTTATTTTCTATATTTATTTTATTTTTTATTTTTTCCAGATATCCCATGATCTATAAAAGTATGCATAAATTTTGTAATACTGACTTTATGCAACCTCTTAACAGTAGACAGAACAATGGGTCGATATTTAATAAAATGAATATGTTACTGTAAATTCCATTCAACAAATCCTTTCAGACTAATTTTTCTTAATATGTGTGAATATTGACGTTTATAAAGATACTTACTGGAAGCTTTAATAGTGTGAAAGAACTACTCCTTTTATAGTGCCATCTCAAAAGGATATCAGGTATGACACAGTTTGGAGCCCAATACTAATGAACAAAAATAACAGTAAACACACACCATTAGTATTTGATATATATGAAATATATTATAAAACAATGCTTTCTAATAATATTATGAATAAAAATATTAATTATTTTTATTAATTAATTTTTTGACCAGTATATAAAATGTAATGGTAGTCAAATTCTGACTCCAAATAATGTATTAACTATCTGATTAGTTCTATTATATGTATGTTTAATCTAATTAACAAATTGTATATTTAGTGGAAATATTTAAGTTTTTACCTGTCTAAAATATATTTTTATATTTGTTTATTAGTTGTATAAAAAGTAATACATTAATAATTATGAATTTAAAAAGTAATAAAAAAATGTAAAATGTCTGCCTATTCAGATATTAATTTCAAGTATTCTTGTTAATTATAAAAAGTATCACTTTTAATAATTACATCAGATATCAAAGTAACTAAGTCTATTTAATAAAAATATGACTCAAATCTATTCTGACTTTGTTAGTGAAGTTAGGGCTAGGCACAGCTAATGAAAATTGTTCCCCCAAAATCAACCATGTGAGCCTTATATTATTAAAGTTTATATTAAAAATTTAGCTAGTGTGTATAATAATTTATATCTTAACAATGAACTAATAGAGGATTTTCAAACATTTTCTATATATATATATATATATAAATAGTAGAGATACTTTTTCTATTTATTAAATGCTTTTATTGACTGTGCACTAAATATAAGGAAACAGACACCATTGGAGTTTTTAGATTTAACTTGAAATAAAAGCATGAGAGGAGAGGTCCAGATATTAATTCAACCAATCTCTTGTTGTAAAAAATAGGGATTGACTTAATTAGGTAATTCTTTAGGATGATATAATTTCATTATATATTAATTTTCAAGTAATTCTATAGAATTTAAATATATTAAAACTCAATTTTAAAATTTGCTTCTAACTTGAGAAAGATCAAAAGCTAACAAGCAAACCAATTTTCCAATTTTAATAAAAGCATTTAATAAAATGAAATGTCTGTTATGGAAAATATTATTTTAATAAAAATAACAAATTATAACCATGATAATATATTTTATAAATAAATGTAATAAACTACAGAAAATATTTTTAATCAATTTCTTAACCTTTTTTAAATGAAAATTATTTAAGTTGAAATATAGCAGAAGTAAATATCATTAAGTCATATTTCAAGATTCATGAATTTTACTGTTAGCAAATTGTCTATTAATTAAAGATTTCCTATTTCTATATAATAAAGATCATCGTCTTAGTTTTTTATTAAGGTTTCTTTCTGCATAAATAATTTTAGCATTTTCCAGATGAAATTGAAGGTATACCCACATGTATTTTCAAAATGAAAGAAAAATAAAGCATACTCTGAAATGTCTGAAGCCAATTATCTACCAATCAGTATTGCTGTAGGTGTCATTGTATTATGATATAACCAATCACAACATAGTCAACTTGCTTTGAGATTGAAATTTGTGTGGAATTTATGGGTCTGTATGTTATGGAAATTTTCAATTTTTTTTTTAAATTATGATTTTAGTTTTAATTTCTACTGCAAAATATGCAAATAGCAAAGTAATAACCAAAGTTATAGATAAACCTGTCACTGATAAAGTGATATCAACACCAATCATAGCTAAAATGATATCAACAGCAGTCACAGCTAAAATGATAGCAAATCATAGCTAATGTGATAGCAACATCAATCACAGCTAAAGAGATAACAATATCAGTCACAGCTAAACTGATGTCAACACAAGCTAAAGTGATAGCAAAACCAGTCACAGCCAAAGTGTTAGCAACACCAGTCACAGCTAAAATAACAGAAAACCAATCTCAGCTAAAATGATAGTGACACCAGTTGTAGTTAAAGTGATAGAAATACCAGTCACGGATAAAGTGATAACAGAACTAGGCACAGCTAAAATAATAGCAAAACCAGTCACTGCACAGTGATAGCAACATCAGTTGCATCTAAAGTGTTAGCAAAAACACTCACAGCTAAAACAATAGCAACACCAGTCACAACTAATGTGATAGCAACACCAGTCCCTAACTTTCCTTGCCTTAAAGAAATTTCAGTTTTCTTTAAAGATCATAATAGTGAATAATTAATTGTAAATCAAAATACTGGATACAAATTGGTGACGATAAACTTACTGTAAAGTTTCAGCTCTTACTGTGAAAAAGATATATAAATACGTAAATTATGAAACCATTCCTCGAGGTTGTCCCTGACATTAAATTTATGAGACATATGTCCTATTTTACACAATAGTTTCAATTACAGTATTTTGGTTAGTTCATATTTATAAATTTCTAAATACGCGTGTATTAGAAAAATCTGCTCAAACGTGTATTCTTATTGAAACCGGAAAAGATGAAAAATGCAAAAATTAAATAAGTATGTTCGTGTATAAACGCAATGGACACAGCATTTATTTAATTAAATGCCATGGAAAACATGTAATAAATTCCTAACAAGAATCATCTGAAAAAAGAAACGAAATTAATTAAAAAGATAAGAACTCATATTATTAATTTGATTAAACTAAAATTCAGGTTGGAATGTAATAACATCGGTACTACCAGGAGGTATTGATGGATTCCAACCAATAAGAGTATTAAAACAAAAAACTTAAACTGTGATCTTTACCAGAAATGGAAAGAGAAGATTATTAGCTATTTGTAGCCCTTGAAGAACAGACGTGTTTCGTCCACTGACAATTATTGTCAGCCTTGACAACTGGCCTCTCGGAGAACTATTCTCCGGACTCTTAATTAATATCTCAAGACAGCAGTATCTGGTCATAGAACCCACATAAATCAACTGACTTTTAACTCGTATTTCGTATGTGATAACTTTGAATGTTGAAGAGCTGGAACATCTAGAATAACTATTCATAATTATTGGAGTATCAATAATAAATTGCCGTGCCGCCTGGGATTATATTAGAGTTATTTTTTTCAATTAAATTTGCAATCCAGCTGTGCAATAACTTGGTCACCGCTGGACACAGCAACTGGTGCAGTCATTGTGAACGAACCCCAACGGTCTAAATCCCATCAGATTATGTAATGGGCAGAAGAAGAAAAAAATATAGTTTAATTAACTTGTGTAAGTGAACTATTCGTTTCTCATAAACAGGAAAACATTAAAGTGATTTATTATATATACTATAATGCATCCGGCAATAGTGGAATTTGATGTAACAGAGGCAAGTGAATGGCCCCTCTTCATCTAACATATTGAGAAACTCCTGGTCATTAATAGAATAAAAGATGACAAAATAAAATCTGCAACATTATTGTGCTATGCGGGGAGAAGCATTATTCTGATTGCTAACAGACTGGCTGAACCTAAAATCCCAGAAGAACTAACGTTTCAGCAGCTCAAAGTGAAATTAGCTGAGTACTTCAACCCTTGTGAGTCTAGACACATCGCCAGACTCCACTTTAGGAACCGCCATCAAGGAAAGAATGAGCATACTCAAGAATATGACATTGCCCTGTGAGAATTGGCCAAGAACTGCATCTATGAATCATGTCTGGAGGAAGCACTGCTTGAACAATTCCTATGTGGTGTGACCAATGATGCCCTGAGACAACAGTTATTGGTAGACAGTGCCATCAACTACAAAGAAACTATCAAGTGTGGAATAGCCCATGAGCTCATGGCTATGCAAGCAAAAGAATTCACAGCCATCAAATTAGCAGATAGCAATCCTTATAAAATAGCAAAGGTCGATAATTGGAAGAAACCGTACCCCAGCAAGTTAACACAATGCAGAAAATTCAAAGAAATATTAAGTGTTTCTGCTGTGGGAAAATAGGACACAGGTCCACTGAATGTACTTATAGAGATCAACATTGCAGAAACTGTAAAAAAAAAATTGGTCATTTAGAGAAAATGTGCCGAAATAAGAAATCTGTTTATAATACAAGCGAAAAACACCAGGAGCGCCTTACTAAAGACAAACATTCTCAAGAAAAGTTTGTTCTAATAAATAATGTGTCATCTGACCAGGATCACAAAATTGAAATGACATTAAAAATCTTCAGAAAATCTGTTCTTATGGAAATAGACAGCGGCAGTGGAGTATCATTGGTCTCTCTCACAGACTGGAAAACCATCGTGGCCGACATGATACATTCCCCGACATGATACATTCCCCGAAGATACTACAGTCAAACTTAAAAGCTCATGACATAAATGGAAATGACATTAGAATCAAAGAGTTAATGCACGCAAAAATTACAACCAATAACAGTGAGAAAGCAGCAACCCTGCCTCTCTACATTGTCTATGCCAAGATTAACCCTCTTATTGGCCGCGAATGGTTCAGAAAATTGGGAATTAAATTACATACCGGAATAAATAAGGACAAATACTAGCTCTCCAATCAT
This sequence comes from Epiperipatus broadwayi, assembly GCA_028023455.1. Lineage (NCBI taxonomy): Eukaryota > Metazoa > Onychophora > Udeonychophora > Euonychophora > Peripatidae > Epiperipatus > Epiperipatus broadwayi. The sequence goes on from JAQFVV010000130.1 coordinate 3,083,007, forward strand.
CAGAGTAAGGACTACCATCGTGTGAAAACTGAGGCTGCCAAGCCACCCACAGATATCATAAATAAATTTTCATCAAATGACCGAGTTTGGATCAAAAATAATCGAGATAAAAAGTGGACCAGTGGAGAAATAGCACGTTACCTGAGCAATCAAGTTGTTGCCATACAGATTGCAGATGGAAAAGTACTTCATAAGCATATCAAGCAACTATGAAGGAAGAACAACAAGTTTACTTTCGAAGTTAAATTGAAAGCAGAAACGAAAAAACTACTGACCGGGAATAACTCAGTAAAATCTCCTAATGCTAATAATTTTGCAGCATTAGAATCCAACACCCCGCCCACTTGGGCGACTACGCTCTTAATTCAGAGAGCAGAAAAAGAAAACCCTCTGATCTCTGAACTGGTGGGAGGTGTGCTAAATACGCAGGTATTAGAAAAATCTGATCAAACGTGTATTTTTATTGAAACTGGAGAAGACGGAAAATGTTAAAATAAAATAGGTATGTGGGCGTATAAACGCAATGGACACAGCATTTATTTAATTAAATGCAATTGGAAAACACGTTAATAAATTCCTAACTAGAATCATCTGAAAAAAGAAACGAATTTAATTGAAAAGATAAGAACTCGTATTATTAATTTGATTAAACTAAAATGCAGGTTGGAATGTAATAACATTGGTACTACCATGTGGTACCGACGAATTTCAACCAATGAGATTATAAAAACAAAATCTTGAACTGCGATCTTCACCAGTAGTGGGAAGAGAAGATTATTAGCTATTTGTAGCCCTTGAAGAATGGACGTGTTTCTTCCACTGACAATTATTGTCAGCCTTGCCAACTGGCCTCTCGGAGAACTATTCTCCAGACTCTTAATTAATATCTAAAGACAGCAGTATCTGGTCATAGAACCCACATAAATCAACTGCCTTGAACTCATTGTATTTCATATGTGATAATTTCGAATGTTAAAGAGCTGGAATATCTAGAATAACTGTTTATAATTATTGGAGTATCAATAATAAATTGCCGTGCCGCAATTAAATTTGCAATCCAGCTGTGCAATAACTTGATCACCGCTGGACACAGCAAGTATTTTGGTTAGTTCATATTTATAAATTTGAATAAAGAAATAGTGTATATCACAACAGCCACTAGTCTTTTTTGACTGGTAAGGTTAGTTTAGTTTTTACTCCTTATGTTCTTAAATATAAATTATTTTTAATATATCATATTAATATATTCAAAATATACTATTACTTCTTTCATTAAGGATATAGCGTTTATATTTATATTGTATAGATAGGTTAGGTTTTATTTTCCAACTTATATTGCCTTCTGCATGTCTTTGCTTCACATGCTTTATTTGATCAATTACATTCCATAAACTGCTAATCCTATTATTATAATATATAATTTGTTTAATCTTGAAATAAATTAATATATAGTTTGGTAATGTGATTTACTTTTAATTTTAAGCAAATTGTGATTATTTATACAAAAAAGATAATCTATGTGCGTCTAGTATTTATTTTATTTATAATATGTTGTAATTATTTATCGAACACACAGGCAGTATGTACTGTAATTGTAAGAAAGAAAGACTTTAATCTTTTCCATATTTATATAGACCAGGGATGCCCAACCCGTAGCTCGCGAGTCACATATGGCTCGCGCAAACGTTTAATGTGGCTCGCATTGCACTCTTCAAGAAAAATTGATAAAATATTTTATGTTCCTTGACGCCACATGCACACACTAAAAAATAAACATTTTTATAATACAAACGATAACGATATGCGGTGTCAGGTTTTACATTAAATAAAATAATTAAAATGTACTTTTCCTGTAATTGGAATTTATATGTATGTTACCAAATTTTTAATAAATAAATATAAATAAAATGTATTTACATTTTTTTTCTTTTTAACATATTACACCAGTTTATTTTTAGTTTGTGAATTATGTTTATAAATGTAATATGAAAAATGTAATATATAATTGTGACTCCTCGAATTTTTTTAAATTCTCAGCTGGCTCACTTAAAGTTAAAATTTGGGCATCCCTGATATAGACCCTATCTTATGTCGAGATTTGAGAGTTCCCTCTATAGACAAAAACTACATCGGTTGGCTATTACGGAAAAGGTTAAAGCCTTTCTTTTTATAAATTATTTATAACAGTACACATTTTATTTTATTATAGTATATATGATTATAAACATTTCTTTAATATTGAATAAGAAGATACTTTAAATGATCAAATTTCAATGTTAAAATTTATCCATAATGTTTTAAATTGATTATTTTTAGTTTGAATAAGAATATATATATATATATGACGTATCAATTATTTAATAACAATCTTAGATACTTATATTTTTTTTTGTAGGAAAAAAACAATGAAAAGTAATTTTACTAACAACACCTCACAAAGAAATTTGGATTGTGTTAATGATCGAGATGGCCCCTTATTCTTTGGATATTTAACCATTGTGTGTATTATTTTAGCTATTCCTACTAACTTTATTTTAATTTTCACTGTAATTGTTTATAAAAAACTTCGAACCTCTACTAATTTATTAATGGTGAATATTGCAGTTATTAATGTTCTTTATGGATCTATTATTATGCCAATTTTTGTTAACGATACCCTTTTTAAAAAAGGGCATAACTCCCATATCATATGTCACATTTTAATGGTTCTCGGAAATTGGTTAACAGGTGTTGTATTATATACTTTTACATGCATTGCTATTATGAGATTTGTTGCAATAGTTTATCCAATCAAATATCAGCGCTACTTCAAAACAATTGCCAGTGTAGCTTTACAAATTATCATATGCATATTAGTTCCGGCTTTGTATGTATTTCCTTACTATTTATCAGGGCATAATGTTAAACACGGGAAATGCCACAACTCCAAGCGCTGCCATTTCAAGCATGTAACTAAACCTTCAATAGCAATTTTTATGTGGGGTATAGGTATTGGAATGCCCTTTATTATTATAGCATTCTCTTACGTTAAAGTATTTCTAGAAATTAGACGTAAAAGATTAAAATTAAAAGTGCAAAATGAAGAATCTGGATTTTGTAAAAGATTAACTATGCAAAGTAATCAGGGTAAAGCAGAAGTTAAGATGAAGAAAAGGGAGATCAGATTAGCCATAGTAACAAGTATTATTTTCTTCATTTATTTTTTAAGTTTTATCCCTACAGCTATTTATCGGTCTTACGAAAGCATTCGAAAAGAATTGTTGCCTGAATCTTTTTTTTATTCTTCTCTAATAATTTACTGGGCATCTTTAGCAATTGATCCTCTTATTTATGGACTTATGAACCCTGAATTTAGAAGGGGATTATTAAATATATTCAAAAAGTGTTTCAGCTTTGGAACTATTGAACCTGTGGTATCCGTTTCAACTACATCTCAACCACGATCCAGAGCTTCTTCGTGCACAATGTTAGATGTAAGAAGAGAAGGACCGAGTAAACAAATATCTATAAAAGGTAGTCAAAAATCTTTAAATAGCATAGATCTTTAACAAAATTTTTATTGATTAAGTTAACAAATTTTTCATAAAAAATGAAAATCTTTCATAAAAATAAAATTGAAAGCAAAGTTATCTAAACAAAAAAAGTTAAACTCAAAGCAATGCTTAAATGGAAATAATAAATAAGTTTTATACATAAGAATCCAAAAATGTATCAAACCTATTATTACAATTTTTTGTTGCTGTGAACAGTAAGATGTGCTTTAAAATATTAACCCCCACCCCTTTCTGCTTAACGTATAAAATAATAATTAAATTAAAATTTATGCGTTGAATCATAAATGTAAATAATTTTATAGAAAATATTAACTTCTGACCATTATATGTCAAGTAAAGGGTATATTTAGCGCTTAATGCCCTTATAGGAATGAATGAATGTTGAAAAGATGCCGAAGATTTTACTACAACTATTAAAAAGTTAAATAACTTAATATACATCCAAATGTTAGATAAAGACAAGATTAATACAGATTTTTTGTTGATATATGTTATCTCTTCAAAAATGTATATATATATTTTATTTCATGACAACATCGGTAATATGTTTTTAATACAAAAATGTGATGTAGTAGATTAAAATGTATTTCTTTCATTTTTGCATAAGATTTTTGTTTATCTGATCTTCAAAAAATTTTTCTAGAAAAATAATCCAATGAATTTGAAGATAACAATTGTAATACAAAAATCATTGCCAAATATTACAGTAAATAACTTTCAAAATATGAATTTATTTTATTTTGATATGTAAATATTTATACGATTAAATGTTTTATTTAAAAGTAAATTGTTGCGTGATTTTTTTTCTTTAATCTATCTATCTATCTATCTATCTATCTATCTATCTATCTATCTATCTATCTATCTATCTATCTATCTATCTATCTATCTATCTATCTATCTATCTATCTATCTATCTGTCTGTCTGTCTGTCTGTCTGTCTACCTACCTGCCTACCTGCCTACCTACCTATCTATCTATCTATCTATCTATCTATCTATCTATCTATCTATCTATCTATCTATCTATCTATCTATCTATCTATCTATCTATCTATCTATCTATCTATCTATCTATCTATCTGTCTGTCTGTCAGTCAGTCTGTCTTTCTGTCTGTCTATCTGTCTATCTATCTATCTATCTATCTATCTATCTATCTATCTATCTATCTATCTATCTATCTATCTATCTATCTATCTATCTATCTCTCTATCTCTCTATCTCTCTATCTCTCTATCTCTCTATCTATCTATCTATCTATCTATCTATCTATCTATCTATCTATCTATCTATCTATCTATCTATCTATCTATCTATCTATCTATCTATCTATCTATCTATCTATCTAACTATCTATCTATCTATCTATCTATCTATCTATCTATCTATCTATCTATCTACAAAATCAGACTTTAATAAACTCCTGATAAAAGACAGCAAAATATGAACATACACATTACAATTATTAAAGTGAAGTCCATCTGTATTATGGAGAGTAGCCACATGAAGACTAAAGTGGTAAAGACCTTAGATTGTCAAAATGAAGAACAACTGCATGATATTGGCAATCATGAAACATTTTAATGGCAGGTATATTTTCTATACAATGATCTTTTTTTACCTTAGAAAACACAATAAAATTATTTCAACTCATATAACAAAAAATAAAAACATCTACAAATTTGTACAGCAACATTTCATGGAATTGATCATTATTTTAATAATACATACTTTAAAATTCTTGGATTGATATTGTGATGGGGTTGATGATGATCAAACCCCTCAAAAAGTTTTATAAGCTATCCAAGAAACATAAAAGCATTACAGAAAATAAACATTGAGAGTAATAATCTATATGAAAACAATTTGTCCACCTTCTTCAAACTTTTTTAGCAAAACTTTTTTATTATATATATACAAGCTGATGTTTCAACTGTCCTGCAATCTTCCTCAGAGCTATAATATAATGACAAAATAAAATAAATAATTATATAAATAATACAATAAAAACATATTTAAAATATAAACAATAAAATTAAAAATAAAGAAAAATAACATAAAATAAAATATAACAAAACATAATAATACTAACATAAATTAAATGTAATGAAAATGGAATCAAAATCAAATAAAATAAAGTAATCCAAACAATATAAAATAAATTATAGAACATTAAATTGAAATGTAAAATAAATATAAATTATACAAATTTAATTTTAGTTTTATTACGTTTTGTTTTATTTTATTGCTTTTCTTTAGTTTTTAAATTTTATTATTAACATTTTAAATTTGTTTTTAATTTATTTTTATTGTGTTATTTATACAGTTAGTTATTTCATTTGTCATTATATCATAGCTCTGAGGAAGATTGCAGGAAAATTGAAATATCAGATTGTACGTGTGGGTATATATATATACAATAAAAATTTTGTTGAAAATTGTTTGAAGTAAGATAGACAAATTGTATTTATATAAAATATTATAGTACAATAAACGCAAAGGTAGATTTAGTTATATTTGTGAAAAATATATATGTTATAGACTTATACATATACACATAAAGTATATTTTATTCATAGATACAATAAAATATACAGTAAAAGAATTTTTTGTTAGTTGTACATACATATATATATTATGAAGAAAAATATTTCTATTTTATTTGTTTTATCTATTCAAATGCTAAAAAGAGGAGAAAATTAACTTTTTTATTATCTTGTAAAAGTGGAATTAATTAAAATGGGTAATGGTATGAAATTATTGTTTTAATTATTGTTCACGTAATATTTTCCTTTATAAAAAAAAATGAATTTTTTTTTTTCTATTATCAAAGTTTTTTCGAAAAGTATATTTTCCAAAAAGTATTTGTGTGTGTGTGTATATATATATAATTAAATATTTTATTAATTAATTAAAAGATTTATCTGGACATTTAATTAGAAAAAGTAGAGATAAGGAAAAATATACTGGCAGTAGTTTCTTTTCATGTGTAGTACCATAAATAAGGTTTTAAAAAGTAAAATGAAGAATTTTGGATTGTTGTTTAGCAGAGAGTAAAATGCAGCCTATACTTCTAAAAAGAAATTTTATATGAAAAAAATTTAGTTGAAGTAACTGTATAACTATATTTTATTACTTAGTACCATCCATGAAATTCCAGTGAATATAACATTGTTATTGTGTGGATTGCAAACTCTTGCCTTGAAAGAATGCTACTTGCTAACTTGATAAAAAACAATATGGAGTAAATAATCATTTGTATATCAGTCCTTTTTCCTCCTCATCGTGTAAGCATATACATAATTGCTGAGTGCCACTATCTGCTTATTAAGAAAAAATATATATATTGAAGAAATCTAAATCAAAATCCTCATATCTTCTGTTTTGTAGTTTTGCACATGAAGGGTATGCTGGAAGCCTTGTGTGCCAAGTTTTTTTTAAAAAGAAGAGCAAATAAGAAGAAAGAAAAAGAAAGAAGCACCATAATAGATTAAAACATTTTTCTTTTTTAGTATTGAAGAACGTGTAGCTCCAGGTATTTTTTTTACATTTATAAACTAAATATTTGGATAAGAAAACCATACATCCTGGTAAATAAGATTAATTATTTATTTAATTTTAATATATTTTAAAACTATTTAATATATGACATTGATTTTTTACATAAATACCATTTATGAATTAATTTATATGTGTACATATTATGTGTCCGTGTAGAATAATATATTTTTATTTTAAACCTATTTAATAGATGACATGAATTTAATTTTTTTGTAGTAAATACAATTGATAAGGTAATCTTTACTTCCATATATTATGTATGCATATAAAATAAAATTGTATTTTATTTTGTGGAGGAATATTTAACGTTTTTAGATCCAATATCCTTTAATTACTTATTTTTATATAATTTATGTGTATATATGTGGTATATAACTATATACCAAAGTGCACATCAAAGAAATGAAGGGAGAAAGTTTTCACTTATATCTTGATATTGTATTATTTAATATGTTATTTTGTACTAAATTGTGATCATGGGTTTTATTTATTTTATTAAGGTTTTATTTATTTTATTTAACCTTAATAAATTAGATATATTAAGTTTAATCAATACTTGGTGTTCAATTCATCTGCTAATCTTACTCCATAATAAATATAAATGATTAATTTTACCTTGACTGTTTTTTCTACTATATGCTACCTATCTTGAAAGTTTAAAAGTACTGAACTTAAACTTGGGATGTCGCAACTGTAGGTGGATGTCTATATATGTATTTTTAAAACATTATTTCTGTGAAAGTGGTGCATAAAGTCCATGTGATTCAGACTTTATAAAAATGCTTTATTAATGATAAGTTTCATTAAATGATAATGTGTGAATGAAAGCTAAATACATTTGAATTGGGTCTCTAGCCATTTTCTGTAATGTTTTTAACATGATGTATGTTTTAGAAAAAATGAACTCAGTAGTGGCTGAAGGAAGAGATTAAGTGTTATCTTTGGGTTGAATGATAGCAAAAGAGTTATAAGAAAATATAACTAATGATTATTTATATACTTCTTCCTTCTTCTTTTTGAGTAATTTTGCTTATTTATATACAACCATCTTCTTACACCTTTAAGCAAATAATGGTTATTATATAATAACAGTTTCGACTGTTCCTCACATTCTTATTCAGATCTCAATTTATTTCTTTATGTTTCCCTTTCCATCATTTTAAAATGTATTATATAATAACAGTTTCGACTTTTCCTCACAGTCTTCTTCAAATCTCAATCTATTCCTTTACCTTTCCACCATTTTAAAATAGTGAAAAGGTAAAGGAATAAATTGAGATCTGAAGAAGACTGCAAGGAACAATCGAAACTGTTATTATATAATAAACATTATTTGCTTAAAGTTGTAAGAAGATGGTGATTATTTAATAAGATATATAATGATTATTTGAATATATATTTTATTATCAGTGTATTTATTTATTCAACTGACTTGAAATAATACCACATGTGGATTATGGATTTGTGAGCTCCACATGTGGGACCTGTAGTAGTTAATTTACACAGCTAAGTTAAATATAAAAAATTATTGCAACCTATGTAGGTCTTGAATTAGTTGTGTAGCATTACAAAAATGTTGTTGAGTTAGTGAAAAAGATATGTTCCTGGAACAATACTGGGTTGTAGTATTATGGACAAAGACGCTGCTCGATGGCACTGTTATCACGCTAAAACTATAAAATATGAACATTTCCAGGCCATTGATTTTAATCATTTTGATGTGTTTTTTGTAATGTGAAAATAAAAATATCAAAATCGTGTTTTTTAAATATTTTTTTTTTATTAACATATACAAATTAAATGATAACAATAAATGTAAAATAAAATCAACAAATTACAATTTAATTCGCGTTTTTTTTTGTTTTTGCTTTATTAGAAAAAACAATTTCCAATCTGATTTTTTTGGGGGGTTACGCCTTTTTTGTTGTTTAAAAACTCATAATCGGAATAAAAAGTAAAAGTTCTTAGTCTTAGTTTTACATTTTAATTTTTACACAGAAAGAGATATTATTGTTTTACCGCTATTTTTTACTTTCTTAGTCTTCGTTTTACATTTTAATTTTTACAGACAAACAGATATTATTGTGTTACCGCTATTTTTTAATTCAAATAGAATGACAACAAAAAAGTAAAAGTTGTTAGGGTTAGGGTTAGGTTTTGTGTTAGATATAGGGTTAGGGTTCTGTTGTTTGTAAATCACAGAATCAAACAAGATGTGCGATTTCCTGCACCATGTTGTTGGTCTCGTGCACATTACTTGATGCGTTACCTAATTCCAACTGTCTTTACACATCTATCTGGACAAGATTTTGTCACTTAAAAATTCAATACAGAATGGTGTAAAGAGTTGGATAATTATTAATTAAGAAAATCGGAATATTTCAATACTTTAAAAACAAAAAATTCAATGAAAACCACATTTCCATCAAATTCAAATACACATACTCTCACACCAAGCCGTAATAATTGTATGAAGTGTGCGAATTCGCCAAATTTATTTGCTGCAATGCGACATACATGCTGTACTGTGACATGACATAACAGCCTGCAATCTGTATCACAACAATAAAAGTTGTATTATAGAAAACACGGGTTCGAATGTGTCGGCCGCAGAAACGGCGTTTTTATGTGCTTTAGCATGTAAATGTCACCATCGAGTGGCGTCTTTGTCTATCAGACTACAACGCAATACTGATTAATAATAGAATGTATTCTAAATATGGTTTGGCTACTTTTGTTTCAAACTGTCTTATTACAATAAAAATAGTTTAAATGATATTGCAATCATAGTTCAAATAGAGCAGTTTGGTAATGATCTGGTTGGATAACTACATTTCCATTTTCTCTTTAATTTACTCTTTAAACACTGTTTCGATATCAAGAAAAATATTGGGAAGATTAGTCAAATAATGGAATAGTTTTTTGAAAAATTGTGATTTATTGTAGTTTATAAATTCAAAGTGGAATTTAAAACCTCTTTTTACTTTTCATTAATAATTCTTTTATTTTGCAAACTTTTAATAGTCATTGTCTTTTCAGTTTTTTTTTTTTTTTTGGTTTTAAGAAAATGGAAGAGGGATGGGAATGGGAGAGAGGTAGGGGTGCATTCTCAGTTTTCAATGTTTCTTTGGATTTTTTTATAATATTACCTAATATTTTTTTTCATATATCATAGCATCGTCCGGGACGCGAACCCACAACCGTCTGTAACCAACTAATTGCTTGCAAGGTGGCTGTGATGATCTCTCGGCTAACAACACTTGACTTCCAAAATTAATTGATTTAGAATTTCAAACATTCCCTTTTGATTTGCAATTGACAGGTTTGATTTTGAATTTTTATTATTTATTTTAATCACTTTTTTTTACTGGCTTTTTGAAATGTGAGGAGAGAGTGGGAGGAGGGTGAATTGCATTGTGGACATTGATGAAAACAAGAATTGCCACCTACATTCAATACAAAGTACAAATCATATCAAACACATGAAATAAAAATGAAATGGATGGCTTTAAAACAATAAATTGACCAAAAAAAGTTTAAAATGAATTTTTTTTTGTATTTCTTTGGATTCCCACTGCTTCCTGCCTGACAGTTGTTTAATTTTTACCTACACAAAAATTTAAAGTCACTATTGGAAGTGTGCATGGACAATGCAAAATTGGTCTAAATTCCCCTGTCTTTTCTCCATTATTTAAAAAGTGCAAAGATTTTAATTTTTTTTAAAAATAATTATTTTAAAAAAATAATACAATTTAAATAAAAACTATCCCCAAGTGTAATGTTTCCAAATGCTTTTCAAATAATAGTCTTGCATTGGTGGTCGAGAGGTCAGCGTGACTGTCTTGCACTTGCAGGCAGTTGCTCGGGTTGCGGGTTCGCGTCCTGGTTGATGCTATGACACTTAAAAAAAATATTCTAAATAAACAATATGATAAGTTCCAATCACAAAGTTTATTTTAAATTAATTTTTAATAAGTTAAAACGAAATAAGTATTTTTTGTAATGCATAGTGGGGTGAGAATGTTTATTTTTTTATATTTTACTTTTTAATTTTTTATGAATCTAGATTTTAGATGCACATTGAATTTATAAATGAAACCGTAAGTAATATTATGTAGATAAATCACAAGTCCACAGTGTATTTCTCTACTCCACTCCTTCATTTTTGAAAAGAAGAAAGAAATTAAAACATTTTAAAGACAAAAGAAGAAGAATCAAAATTTCCAAAATGATTTGTTTAAATTAGACATAAGAAAAAGGTTAATAACAATGGAAAACTCTCCATACAGTAGTGCCACCAGATGAAAGCCTTCATAATCAATGAAATGCAAGGAGGTTTGTACATTAAATGCCTAGAAAGTGATTTTATGTACAAATCTCTTTGCATTCATTGATTACAAAGACTTGCACTTGATGGCACTACTGTATGAAGAATTTGTTATTGTTATTAACAACCCGTGTAAGCGTATGAAATGGTGATCGCATGAAGAAAACAGTTGGTCAAAATTTATCTTTCTCTCTTTTCTATAAACCCAATATGAAATTGAAAAAAAAAAATTTCACCAAGAAAAAAAGGTTCTGTCAGTGAAAACTAATACTAATAGATTTTAGATTATACATTGAATTTGTAAATTAAGTGATAGTATTAAGAAATCTTCAGTTGATCGATTAGTCATTCCAGTATTCTTTAATGATATCACAGCAGCGTTTAAAGAAAGCTAAAGAAAAACTATGGTTGACTAGAGCGATACCATCAACTTTATGTATGCTATATTTATAAATCTCTGAATATAAATTGGCCTTACCACAGGAGCTTTTCAATTCTCGTAGTAGATTTGAGAGAAAGTAAATAAGGATTAATCTGAGTGTTAAATTTTACAATGGCAAGATGAAATTTAAGGAAAGATAACTAAAACCAATATAACATGTATTTTGAATAGGCTATTAATATTTCCAATTCTTTCTTGCTATGATAGGTTTAACTAATTCATAATAATAGTTTCCAGACGATCTCCATCCTTTGTGGATTTTAATTGTAATTCATTCCAGATTGGAATAAAACTAGCAATGTTCTCTATAGACAGTTATCCTCTATCAAATTTTGTGAAATTGCTTATAAATTTGAAAAATCATTGGAATTGCCAATAAAAAAAAAAGTAGTAGCCATAAGTCTTATGGCGCTAGTATGATTGAATTATGGGTAATACATGTAATGTGACGGTGTGTTAAATACATTCATAAATTGTCTTAAATGTTTTCTCTATCATCATGAAATTTTACAAGCTTCCTAAAAATATTTGAGACTCATGTACACATATTGAATCATTTTAAAAGTTTTATTAAAATATTTTTCCTAATATAGAACAAAATTTAACATTAGCAAGTTTTTTCATATTAATCCATCCATGGTTTAATATGAATCATATTATTTATTTCGTATTGACATCATGATTAAGACATGCGGCTATCTTAAAAGTTTTGTAGTGAATATTTAAAGGACGCCAATATCTAGCACATTCATTGATTTAGAGAGCAGTACGGGCATCTGAGAGAGAAGGACGAACCACTTTTTCACTGGGACAGCTGTCCATTTTTTAGTTTGAGGAAAAAGTTATATAAAGGCGATAAATAATTCGTAACTGTCGATATAGTTTATAAAAATATATGTTGCTTTTTAGCCTAGTAATTAAAGGGCCATAAAATCTTGATCACCAATGATATTGGATCTAAAAAAAATATTAATCCAAATATGATATTCGCAACAGCAAAAAAAAAGTAGATAAAAATCTTTTTAAAAAGGTGGCTAATACATTCCAAAAAAGTGTCTGAAATTATAAAAAGTAGTAATACAATATCATTAGCAAAATATTAGAAAATAGAGGCAAGCCACGAAACACAATATATTTTGTTTTAAAAGGTTCGTAAAAGAAAAATTCAATTAATAGAAGTCAAATATTTAAAAATGAATTTTACCACAGACAAATTAAAATCAGTTTTATTAATAAAAAGAATTATCTATTACATGGAATAATTCTTTACCTATAACATTTTAGACAGAATTATAAAAACTTGGTTCATTTTGTAACAATTTATTATCAGTACAATTCAACATTTACAGATAGACATTCTAATTTGATACAAATCAATTAAGATTTAAGTAAATAATTCCGTGCGCGTTAAAAATTATTCAAGCTGGATTAAAAACCTTAATAGGGAGGTTGTTTTAAAGATTTATATAGCTTATTATATTTGCAATGAATTAAAAATATATATAAATAAAATATGTTCACTTTTTATATTTTTATAGTGTTATGATTATGAATTAATAATTACTAAAATCTTGAGAGGGCAAAACATCTTCCTACTTGAGGATTATATTTTCTATCATTTGAGTTTCAATTGTTAATAAAATGAAAACTTTATAAAGATATTTGTTATATATATAGGGCATATGAGCACAGACTTTCACACCACCCACCACTCTCCACTCTATCTCATAACACTGATACACTTGAACACATATATGTTGAAAAGATAAATAATCTCCAATATACATATTTCTTGCTAAACCAACAATCATCAGTTGATCCAGATTACCATCTCTACACATATATGCCATAAGTGCTCAGATATATATTAAGATAGCCAATCTTCATACTTTAATGGACAGGCTTCAATCTACTCCACACTCCAACTCTTCAACTGTCCATCCAATTGAAAATCTGATGATGGAACGCTAAAAGGCCACCCTGAGGCTGAGATTCTTGTCACACCCATGTTGACCATAAGTCAATCTGACCCCTCATGTATAAGACATAATCCATTTAATACATATATAAATATATTTGATGTGTGATTAATGTTTTTCTTTTACTAATTCTAATTCAAAGATACTAAAGATAAAATACAAAAGATTGTGAACCAAAATTTATTATTTATGGTGGGCATTAGATAATAAATAATGCGATAAAAAATAAGTTTTACTTTACTAATTGTAACAAAGCATTCGTGTTATAATTATGAATATTCTTAGAAAAAGTGATATTCTAAATAAATATACTGATATTAAAAAAATATTATCACTCATAATAGTACATATCTGATAAAAACTTACAAATGGGAACAATGTTACTGGAAAAGTTAAAATGCAACTAAACATTTAGGAAACCTTAATTAGAGTATAATAACCGATTTCTAATCAAGCATTGTTAGCCGAGAGGATAGCGCAGCTGCCTTGCAAGCAAGCAGTTGATTGCAGACGGTTGTTGCGGGTTCGCTTCCCAGCCGATGCTATGACCTATGAAAAACAAACAAACAATTGATTTCAAAATCTGTAACAACATCGTGATATATCAAAGAACTGTTTATCGTCTTAAATAATTCACATGCTCCAAACTAATATAAAAATAATACTTAACTTGGAATTTAATAATAGTTGCAATAAAAAAATCTAGTCTTTAAAAAGGGATAAGACATATTAATAAAATAATAAATTTTTAATAATTTAATTCAGCCTGATTTTCTATTTAAAAAATAAATATTTTTATTTTTGCAATAATATGGTACTATATGTAAGAAAAAGCATAAAGTTATAAAGGATGAGGTTAAAAGTTTTAAATTGAACAACAAATAATTAAAGAGTCAAAACAAAAATAAATGTGATATTAATAAACTCAAGCATTCAACGCTTAGCAGATAATTCTGCAAAGAAATATATGATAAGGATTCTATGTTGATTTGAATTGATATGCTAAAAGCTTTAAAATTTCTCTTTGTTTCTCACAGGATAATTTATTTAATTACTTTAATAACTAATATTTATTAAGGTTGTAAACCTCAAGAGTGTGCGCTTGAAAATGCGAAGGTAGGGACCTCTACAGGTCTTAACCACAAGCTTACTCTTTGGAAGAAAAGAGGGGCAATTGGAGAGTGAAATTATCGAGAACTTTTATAAATATTTTAAAAAGTACAAACACACATTATTTGTGTAATACATTGATTAAGATGATCATATTCATGTTATTAAATCAATAATGGTAAGGTAATGTTGGATATAAGTAAATCGCAAGTATTTCATGTCAACCGCAAGTGAGCTTACGGATGTATAAAACATATAGTTCAAAGAAATTATCTAATTGAATATATTATGTTGGAACTATAGAAATGTTACAATTTAATATATTTTATGCACAAAAATATTTCCTTAATAGGGAATTGATATTCATTTTCATCAAATACTGAGACGATTAGATATATTGAAGATAATGGAGTTAAAAAGACATTGCCAATCATTATACAATAAATATAAAGAAACAATGGACTTCTTATAAAATATCTTAAAAACAAAGCAAAAATAAAAATAGACATATAAGAATTGCCATGGAATATCAAAATATATTTATAAGTGGTACCTACTTTCATGAGCTCAATTTCATATTTGTCTATTTTGATACCTTACTTCAATAATTTCTAAAATTAATGATAAATTAAAAATTATTTTTTATCGTACAAAAATAATTTCTAAAATTATCTTTTTCAGTTGTCTAGGATAAAAGCGTAAATACTGTATCATATTAATAAATCACCCCATATTTTAGGGTAAATCCTGGAGTCATAAGTAAAATGATAGATGCATTGCATAATTAAATATGTGATTAATTTATGTCTGTTGACTTTAATTCATTTTCATGCTTTATGGGGATAAAACAGATTTTTTTAAGTCTGTATACTACTAATAATAATCAATTATTGGACAAAATTGGATTTTAAACATCATCTTAGATTATATCTAGTTGAAATTAAAATTTTATTTATAAATTAAAAAACCTCAAAGTCTTCTCTTAGAATTAATTTCCGCTTTTACAACAAATAGAAATTGTCTTAAGTAAATAAACTTATTGCTAATAGAATATTATGTATAAAATGTAAAATAGTAATGTTATTAATGTAAACTCTTAGAAAAAGATTTTCCGGAAATGATTTTCCTGTTTATGTGTTGTTAATATTATTTTATTTTAATGTGTTATTTAATTTGTTTAAATATTTATTACGATATTTTATAATTTATTTTAAAATAACGATTTAAAGGAATGAATTTAAATGAAAGTAGCTACATTTCCTGATTACAAATAATAGTCAAATCCTGTGATTTTTACATAATTTACTATTTTACTTGTGCTAATTTAGAAGATTTGAAACAAATCAATTTATTTATCTCGAGAGTTCGAAGTCGTTTTTTTTAGCTCATCAGTGTGTGGTTTGTCTCAAGATCTAAGTTTTAGGTTTATCCCATAATGCTGGTCCCATTTTCCTCTTTAGTGCTGAAATAGTTTGTATTTTTACTTACACTCTTCATATTCATTTTGAATCGAATAAATATAATTAAAGCACAAGGAAAATGTACTATGACCTTCCTCAGCAGATTCGTATCTCCTCCACTAATCTTAAATACGTGATACTTCTTTCGTGTTTCCATAGGAACATAACTCTTTTACTAAACAAAATTTTATGCTATTGAATTATGTCAGAGGTTGGTCAAGGCTAGTTGGTAAAAGACTCACTAAAGCGACGCAAAAAGCTAGATAAAAGGGCAGTAAATCGGAGGGTATAAATGCTTTAATCACTTAATAAATCTTTGTCATTAAATATTATCTCGTAGTCGAATCTCATCATTTTAGTTAATATAGTTTTTAGATTCCAATTAAGCTATCTTTTGGTTCACTCAATGTCTCCCAAAAATCATCATCATCATAATAGATGTCTCATTGTCTTCTCCACTCTGCTAGTGGGCCGGATTTAAAATTAATTCTCGTGTGCCATCATTGTTATGTTATCCATTTGGTGTTAGATCTGAGGGTTAGGAAATGGGTTCGAATTCAGGTTGGTCCTTGATCTAAATCTCAGGCTTGACTGGGTTTGAAGTACGTTTCAGTGAGTAACAGTTCATGTTAGATGGATCAACATGTTTTGACCGTACAATATATATATTTTAATAAATTTAGCTTCAGCATGTGAAATATATGGAATACATATCCATTTTGTATAATTATCTTTCTGCTCTTTTAAATTGGTATATTTTTTAATTGATAGATTATAGAAAATTTGTTTATTATACCTAATTCTAATCAGGTCGTTTGTAAACTTTTCACTATTTTATGATTTATCATTTTCTTAATAATATAATTTCTCATTGCAAAATAAGAAAGTTCTAAAACTTGCTATTTGATGCCCAACTGATCGTTTTGATTTATAGGGTATATACCTCTTTCTTGTAATGGTATGATCATTAGTTTTTAACTTATTAAACCAACATATCTGGTCACAAACAAATCAAGATATTTAATACTCTGTTCCTTTTAAATTTTTATTTTTAAACCATTTAAGTTGTTTAATTCGTTCACAAGATGAAAATATATCATCAACATATCTTTTATATATATATTAATATTTGTAAAATTACAAATTTGTAGAATTATAGGCACCACTATAAACTTTTATACATTTTGTAGTATTTACTATCAAATGAAATGATAACACAATCAATAATAAATTTTATAATAAATTGGAAAATACACTCTTCTTTATGGAATCTAATCTCTCTAGGATCATACATTTCTGTCACATCTAATGAGGCACTACTATTATATTTATCAACTATAACATTCTTCATTTTTTCTACAACTCTAAATGATCACCTGACAACCACTTCTTATGCTTGTGTATAACTATTTTAAAACAGGCAAAACTCACTATATGTATTGCCACACACAGCAAGCTAGAGTAATCACTGATGAAGACCACAAGCCAGAAACTAGTCTGGGGATATTGGATGAGTAGGCACTAGATGGGGATTTTATGCATAAGCCTTCTGGCATCCACTGATTACTCTAACTTGCTGTGTGTGGCAATATGTATAGTGAGTTTTGCCTGTTTTAAAACTCTAAATGATGAAGCAATATTGTTTTTGATATATTATTAAATGACTTGTAGTAGCTTACCGATGTATTTACGAGGTCTGCATGTAAGAAGACTTTCAATAATTGCAACTTTACAAAAGATAAGTTGATGATAGTCTTATTTGTGAATATGGAAATTGGGTAAATTACTTTATGAAAGCATTAATGAAGTTAAACATCTGTAGATGAACAGTTGAAATGGAACGGAATTATGGCACTCAAGAACTTGATTTGTATGTGAGAAGATATGCTGGTTTATTAAGTTGTAGATTAATGACCAAACCATTATAAAACATTATATAGACTATAAATTAAAAATACCATTATGCATCAGATGGAAAATCATAGATCTGCTTTATTTTACAATGAGAAATTATGTTGCTGAAAAAGTGAGAAGTCACAAAGAACTGAAAAATTTACAAACGAGCTGATTAAGTTTGGTATAATAATAAACAAATTTGCTATAATTTATGTCTTTTTTTTTAAAAAAAAAAGTACCAATTTAAATGATCTAACATGGATATATTACAAATGTTCAAACTAAATTTAGTAAAAAATATGGAGAGAATTATATAATGTTTCACTGTGTGTTCTAGGTAATATTATTAGATTGGTAACTAATTAAAAATCTATATTGATACAAGAAAGTAATAATGTAAAGCAAATTTCATGTAGGTGCAAGGTTTTCTATACAGGTGAATTAAGTTAGTCTTGAAAAAAAAGTTAATTATTACATAAACATACAAAAAATAATCATAATAATAATTTAATATCAGCAAATGTTTGTTTGACCACAAAATAACATGCGAGTTCTTTTCAAATTTGACCTACAAAATAAAATTCTTCGTGAGGAACAAATCACAGTAAAAGAAAAGTTTGAAGAGACAATTTTAATAAGTATAAATAAGAAATCTTTAATTAATAGACAATGTGAAAATGTTAAAGTTCTTGAATCTTGGGATATAGCATGATGACATTTATTTCTGCTAAATTTGAACTTGAAAATTGCCTATTTAAGGTTGTGAAAATAACTAAGTACTTCTGTTGTTTAAAATACTTACCGTAAGATTTATTATTACCATTAATATTGTATTGTTTGATTACAATAATTAATCTACAAGGGATATATATATATATATTGTAACGGAATAGCGTTACATGGGATTTGAATCCAGGCTTGTGATGTTAGATTAAATATATATGCAATTGACGAAATGAATGACAGGTACAAAACTTAAAAAAAAAAAAGGTTTTGCGTTAATAATGAACGAGAAACACCCGTTTCTAGAGCATGATCGCAGCTATATAAGAGTACCTGTCAAATTTATTGAAATAAGAGTAAAAGAGTTTTTTTTGTTATTTTGTAGTTTTTGAGAATAAATATGTAATCATTAGTTGTAAGTTTGCTTTTTTTGTTTTTTTTAAAAAAGAAAGATGAATGATTGAACACAGGTTTGACATTTTGTTAAGTCATTTAAATCATGTTTGAACAAAGAGAGAAAATGAATTGATTAAATTGCAACATGTTCTGAAATTCCAAGCGATCTAAAATTATTTTCAATGGGGGGTAATTAGTAAATGTAAAGTTAGTAAAAATGAAACAATAAGCCGGATATATGTCGGTAAGGTCTAGATAAAATAAGCCGAATTTAGAAACAGAAGTGAGAAAAGGTGTACGCTGCTATTGTACAACCCAGACTTCTGTCTCCAGCTAAACAATGCCTGAAAAAGTGGCCAAATTGAGTTAAATTCCAAAGTGGTGCAAACAATCCCAGAAATCGCTGAATTAAGTTAATACTCGATGGACCTATTGGATGAAGGGACTCACAGGTGCAAGGGGGAGATTGGATGAAAAAAATTCAAGGTGTGAGGGTGGGAGAAGAGAGAAATTACAAGGGGAATTGCGAAAGAGAAAAAGGATTAGCAGAATCACTGATGTGCTTGGAATAATTAAGTTGCTGATTTTGTAAAGAAAGTTTTCTTTTTATCAGTAGAAATAAGATCTAACTTTCGTATAATAGTATAACAGAGATGTGTTGCTGAACCTAAAATTCGTGGCTTGACCGCCGGACCTCTGCGCTCCGTTCAGCTGATTGCCCCTAGGATGCTCGTAACACCGGAGAAACTTCACCTAAGGACCACACACGCTTTTGAGACTTCGCAAATTGCCAGAATGCTTCGTTAAAGAAGAAATCATCGCTCAGGATCCTTCTTACCGGCTGTCTACGTTCCACAGGTAGCTATCTTTAAATTAATCGTACTCACCTATGCACCAGAGTAGGTAAACTTTAAAAACAATAACTAGTGAAAAACATTTAGCTAAATGATAAAATTACTCACGACCATAAATGAATGATTAAAGAACTTAACCAGAATAAGTTTGTCTACAAATAAACATCCTTTAATATATGTGCTAAGTCCCATTTAATTCTATAGTTAATTTATCTCGGCTTGCCAGTCATATACCGGCATAAAATTGTTATTAAATAGATTAAATAAACCATTTATTTAATTA